>JARQOC010000011.1:199358916-199390118 GCA_033576535.1 Allobates femoralis | reverse complement strand
ATTAATCTTATTCTGTGTTTCCCATGGCCATGGGATCACCTGAACCTCAGGGTACAGCACCGGAGCTGCAGTTTCAGCACTATCAGTCCGGGCATCTGGGCGTCCGCAGTTATTGCAGGACCCCCCAACCAGCGTTCCGTTGCATGTAGCACAGGTAGTGGTGGTACTGGCTGCCTTAGCAGCACTTTTCCTTGCTGAGGACATACCCACAGCCGGGGAAAATAAGCCAATCAGAAAACCGGTACACCGGTGGCTTACCGACCGCTTCAATGCGGTGGAGAGGAGTGGTGTGTGTGTGGCCTCCGCGAGGGTTATGACCGGTCTCCCCAGAAATGCAGTAGTGCACTCAATCAATTCCTGTAGGGAAGTGAGGGGAAAATGGCCGCCGCCGGACAAGCTATGGGCGGCGCAGAAAACACGCGGGAAGCACACACACACGCCCAGCGATGACGTCATCCCCTGGGCTGCTCCTCGTCTCTCCAGGCAGCCATCTTAGTAAATCTGGTGCCGGAGCCCGCAGCGCGGGAGGTATCGTGTCAACACTATACCCCGGGCTGTAGACAAAAATCTGTAGCCCACAGCCGCAGCCCCTGTGACCCACAGGGCGGTCAGCCAGGGTGACCCCAGCACAGGACACACCGCCAGAACCGCGGACCCGAGGGTTGCGCGCGGTCTGAGTGTCAGAACACATAAGGTCCAGACACTACCCCCAGGCACACCGGAGATACACAGGGTACCTCAGTGCCGGTCCGGTCTGTAAGCACCATTAAGGGAGGCCTCGGACGGGGGTTCAGCACCAGTCCGGTCTGTAAGCACCATTTAGGGAGGCCTCGGACTGGGCTGGCTCCAGTCCGGTCTGTGAGCACCATTTAGGGAGGCCTCGGACGGAGCGGAGCTGTGCAAGGCTCCTGTCTCCCACTTCCCAGAGCCCCCAAGGAAGGATGGGAAGGAGCGCGGCAGCGTACCGGGAGGACACGACGTGTCCAGGCTCTAGGCCCTCCGTTACCTCAACCTGCGTGTTCCCCAAGGGTGAACAGGGAGACTGCCGGAGGTCCCCGACCGGGACCTACCTTGTCTTCATACGCCATCACGTGAGCTGAGAGAATGCTGTGATGTGCAAGCAAAGCGTGTGATCCTCCGAGCACACTAAGTTTAAAACTGAGGATATCTCCTGCGGTAGGGGTTTATAAGCGGAGGGGGCGGTTACTACAAACTTGTAGTACCTAGTGTGGCCTCCGGAGGGCAGTGCCCTAAACCCCATTGTCTGGGTCTCCCATTATGATGATCAGAAAAAAAAGTTGTATCCCTTAGAGATCCAACAGAGCAGAAGGGAATTTGTGGAGGCGACACTCCACGGTCCCGCCTGTTGGTGGCTGGGAAAGCATCCCTCTTAAAGGGGGGCTGTCGCCTGTCCAAAAACTTTTTCTGTAGAAAAAAATAATAAAAAATAATAAAATTGAAAATAAAAAAGATGTGGGTCTGTAGACTGCATCTGCCTCCTACAGACACTAAGCTTAAAATGCTCGGGGCCTGGCCCAGCCAGGGGGTGTATGCTGTGGGGAAGGAGCCAATGTGTTCTGTTTCTTTCAGAATTCACTTAAGGTGTCAAGCCTCCTAGGAATAACAGCATAACCCTATAACCATGGTCCTGTGTCCAATGAGGCGTAAGAGAAACAAGGATCCAAGCAGTCCAGTAAGTTATACAATCACTGGCGCCATCATTTCACTGCATGGACGTGCCATTCCTCACAGCGCCATTTGACTGACTCACTGGTGAATTTTCTATTTCCCTTGATTACCAGGCAATTTATATGGCAAGAAAAATATGAAATGTGTTTGATGAAGGCCAAATGTTAGGCCGAAACATCACATAAAAAATAATTCCAAGAAAAATATATGCTTGTCAGAAAATAAAATTGTTCATCTAATTTTTGAGTGCCAAAGCTCTCAGGTTTGCTTGGTGCTGCAAAACCACATCTACTCACGTAATTGGCTTGTTGCGTCTGTTATCCACTTCCGTCTATATGTCTCTGAATCCCACAATCCACCGCGCCAACCGGAAGAACGCCAGAAGCCATGTTGGGACACCCAAGTGATGGATGTCCCAATACTGCGCTTGCTGGTGGTACTAGCCCTTTGCGTGGTAATTCCAGTATGACACTAAACGCACATCTGCACAACGCACGCATGCCCCGCTGCGCAATGCATACCCTCTCCGCTAGACATCACGACCTGCTGCACCCACCACCGCTCAACCACGGCCAGCAAGAAAGTCTGCAGCTTGCAGCCTATGCAGGAGATGGGGTGTGGGAGACCTCTGGTGGCTACATAGGGAGCCACATCACTTTCCTGGCGTATGTGGCTCTAACGGCAGGTGGCTACACACACATATATACATACAAACATATATGTATGAACACACACATACACATTCATATACTTAATTACTTACAGTGTGCCGATTCGCTTTCACAGAATCAGATTCGTCACAGTGTGTCAGTGGAGCAGGGCACCACTGTGTGCAGTGGGGATGGTGGGTGCTGTCATTAGGGGCTGGTGAGGACTGTAGGATCCCGGGGGTGGCTGGGCATTGTGTAGACTGGGGAGGGGGCTTGTTTGAAGGAGACTGGAGGGAAACAACCAGTTTCCCAGTTACATGCAGGCTCCAATACAAACACGCCCCCTGGATGTTCTCTGGCTGCCGCAAATATGTGATTTCTAGGTAACTATGCAAAATATTGTCAGTATGTATATTACAAACTGTCAACATTTTGCAGCTATACATATGAATTATAGCAAAAGCCCGGACAACCCCTTTAAATAAGAGTAATTTTATCCGCCTGGATGGAGCAGGACCTGGACAATATTATCCTTTTCTTTCTTTATTGAAGCAACCCTCTGTATATTATCTAAATAGACTTATTGGACGTATGGACAGAGAATGTTGTAAGGAGAAAACCCGGTGAATTTCAGAGAATTACTACCATTGTTTTTCTGTTGGTGTGAACAATGCATTTAGCATTCACTAGTGGATAACTGACCAAAGAAGCTTGTTCCCGGTCTCCTCAGTCCATGTAAACATGGCAGCTCATAGCTGGCAAACCACCATTCATTCTGCAGCAGCAAGAAAAAAAGTTTGTTTGCCAGAATCACACGTCCACAAAAAGAGAATTTTGTTTACGTACCGTAAATTCTTTTTTCTTTAATCATCAATGGGAGACCCAGACAATGGGGTTTAGGGCACTGCCCTCCGGAGGTCACACTAGGTACTACAAGTTTGTAGACACCGCCCCCTCCGCTTATAAACCCCTACCGCAGGGAACATCCTCAGTTTGGTCCATAAGCTGCGAGGAGACAAATAAACCACACTCGAAACATCGGGAAAGAAACCGTGCACAGACGGTCCAACAACCCGGAAGAACACTGTCCCAACAGGGAACAGATCAAATGCAAAACATGCAACGGAACAACTGGGTGGGTGCTGGGTCTCCCATTGATGATTAAAGAAAAAAGAATTTACGGTACGTAAACAAAATTCTCTTTTTTCTGGTCATCATAATGGGAGACCCAGACAATGGGGATGTCCTAAAGCAATACCCCAGGGCGGGAAGAGTTCCTCAAAGACGGATAACACATGGTCCCCCTCAAAGGTGGGCAACCGCCGCCTGGAGGACCCGCCTGCCCAAACTTGCATCCGCAGAGGCATGGGCATGCACCATATAGTGCTTAGAGAAAGTGTGCAGGCTGGACCATGTGGCTGCCTGACACACCTGTAGAGCAGAAGCTCGATGTCGCAAAGCCCAGGAGGCACCGACAGCTCTGGTAGAGTGAGCTTTCAATCCCACCGGGAGAGGCAAACCAGAAGACCGGTAGGCCTCCTGAATGGGAGCCTTGATCCATCTGGCCAAGGTTGACTTCGATGCCGCGGACCCCTTACAGCGACCTGTCGTCAGGACAAATAAGGAATCCGAATTCCGGAAGGAGGCAGTCCTGGACACATAAATGCGTACAGCTCTCACGAGATCCAGAGTATGGAGATCGCGCTCGACCTGATGAACGGGAGCGGGGCAAAATGATGGGAGAACAATCTCCTGGTTCAGGTGAAAAGTGGAAACCACCTTTGGCAAGAATTCTGGCCGCGGGCGTAACACCACCTTGTCTTGGTGAACCACCAGGAAGGGTGACTTGCACGATAGTGCAGCCAATTCTGAGACCCTTCTCAGAGACGTAATCGCCACCAGAAAGACCACCTTCTGGGACAGACGAGACAGGGAAATGTCTCTCAGTGGCTCAAACGGCGGTTTCTGCAGTGCCGCCAGGACCATGTTAAGGTCCCAAGGGTCCAGTGGTCGCCTGTAGGGCGGGACCACCCGAGAGACTCCCTGGAGAAACTGACGGACCTTGGGAAGGAGCGCCAAGCGCTTGTCAAACAGCACTGAAAGAGCTGACACTTGACCCTTCAAAGAGCCTAGGGACAATCCCAATTCCAGCCCCGACTGAAGGAAAGCCAACAATGTCGGAATGGACAAGGGCCACGGGGAGCGACCACCCGAGGCAGACCAGGTGAAGAAAATCTTCCACGTTCTGTGGTACATCTTCCTGGAAACAGGCTTCCTAGCCCGAGTCATGGTGGCAACAACCGTAGGAGAGAAGCCCCTGGACGTCAGCAGCCAGGCCTCAAGAGCCATGCAGTCAATCTGAGGGCCCTGGAATTGAGGTGGAAGAATGGGCCTTGCGCGAGCAGATCTGCACGTTCTGGAAGAGCCCACCGGAGTCCGCCTGACAGTCGCCACAGGTCCGGATACCAGGACCTCCTGGGCCAATCTGGAGCCACTAGAATGGCTACCCTGCACTCCGACCTGATCTTCCACAGAACCCTGGGAATCAGAGCTAGAGGCGGGAACACATACGGAAGATGGAATCTGGACCAACTCAGGATCAGGGCATCTGCCCCCAGAGACTGAGGATCCCATGATCTCGCCATGTATTGCGGCACCTGATGATTCAGCCGCGAGGCCATCAGATCCACGTCCGGAGTGCCCCATCTGCTGCAGATGTCCTGGAAGACGTCTGGATGAAGAGACCACTCTCCGGCGTCCATCCCCTGCCGGCTCAGGTAGTCGGCCTCCCAGTTCTCGACCCCTGGGATGTGAACTGCGGAGATCAGGCAGTCGTTGTCCTCCACCCAAGATAGAATGCGGTGGACTTCGGCGAGGGCCTGAGCACTTCTGGTCCCTCCCTGATGATTTATATAGGCGACGGCCGTCGCATTGTCGGACTGAACCCGAATGGGTTGCCCTGACAGGAACTTCTGAAACGCCAGGAGCGCCAGATAGACCGCCTTGATCTCGAGCACGTTGATCTGCAACGCCGACTCCGACGGAGTCCAGAGTCCTTGAGCCCTGTGGTGTAAGAACACCGCACCCCAGCCCGTCAGACTGGCGTCGGTGGTCACCACTAACCATGACGGTTTGAGGAAGGACCGGCCCCGTGACAAATGGCGTGGCTGGAGCCACCACTGCAGGGAATCCCTGGTCGGTTGGGAAATTGTCACCAGCCGATTCAGAGAGATCGTCCTCTTGTCCCATCTGCGAAGAATCTCCAGCTGGAGAGGACGGAGGCGAAACTGCGCAAAAGGTACTGCCTCTATTGCAGCTACCATGCGCCCCACCAGCTTCATCAAGATCCGTAGGGATGATTGTGGTGATAGGAGGACTGCTTGCACTCCTGATTGGATCGCCATCTGTTTGACTCGTGGCAGAGACACTAGGGCCGAGTCCGTGTGGAAGTCCATGCCCAGATATGTCAGTGACTGGGTCGGAACCAGGGTCGACTTCTGGATATTGATAAGCCACCCGAACTGTTCCAGGGACTTCATGGTTACCTCCAGGCTTTGCCGACAAAGGTGTTCTGATGGCGCCCTGACCAGTAGGTCGTCCAGATAGGGTATTACGGCGTGCCCCTGCACGTGCAGGAGAGCCATCATGGAGGCCATCACTTTTGTGAACACCCGCGGTGCCGAGGCCAACCCGAACGGCAGCGCCACAAATTGGAAGTGTTCTTCCCCACTGCAAATCTCAACCAGCGCTGATGAGCCGGTGCAATGGGCACGTGAAGATAAGCGTCCCGAATATCTATGGACGCTAGGAAGTCCCCCTGTGACACAGCTGCGATCACGGATCGCAGTGATTCCATACGGAACTTCCGAACCAACACGTGACGGTTGAACAACTTTAGGTCCGGGCGGAAGGATCCGTCCTTCTTTGGGACAATGAAGAGGTTGGAGTAAAAACCCCGAAACCTCTCCCTGGAAGGCACCGGGACCACCACTCCGTCCCTGCGGAGACCCTCCAACACCAGGTGAAAGGCCTGAGCCTTTTCTGGGGATGGGACCGACCGATGGAATCGGGGTATCGGCTTTGACGTCAGCTCTATCCTGTAACCTCGCGAGACCACGTCTCGAACCCACTGATCTTGAACGTGAAGTAGCCACCTGTCCTGAAAACGAGACAGGCGACCCCCCACCTGTGGGGAGGCAGGAAGGGAGAGCGAGTCATGTAGAGGCGGGTTTGGGGGCGGCAGCCGCTGCCCCCGCCGGCTTCTTTGGACGACTCTTAGAGCGCCACTGAGAAGCGGGCTTGCCCCCTCGGTCCGTGCGAGCGGACGGTGCTGATGACTGTGAGCTGGAGCGAAAGGACCACTGCTTTGGGTTCCTCTTAACGGAATACCGTGGCTTAGGCTTATTCTGCGGGATCTTAGACTCAGCAGAATCCTTTATCAGCTTGTCCAGTTCGGTACCAAAAAGCCTGTCACCAGAGAACGGAAGATTCTGCAAAATCTTCTTAGATGTGGCATCTGAGTCCCAAAGACGCAGCCACAACAACCTGCGAATCGCAATAGCGTTGGCCGAAGCCACAGCTGAGCGAGTGGCAGTTTCCAAAGTCGCCGTCCTGGCGTAGTCCGCATAGGCCCTTGCCCTTTCGGTAAGCGCCAGGACCTCTGGACTGGACCTTGCCAGGTCAGTGATACCATCCAAGCAGGTAGTAATCGCTTGTAAGGTCCAGACCGTGGCAAAATTAGGGGCAAATGAAGACCCCACAGCCTCATAGGAAGACTTGGCGAGTTGCTCGACCTGTCTATCAGTCGCATCCTTCAGCGAGGAGCTATCAGAGGCAGAGAAAAGGGAGCGTGCAGCAATCCTGGTCATGGAAGCGTCCACCTTCGGGGACTGCGACCACTCCTGTAGCACCTCCTGGGGGAAGGGGAAGCGATTGTCCTTGGGTTTGCGGACATAACGCCGCCCAGGATGTAACCTGGGAGCTCTAACCACCCTTCCAAAGTTAGTGTGGTCCATGAAGGAGCCACTTGGTCTAGCCTCCGGCCGCAGCCATTGATAGACCTCCTTCGGGTGTACAGTCACCTCCTCAGGGGGTGTCACGAGACGTAAGGTCTCGTTAATAGAGGACACCAAATCCTCCACCCCGTCTGGTGGTTCAGACACAGACACAGACCCGAAAGTTGAACCCCCATCATCCTCCTCACCATCAGAGGAACGCTCCTCCTCAGAGAGAGCCTGGAGCTCGGGTGAATCCCCACGACGAGCCCGCTTAAGGGGTCTCACAGCAGAAGAGGGAGACACCCGGGGGTAACTGGAAGGAGTAGCTGGGCTTTCCAGCCTCCTATTGAGTGCCTCCAGGGACTGCGACATGGAGGACAGTTGGGACAACAGAGATTCATTGATCTTATTCTGAGTTTCCCATGGCCCTGGGATCACCTGAACCTCAGGGTACAGCACCGGAGCTGCCGTCTCAGCAGTGTCAGTCCGGGCCTCTGGGCGTCCGCAGTTATTGCAGGACCCCTCCACCAGAGTCCCATTGCATGTAGCACAGGTAATGGTGGCCTCTGCCGCCTTAGCAGCACGCTTCCTAACTGAGGACATCGCCACAGTAGGGGAAAATAAGCCAAATTGTGTAGACAAAACCGGGAATCCCGGTGGCTTACCGACCGCAGCGAAGCGGTAGGAGGAAGCGGTGTGTGTGTGTGACCTCCGCGAGAGTTTCCGGTCTCCTCTGGAGTGCAGACGCACGCTGCATACAGCTCCCAGCCGGGAAGTGAGGGTAAAGATGGCCGCCGACAGTGAAACCGTGGGCGGCGCCGAAAACACGCGGGAAGCACACACACACGCCCATCGATGACGTCACCGCACGGGCTGCTTCCTATCCTCCAAGCAGCCTCAGTATTAAGGTGCCAGAGCCCGCAGCGCGGGAAGTAATGTGAAATACATCACACAGACTGCATGCACCAACACACATCCGCAGCCTACAGCCTCAGCCCCTGCAACACACAGGGCGGTCAGCCAGGGTGACCCCAGCACGGGGTACACCTCCAGATCCGCGGACTCGAGAGTAACGCGCGGTCTGAGTGTCAGGACACATAAAGTGACAGACACTACCCCCAGGCACACAGGAGACACAGAGTGCCTCAGTGCCGGTCCGGTCTGTAAGCACCATTTAGGGAGGCCTCGGACGGGGGTTCAGCACCAGTCCGGAGTGTAAGCACCATTTAGGGAGGCCTCGGACTGGGCTGGCTCCAGTCCGGTCTGTAAGCACCATTTAGGGAGGCCTCGGACGGAGCGGAGCTGTGCAAGGCTCCCATCTCCCACTCTCCAGAGCCCCCCAGAGAGGGATGGAAAGGAGCGCAACAGCGTACCGGGAGAACACAAGGTGTCCAGGCTCTAGGCCCTCCGGTACCTCCACCAGCGTGTTCCACAAGGGTGAGCGGGGAGGCTGTCGCAGGTCCCGACTGGAACCATTTTACCTTGTCTTCAGACGCCATCACGTAAGTTGTGAGAATGCAGTGAAGTGCAAGCAAAGCGTGATCCTCCGAGCACACTAAGTTAAAAACTGAGGATGTTCCCTGCGGTAGGGGTTTATAAGCGGAGGGGGCGGTGTCTACAAACTTGTAGTACCTAGTGTGACCTCCGGAGGGCAGTGCCCTAAACCCCATTGTCTGGGTCTCCCATTATGATGACCAGAAAATAAAGACAATGTGCTGCTGGCAATAATCAAACTGTTATAGGGACGAACAATCATCTCAATATATTATTTACCTGCTCCACCAATGCAGTTTCCATTGGCTCATGTAAAAATGCTGAATAACTATACAAATCAGAATCTTACTGGGAATTTCCTGTGACCAATCTTCATTGCAATGAGGACACCGTGGCCGCTCATGTCCTTTGAAATACTTTTCCACACATGTCAAATGAATCTTGATGCCGCAGCTATCACAGAGCTGACCCTGGAAAAAAAATTACTTAAGATCATTCATTAAAAGACAGAAATCAATCTAGGTCGCACCAAGGATGGGACTATACATTTCACATGGAGATATCGCATCCTGCAAATGTTTCTGAACGTGACTTGGTTGTTTTTTTCCTTACAGCGTAAAGGCAATACTAAAATAATGGGGTGACAGCAAGGCGCAGACAAATTGCACAAATATATTTGATCACATGACTTTTTGAGATTTGCTGTGGGTCGACACGTCACTGTGTAGTCCCGGCCTATAGAATACATTATATTTTACAATTGAAATCTTCTTCAACCATCCATATAGCCCTAGTCCCCATTTAGTACAGGGTATTGCATAGCATTAATATCTGCAGAGCGGTTACCTGTATGGTGATGTTGTGGCAGATGTTGCATGTTTTCACAATGTCCTGGTACATGCTCTGGATATAATGCTCCATTTCCATTATACAGCGGGTGTGAAGACTGTACTCGCCATCTTTCTATATTTGAAAAAATGAATCAAAATAAGCAACAAGCTTTATATTACACCAATATCACTGGATAGCTTTCATCGATGTTACCGGATACAAGTCATAAACAAAAAAATTGAAGTGTCTTTATTTTTAACCCTCACTGATTTTCCATCCAGATTGGCCAGTCTTTGCTCCATTGACAGATCCATTTGATGGGCAAATACCATATTTTTTGGACTATAAGATACACCTTTTCCCCCCCAAAATTGGGGGAGAAATAGGGGTGCATCTTATAGTCTATATGTAGCTTATTGGGGGAGGTGGGGACACGTCGGTGGTGGAGCAGAGGTCACCTCTACAGTAAGTCGGTGGCGACACATGTGGAGTTAAGCTGCGGGCCCTAGGGCTGGGGGGAGGGGGTGTACCAGCAGTGCAAGTTAGGCGCCAATGATCTTCAGGAGGTGGATGCGAGGGACTTCAGGAAAATGGCTGCAAGGCAGTGTATGCGCAGATTGAGAGCATGGACAGCAGAAATCTCAATCTGCTCATGCCCCACCTTTAGTAAAGAGGCTTCAGAATCCAGCTTTAAGATTTCTTACTCTGTATGCGCCGCTTTTGCAGCCATTCTCTTGAAGTCCATCGTGTCTACCACTGAGAGATCAATAGTACCTGCCTTGCACCCCTGGAACACCACCTCCTCCCAGCCCAGGGCCCGCAGCATCGACTCACTACTGCCGCGACACCACTTCCTCCCAGCCCCCGCAGCATCGCCTCACTAGTGCTGTCACGACACCCCTTCCTCCCAGCCAAGGGCCTGCAGCATCGTCCTACTGGTAACTGACTTCCTGCAGTGGTGACCCTTCCTCCTAAGACCGTGTTCCACTCTGCCACGTCCCCCAGTAAGCTACATTCTGACTATAAGAGGGACTACAAGGCTGAGCCCCATTTTAACATTAAACTTTTCTATTTTCCTCCTCTAAATTTGGGGTGCATCTCATAGTCCAAAAAAACACGGTAAGTGAATTAAACCCATAGGCAGTAAGGATCACATAGTTTAAATGTTAACAAACATTACAGAAAAAAAAACAAAATTCTACCATGTTTTGAACTACGAGCTTTCAGGTCCTGAGATCCTCATGGACATCTGAAATAAAGACGCAGAGGTGTTCAGCTGAGAACCTCTGTCTTTTCATTTCATTTCAGCAGCTGGCAAGGGTCTCAGGACCAGGACTCCAAACCATCAGGCTTTTTTTAGGTGTTAGTTAATAGTTAACCAGTATATAATTGGTATCTAGGAGCGAGTGACTTACTTCAATCAGCCACTTTTCTTCCACAAGCTTCTGAAGTAGTTGCTCAGCTTCTTTTTTCTTCATTTTCTTACTTTGTAGTTGGTCAGTGAGGTTTAAAATGTTTGTAGAAGATGCAAACCCATTGTCTGAGTCTATTATCAGATCCATCTTTGAAAGGAAAAGAGCAAACACAAAATTACCTATGAAGACTTAAGGCCACGTCACACGCTTCAATATCGTGAACGATCGCACGAGCGATCTCCAGTGAATGAGATCATTCAGACAATCTTTTGAGATCGTTGGTGAGATGTCACATGTCTAACATAGTAACATAGTAACATAGTTTTTAAGGTTGAAGGAAGACTTTAAGTCCATCTAGTTCAACCCATAGCCTAACATGTTGATCCAGAGGAAGGCAAAAAAAACCCCATGTGGCAACACTAATCTCCACATTGGGGGAAAAAATTCCTTCCTGACTCCAGATACGGCAATCAGACTAATTCCCTGGATCAACGCCTTATCAAAGAATCTAGTATATATAACTGGTAATATTATAGTTTTCAAGAAAGGCATCCAGGCCCTTCTTAAATGTTAGTAGTGACTCACTCATTACAACATCATGTGGCAGAGAGTTCCATAGTCTCACTGCTCTTACAGTAAAGAATCTGCGTCTATGATTATGATTAAACCTTCTTTCCTCCAGACGTAGAGGATGCCCCCTTGTCCCAGTCTCAGGCCTAAGAGTAAAGAGATCATTAGAAAGGTCTCTGTACTGCCCCCTCATATATTTATACATTATTATAAGATCACCCCTAAGCCTTCGTTTTTCCAAGCTAAATAACCCCAAGTTTAATAACCTGTCTTGGTATTGCAGACCCCTTAGTCCTCTAATAACTTTTGTCACTCTTCTCTGGACCCGCTCTAGTTCAGCTATGTCTTTCTTATACACCGGAGACCAGAATTGTACACAGTATTCTAAGTGTGGTCGCACTAGTGACTTGTATAGAGGTAAAATTATGTTCTCCTCATGAGCATCTATGCCTCTTTTAATACATCCCATTATTTTATTTGCCTTTGCAGCAGCTGCCTGACACTGGCCACTAAATGTGAGTTTGTCATCTACCCATACACCCAGGTCTTTTTCAGTGACAGTTTTGCCCAGTGTTTTACAATTAAGCACATAATTATACCTTTTGTTTCCTCTGCCCAAGTGCATGACTTTACATTTATCCCCATTAAAGCGCATTTGCCATTTAGCAGCCCAAGCTTCTAGTTTACATAAATCCTCCTGTAATATAAAATTGTCCTCCTCTGTATTGATTACCCTGCAGAGTTTAGTGTCATCTGCAAATATTGAGATTCTACTCTGTATGCCCCCTACAAGGTCATTAATAAATATATTAAATAGAAGCGGGCCCAACACTGACCCCTGTGGTACCCCACTGTTAACTGTGACCCATTCTGAGTGTGTTCCATTAATAACCACCCTTTGTTTCCTATCACTAAGCCAGTTCTTAACCCACTTACACATATTTTCCCCTATCCCCATTGCCCTCATTTTATGTATCAACCTTTTGTGTGGCACCGTATCAAAAGCTTTTGAAAAGTCCATATACACCACATCCACTGCATTTCCTTGGTCCAGTCCAGAACTTACTTCTTCATAGAAGCTTATTAGATTAGTTTGACAGGAACGGTCCCTCGTAAAACCATGTTGATAATGGGTCATGAGGTTATTTTTCTTCAGATACTCCAGTATAGCATCTCTTAGAAAACCCTCTAGGATTTTACCCACAGTAGAGGTTAAGCTTACTGGCCTATAATTTCCAAGTTCAGTTTTTGTCCCCTTTTTGAATATTGGCACCACATTTGCTATACGCCAGTCCTGTGGTACAGACCCTGTTATTATGGAATCTTTAAATATTAAAAATAATGGTCTATCTATGACAGTACTTAATTCCTGCAGCACTCTGGGGTGTATCCCATCTGGGCCCGGGGATTTGTCAATTTTAGTGATTTTTAGACGATGCCGTACTTCCTCTTGGGTTAAGCAGGTGACGTTTAATTGAGAATTTTTGTTATCACTGATCATATTGTCTGTCATGGGATTTTCTTGTGTAAATACTGTTGAAAAAAAGTCATTTAGCATATTTGCTTTTTCCTCATCCTCATCCACCGTCTAGATATCGTCAACGAGGCGCCAACGATGTGGCGAGCCGCTATTGTTCGCCCAACCCAGGAACGATACTTGTTCAATGTTATGAATAGGAGAATTCGTTCACTAGATCATTATCGCGGTGTCACACGCAACGATGCAGCAGGTTGAACGTTGGTTAATTGAACGACACATGATGGATTTGAGGTCAGGATCTCAAATTTGTGTTGAGCGATCAAACGATTTTTAACCGCAAGATCGCTCAGTTACACGCAACGACGCACACACTATATTGTTTAAGCGATTATAAAAAGTGACGTTTCAGCGATATCATTAACGATATTGAAGCGTGTGACGTGGCCTTTAGGCTACTTTCAGATCAGTGTTGTTTATCAATTCCGGCAGATGAAGCAAACTTGATCTTTTAAGGCCCCGTTACACGGAGAAACATCTCCGGCAACATCACCGGCAACTCAGGGGCGTGGCGACCTTGCAGCAACATCGCCAGCGCGTTGCCCCGTGTAACAGGGTGATATCAACGGCGACAGTTCCTTGAGCAACATCGCCTGGTTTCAGGACAATGTCCCGAAACCAGGCGACGTTGCTCAGAGGATCTGGCAGAATCGCCCAGTGTGACACCGCAACTGCGATGTTGTTAACGATCGCTGCCAGGGTTGAATTTAACCCTGGCAGCGATAGTTGCTTTCAACATTGCTGCTGCGTTGCCGGCGATGTCTCCTGGTGTAACACCAGCACAGCGATCATGGCTATCGGCCAAAAACGTGCGCGCTCCCGTGAGTTGCCGGCCATGTTTCCCCCATGTAACGGTACCTTTAACTTCAGGTTTGCCTGATCTGCCTTTTTGTTTTTTTTAATAAAGCCAACACACTTGCGGTAAGACTGTGTTCTGTCTAATGCATTTCCTATAGGAGTTGCGGACATGTGCAGCACTTGCGGTTTTGCCGCGATCTGGCCAATCCGGCAACAGATTGCAGCAAAAACGCAAGTGTTGCACATGTCCGCAAGTCCTATAGGAAATGCATTAGACAGAACAGTTTTGCAGGATGCGGTTTTTGCAAAAATACTGGAATTTTGCCGCATTTGCAAAAACCGCAGATGTGAAAGCACCCTTACTGAGTGTTTGAGTGTAGCAAAATGGCGGATTACTACAAGGAAGAAATCAATAATTAGAAAATGAAAGACATACAAGACCACTGATAATCTTGTTCGATCTGGGGCTCCAGGCAAGATCTCACCTCGTGGGATCAAAATTATCTCAAGAGCGGTGAGCAAAAATCTCAGAACCAGACGGGGCACCTAGTGAATGCCCTGCAGAGAGCTGGGACCAACATAACACAGGCTACCATCAGTAACACACTATGCAGCCAGGGACTCAGATCCTGCAGTGCCAGACGTGTCCCCATGCTTAAGCCATTACATGTCTGGGCCTGTCTGAAGTTTGCTAGAGAGTATTTAGATCAGGGGTCCCCAACCACTAGGCCGCGGGGGTCCCTGTGCCGGTCCGCGGCACCGCCGCAGACCAGCACTGCAAAGTGAAAGTGTGGTCTGCGTGAGGCGGCTCAGAGCCCGCTTCACCGCCCCTCTGACAAGCCCCCCAGTGGAGGAGCCAGCAGCCAATCAGAGGGAGCATCTAATGTTATGCGATGACGTTAGATGCTCCCTCTGATTGGTTGCTGGCTCCTCCACTGGGGGGCTTGTCAGAGGGACGGGAAAGCTTGTGGATTCCAGCCCCCAGCTACCTAGTTTTACCTGGCTGGACCCAAAAATAGGGGGCAGCCACAGGTATTTGCTTTTGAATAATTTCATGAAAATCATGAAATAATTGAAAAAAAAAAGGGCATCCCTATATTTTTGTTTCCAGGCAGGTACAAATAGGCAGCTGGGGGTTGGGGGCAGCCCATACCTGCATGCTGTACCTGGCTGACATACAAAAATAGGGCGAAGCCCACGTCAAATTTTTTTTTACTAGTTCATTAAAAAAAAAAAAAAAATCCACAAGTACATTTAGGGACTGCATCTTTATTAACTCCTCGACCCTCATGTCTGTGCTGAACAGTCTCGGCTCTGCTACATCAGAGTCCAACGGGACAAACAAAGCTTCTTTCCCCTTGGTCCCTGAAGTAGAGCCCGAAGCGCTGCGGCATTGTAAGGGGGTTAACTCGGGTGACCAGAGTTATCCCCCCCTCCCCCTTACAATGCTGCAGTGCTATTGGCTCTCCTTCAGGGACTACGGGGATAGAAGCTTTGAGACCCTTGGTCTCTGATGTAGCAGAACTGAGAGTGTTCAGCACATACATGCAGGTTAAGGGGATAATAAAGATGCAGTCCCTAAATGTGTTTGTTTTTATTGATTTTTTTTAATGAATTATTGGAAAAATATTTGACGATTTTGGCGATTTTTGGTGGCGGTTGAAAGGGGCATACAAGCCCTGTAAAAAGACCAGGAGCCCCTTAACTTTGAATATAGTGCGCTCCACAGCCCCAACCTCCATGTGCCTGATCAAAAGCAGGCAACCCCTGCTGCAGTGGTAGGATGTGTGGCCATAGCAGACCCAAGCTGCGTGCAGCTAACCTGCATACAGCCTAGGTGCCTGGCCGCATGGCGGCTGCTGGGCCAGAGTGACCCCAATGGAGGACCAGATGGGGAATGGAGGTGCTACCAGGAGGGGATCTCGTATGTGGAGGACGGGGGGGGGGGCGGGGTATTTGGGCCATGGACCAAGGGCTGAGGGAATGTCTGCTTGCTGCCACCAGGATGCAGATCCCTAACTCGTCCTGTGAGGTGCAGAGCTGCAGACGCAGACACTTTTCCTCAGGGATCCGATCCGTGTGTCTGATGGCCCTACCAACCAGCTCTGGTGGGCAAGCAAGTAGGGGAGCAGATGGGCCAGGGCATGCACCAGCATCCAGCCTCGGGGTTCCCCAGGATACACATCTGTGTAGGAGGGGTATGGGAGGCCCTGGCAAAGAGAGGGAGAGTTAACAATGCAACCAGCGTACACTGGACTCTCAATCTCTTTTGGAGGTGACGGATTGGCCAAACCGTTCCGTATTCCCTGATAAATCTTCATAGAAAAATAAAAAAATGAAAAAATCTAACTAAACTAATAAAAAATTCTGGTAGATACCGGCTCAGAGAGACCCGTGTCTGCCTCCTATGACACTAAGCTAAAACTGAGTTGTATTTGTGCCAGTACGTGGGTGTATACTGCTGGGGAGGAGTTGCTTTTGTGTTTTTTTTGCATAGTGTCAGCTCCTGCTGGCAGCGAGCATACACCCAAGGTCTTCCTGTGTCCCCCAGAGAAGCGATTAAGAAAACACGAATATCTGGCCAGTAGGGTCCGCAGCAGACACCAACAGCCGAAGATCCACGCTGCTCCAGCATTACAGCGGCGACACTGCAGACTCTCGAACTGCGCTGTTGGCCATCTAAACACAGTGGGTGCTCCTATGGGTTCATCAAAAAGATGATCCTACATTTCCCCAAAAAATGTTGATTAATGACTAAACAATGAACACAGATCTTACCGCTTTTCTAAATAATTCCAGTTCGTTCTCTGCATAATCCATGGCCATTTTAGTAACTTCATTTTGTGCAACATTAACCTTTATGAAGAAGAAAAAAAAAAAGAAAAAATAGCTTTATTAAGAGCAAAATACTTCAAAGCCAGGACCGCAGGTATCTATAAACATCTGTCTATGTTTTTGTGGTCATATTACAAGGGGAGCTCTGGGGAGATCATCTCTTTCTTGTACGGTCCCTGCAGTCCTACATGAAGAAGCAGGGCTGTCCACTACAGTTGTAGGATCTATAGAACGCTTATAAATCAATAAAATCATATCTGCTCCTCATCTCTCACTTTTCAAGTTTTATCTTTCCGGAGTTCCCATTTAACCCCTTCACATGCTGAGCCTGCATCTTTCCACGCACATGATGGCTGATATAATTAGCCATCTTGTGCCTCTAATAGCCGCCCGCAGGGTGATCGGAGATTGACTGTCGCTGTTAATCAGTTAAAAGCTTGCTGTCAATCTCCAACAGCGGCATTTCCACTCGCCAACATGGTGGTGTGATATTCCCCACTCCCATCGGTGGCCTGTGAATTGATTTCTGCTATATAAAGCAGGGCAGATGTTGATGAACTGCTCTGTACAGCACAAGCAATCAGATAACTGCAGCTTTAAGTCCCCTAAAAAGATTAGTAAATACAGAAAAAATAAAACATTTTTAATGACATGAAAAAAAAACAAAACACAAAAAAGTTAATATCACCCCTTTTGCCCCAAAGAAAATACAGCAAAAAAATATTAAAAACATGCATATTTGGTGCTGCTGTATTCAGAAATGTCCAATCTATAAATATATCAAATACATTTGAAATGTAAACGGCAGAAGGAAAAATAAAACACAAAAAATGCCAGTATTGCAATAAATTGCAATAGGAGGCGATCAAGACATTATATCTATCCAAAAACAAAAACGTCAGCTCAGGGCGGAAAAAAACGTTGTTACATGGTTCCAGATCCAGAAAAATAAAAATGTTATGGTTCTTGGAAAATGGTGACAAAAGTGGAATTTTTGGGGGAACATATTTCTGATTATTTTTTTTTTCCACTTAAAAAAAAGAAAGGAAAAACTACATGGTTAGTATCTATAACCTGGGGAATCTTACTGCCAGATCAGTGTTACCATACAGTGAACACAGTGAATAAAGAACCCCAAAAAACTATTGTGGAATTGCACTTTTTTTGCAAAGTCACTGTACTTGGATTTATTTTTCCCAGTACACAATATGGTAAAATGAAGGATGTCAGTCAAAAGCACAACTCATCCCACATAAGATAAGCCCTCATATGGCTATATGGAAAGATAAATACAAAAACTATGACTCCTGGAAAAAGGGTAGGAAACAACAACAACAAAAAAAAGGAAAACAGCCATGATGTGAAGGGGTTAAGAGCGTCTGCCCTGAAGACAGAAATATGTGATGCAGGTCTGCAGCGTAGGGCTGGAGATAACCACTAGGATCACTATATTTGCCTATTAGTAGAAATAGACGTCTAAGGGTACCGTTACACGTAGCAACATTGCATGCAATTTCACTGCCAATTTGTTGGTTGCAGTGAAATCATGGACACATTGTTCTATTTGTACACGGCAATGTGTCCATGATTTCACTGCAACCAGCAAATTGCCAGTGAAATTGCATGCAAAGTTGCGATGTGTAACGCTACCCTGAGAGACACAGTGTTACGAAAGCGTGTAACCTCCCCGCACCAAAGAGTAGTATCTTTTCCCGTCATTTTCATCTGTTCCCTTCCGAATCTGCATGAACAGCGGCTGCAAATGTTTGTTGATCACAGCCACAAAATCCTCCAGCTTGTCGTGCATGTAGTGAACTGAAAAAAGAAAGAGAATGACGTGCTTTCAGGAAATAAAACAGTTCTCTCAACATTTCCAATTTGTGCTAAACTGAAATTAGATTTATAAAATGTAATACTTTTTCTTTTTAGAGATCTAATGTGCCAGTCATATGAAATGTAATGTACAAGCCATATGCAAATCAGGCTGAGAGTGCACAAGGGGCGGGTCTAAGCACTTGCAACACTCTTCTTCCAACTGCAGAGACACGCCCCCATTGCACTTGCAGTCTGATTTGCATATGGTTTCTACACTCTCTCTTACGAGTGGCACATTGGATCAGTACAAAATACATCGCCGGGTGTCTCAAGTAGCCATCTGTAGCTTACCTTACCTCATTTACACACCGCTACAACAAGCTAATATGGGCGGACCTGGTGCAGCAGGGACAGCACATAGGCGTGCCACAATTGTGGAGTACGAGACGTCCGTACGCTGATAGGACAAAGCAATAACATCATGATTGGGCAGGCATCGCAGGAGGCTGTTTAATAGATGACGCTCGAGCAATTGTGCAGTGTGACTGGTCAGCTCCTTAAATATGCCTCCCTATGCAGTGACTACCAATCGTCATGCAGGAGCTTCCTCCAATGATCGCTGAAGGGGCGCGGTATCCCGGAGGCTGTGTCACGCCCCAGCTACATACCAGGTACATTGCCTGGTGTATAGACATCCCTTCTGTAGCTTCTTTACACGCCGATACAGCTCGCTGCAATCGGCTTTGTAGCTACCTGTTTCAGAGCAGTGCTCGGAAACAGATGTATCTGTTGCCGGCTGCCTCCTACCGTCTTCACACGCCGCTACTACGGGCTATTGCTATCGCAATAGCTTTTTGTTTCCAATTATGCTGGCGGTGTGAACAGGTTCCTACAGACCTGTTCTCTGTGTGCAGGACTCATCTGTGTTATAATTAATTGCCTCTTGCCATGCAAGAGATGGAGTTCCCGCCCCTCTCTGGGCCCTGCACACATAGAGCCCCGTCGCCTTCATTCCACTTCAGACACTGGTCATACTGGCTCCTGTTTACTGGTAAGTATTCACACCAGTCAGGTTTTTAATACAACAGTTAGGACCGCGTCAGAGATGGGTACACTTTGAAGATAGTGACGTGGCTTAAAATAACTTTTTCTGCGCAAAAAAACGGATTAACTAAGTACCCTGTATTTGTTATACCATTTTTATACTGCACTTGCATTTTAATATTTTTACTGCAGTGTACTGTTGTTTTTTGTCGCAATAGCTTTTTGTTTCCAATACGGGCTATATTGACAACGCAAGCTACAATCGTAGCCTGTAGCGGGTTGTATCCATCCTGTTGTAGCGGCGTGTAAAGGTACCCTAAGAGTGGACGAACCTTTGTGGACTTCGCAGCAGTGTTGATGCAGCCTCCTCACCGCAGAAGCTTCCATTATACCATGAGACATAAGAGCCTGAAGAAACCGCTGGTGACTTTCACTCATGGCCATCCTTCACTGTCATAAAGAGTAAAATACAAGACATAATGAATACAAAGCAGAGAAACTACCAGAGGTGTAATAGCAACAATCATAGTAAGGCCGGATTCATGCATCCAGCATTCACAATCCAAGTACTGACCGCAACATCCAGACCGACCGCGGGTCTCCTGAACGGATCAAGCTGTGGTGGTCTTGACATTGTGGTCCATACTTTGACCATGAATATCATAAGCATAAAACCAACTTTAAAGGGGTTGTTCGGTCTAAAATGTTAATTCTGCAGTCACTCTATGTGACTGCAGATTTATCAATCCTCCCAGAACGCACACTGAATACTGCGAGGATTTGCCGATTTCTAAGCCGGGAAAAGACCACAATTATGCGGTATACATGTTCCTGGCTAGAACCCGACTAGTGGGTGTGGCCTTGCTCAATACAAGTGTATGGAGTGGGCATGTCCGACTAGTGGGCGTAGCTTGCTCCATACATGTTTATTGAGTGAGGCCACGCCCACTAGTTGGCTTCTGCCCAGGAACTTGTATGCTGATTAACTGCGGTCTGTTCCCGGCTTAGGATCCAGTGAATCCTCGCCTTGGGCAGTGCAGGCGCTGGGACATAGAGTGACAGCAGAATAATCATTTTAGACTGGACAACCCCTTTAAGATTCCCAAAAGAAAATGAATGAGTGTGTCCTCCATGCAATTAACCTCTTCCCAGAAGTCTTTTTTTTTTTTTTATCAGTGTTCCTCCAGCCATAACTTTTAATGTCTCCATTGAGATTAGTACAAGGACTTGTTGAGGGGTTAAATCACCAAATCAAAAACGCACTGTGTGATCAGGTCTTTGGAAAAGCTGAGCAGTTTTTGCAGCTGAAAAACTGATCCTCAAAAAATGCAGCAAAAACGCCGTGTGTGAATGTAGACTTGAAACCCTGCATTTTTGGCTAACACAGAGCGTTTGTGCTGTTTTTTGGTGCAGTTTCTGCAAAATCATGTTTGTGTTGCTTTTTTGCTCTGTTTTTGGGGGACAGACACAGACAGACAGGATATGTTCACACATAGCGTTTTGTGAGGACCTGTTTTTGGTGCAATGTAAAATGGTATCTCAGGCACACATATATATATAAGTAATAAGTAACATATATATAAGTAATAAATTATATGTATAGGATTGCAGCAGCACCAAACCTTCGGAAAATACAGAAATATACATAAAATGGGAAATTAATAGTTATAGTTAATAGAAGATAATAGTTATAGTTATAGAAGATTAACTATAACTATTAATTTCCCATTTTATGTATATTTCTGTATTTTCCGAAGGTTTGGTGCTGCTGCAATCTTAAACATATAATTTATTACTTATATATATATATACATATATATCAATCCTGCTGCAAGATTTGATATATCTAAGTTTGACATTTATATTATGATCTATCTATTGTTACTTATAATTCTATATTATATTCCATCATTCTAGTGGATAAATATCCCCATCACAAGATGTTTATCATTGTATGTCACTAATGCCTGTGTCTGTTTTCCTTTTCTCCTCTTCTCCGCAGATCTATTGATACAGTCTGCGGTTATCCACGCTCCATTACATGGGTCTGACAGGCTGATAGACGATAGGGAGCACAGCGGCACTAACGCGCATGCGCGGCTTGCGTTCCGGAGCGATTCCTGCGTTCCAGACGGCGGAAACAGGAAATCGCTTTACACCCGCCCCTCTCTCACATAAACACGGAGGTGGCGGCATTACCATCACCTGCACTTCCCCTGACCGGACGGTATGCACACATCTGAGAGGCACATCATGATTGCACATGGGTGAGATCGCTCTAATTATCTTTTCTCTTTCCCTATTGTTCAGAAACCGGCCTGCCTTTATATACAAGGTATTTTATCCATTTCATCATTAACTGGCACCACTAGTATGTATGGAATTAGCAGATGCTGTACAAGGGTTTCATCCCTCATAAATGTTTCTCTTCTCTTTTCAGCTGCTTTTTGAAATGGGAACAGCAGCACCACAGTGGGTTATTTTGGTTCTCGCAGAGGTCACTTGTTTGATTATCTGATTACAAATATGAGATCTTTTATGATCCTTCGCTAGTACTCCTCCGTTATGAGTGACATGTGTGCTCTTTTCTCTTTTTTAGGACTATTTGACCCTTACATTGGGTCCATACTGACCTATGGGTATACTTGTGACCTTTTTACACTGATTGGTCACTCTTTTCCTTAATAGTAGGTAACTGCTTGCTGTTATGTTCTAGACTATGGAGGATATTATACCTCTAGATTATGATATGATGCTTCCTTATCTCCTCATCACTTTCTTGTACACTTTGCAGGTACCTATACCTTATACACGTCGGCCCCTGTTACAAGGCTGAACTCACACTTCTACATAGATTTGCACGTTCCTGAGGACCTTGATTCCTCAGGTAGATACCTTATTAATAAATAGATTGTCACTGACTTATTTTCTATTACATTATTTTCATTACAATGTTATGTATATAATTGTTGCGGCTTCCATTAGAAGTGACGATTGATCACAGTAGGATACTATTATTCTGTTGAAATTCCATTGTGTGGGTTCGTGCTTTTTGTTCCATAAGTATTGATAAGTTTATTCTATGAGATATGTCAGTATGACATTTGTTTTCATTTGTCCCTTTATTTTTTTCATTATGTCCTATATATGATTGGTCTGAACCGTCATCATATACATCATGTATATTATATGTAAATATATGTATATGTTTCTATCATTTAGTGTCAGTTGGCTGAAGAAGGTTCTGCGAAACCGAAACGTCCCATAATACTGACAAGATAATAAAAACAGGAATTGATGCAAAAAAAATCTCTTTTTCTTTGTTTGTGTGCCTGAGATACCATTTTACATTTTGATATTTTCTCAAGAGCACCATATTCCAGTGAGCCAGGTTACTCTTTGACTGTTTTTGGTGCAAGACTACAACAAGAACAGACCCTCACACATCGCAGCCTTCTGTGTGTGAACTCTGCTGTGCTTTTCGCCTGCGCTTATTCACCTGGTGACTGCCGGCAGTGTCCTCTCATCCCCAGAGGCCACAGAGAGTGCAGCCTCTAGGACCCAGCAGCACCATGTGACCGGGTGAAATCGCTAGGTCACATGGTGGTGTCCAAGGTCCTCCACAGGTCCTGCGGCATCGGTATGAGGGGAGGTCACCGGGTAAGTGCTAAAGGTGAGTAAATAGCATAGCGAAAATACACCTCAAAATTAGCATGCGACTTCTTTTTATGCATCCGCTTTTGAGTCTAAAAGCAGGTCTGTAAAAAGTGCAGCATGTGAATGTCAAAGAGTGAGATGCATTGACTTTGCTGAGACAGTGAACATCAAAGTGTTCCACTGCATTCCACTGCCATAGCGGATCCGTACAAAGAGAACATGAACGGTGCAATAGCGCACTGTGTGAATGTAGCCATACACACTCTCTTACCCTCCCCTCGATCCCATGGCGAGCCTGTGATGTCTTCCTCCCGGGCATTAGCAGGACCTGTAAGTTGTACGAATACTTAAAGACCTACTTATAGCATGTGACCCAGACTGAGTCACATGGGCAAGTCCTGCCCAGAAGGAAGATATCACCGAGGATCACCTTGGGATTGAGGAGAAGGTAAGTAATGATGCATGGTGGTGCAGAGAGAGCAGCAGAAAAATGGAGCCATAATTGATGCTCATAATCATCTGGATGCACTTTCTGCAGCACTAATGCAGCAGTCAAAAATGCAGCGTCTGCAGCAAATAGAAAATCCCATTCAGTTTGCTGGAGATGCAGCGACTCATCTGTTTTAATGCAATGTATTATTATTTTTTTTTTTTTAAAAAAACCTGATCAGAAACATCCAGTGTGAACACACAGCAGCAGGGAGGGCTGAGAGATGGAGACATCTCCGGCACACTAGATTGGAAAACTGCCTCTATTACAGCAGCCTCAGGTCAGGGCTAACAGGGGGAGCAGCAGCCTCAGGTCAGGGCTAACAGGGGGAGCAGCAGCCTCAGGTCAGGGCTAACGGGGGGGGGGGGGGGGGGGGGGGGGGAGCAGCAGCCTCACGTCAGGGCTAACGGGGGGGAGCAGCAGCCTCACGTCAGGGCTAACGGGGGGAGCTGCAGCCTCACGTCAGGGCTAACGGGGGGGAGCTGCAGCCTCGGGTCAGGGCTAACGGGGGGAGCTGCAGCCTCACGTCAGGGCTAACGGGGGGAGCAGCAGCCTCAGGTCAGGGCTAACAGGGGGAGCAGCAGCCTCAGGTCAGGGCTAACAGGGGGAGCAGCAGCCTCAGGTCAGGGCTAACAGGGGGAGCTGCAGCCTCAGGTCAGGGCTAACAGGGGGAGCAGCAGCCTCAGGTCAGGGCTAACAGGGGGAGCAGCAGCCTCAGGTCAGGGCTAACGGGGGGAGCTGCAGCCTCACGTCAGGGCTAACGGGGGGAGCAGCAGCCTCACGTCAGGGCTAACGGGGGGAGCTGCAGCCTCGGGTCAGGGCTAACGGGGGGAGCTGCAGCCTCACGTCAGGGCTAACGGGGGGAGCTGCAGCCTCACGTCAGGGCTAACGGGGGGAGCTGCAGCCTCGGGTCAGGGCTAACGGGGGGAGCTGCAGCCTCGGGTCAGGGCTAACAGGGGGAGCTGCAGCCTCGGGTCAGGGCTAACGGGGGGAGCTGCAGCCTCGGGTCAGGGCTAACGGGGGGAGCTGCAGCCTCGGGTCAGGGCTAACGGGGGGAGCTGCAGCCTCGGGTCAGGGCTAACAGGGGGTTTCCGCTGCTTTTTGTCACCAATAAAAGCAATGAGAAAGGCAAAACCGCAGCTGAGGTGAAAGACACCAAGGTAACACACAACCTTGGTGTGAGGGAGCAGAGCAACGTGTGAACATGGGTCACAGTGCAATGTATGGAGACACACAGATGACGTGGTACACACACTATATACACACACGTGTCTCCCCGTTGTCCCCTCACACACCGCCCCGCACCGCCGCTACCTCACACCGGGACTGAGCGGGGTCGTAACCAGGAAACAACCACACTTCACAATCTTCCGCGCCAGCCCCACTGCGCAGGCGCACCGACGACTGCCCTGATTCGCATGCGTGCTGATGAGGGCCTACGGTGCGCATGCGTGGAATAAGACCAGACGCAGTATACTGATCCGCCACTAGAGGGCGGCATAATACCAGGAACTGCAACAGGACACACTGCACAGGTACAGAGCGACTGAGAATAGGCAGATAGATAAAGAGATAGATAAAGATAGATAGATAGATAGATAGATAGATAGATAGATAGATAGATAGATAAAGAGATAGATAAAGAGATAGATAGAGATAGATAAAGAGATAGATAGAGATAGGTAAAACGATGGTTGTGCTCATTGTGATTTTAATCCTTTTTCTGCAGTTGTATTCTTTGGGCCATGTCCACACATTGAGTATTTGATGAGTTTTTTACCTCAGGATTTGTAGCCAAAACCAGGAGTGGGTGATAAATACATAAGTGGTGACGTGTTTCTATTATACTTTTTCTCTGATTGCCCCACTCCTGGTTTTGTCTACAAATCCTGAGGTAAAAAACTCATCAAATACTCAATGTGTGCACGTGGCCTTACACTTTGGTTGTGCTTTTCTCTTCTGTCTCTGGACCTTTTCTGTTTCTGCAGTCGGTTGTCAAAATTCGGGTATGTGCCCACACGTAAGGCCGGCTTCACACCACGATTTTGTGCTGTCAGGTTCTGTCCAGTGTTTTGCAGGATCCACCTGACAGAACCTGACAGCCCCGGACAAACAGAACCAGAGGGCACATATGCCCTCCCATCTTGTTTTGTCCCAGAATCCTCTCTGCGCGCGGCTGCCACTGTCCAAGTGCTGAAATTTCAGCATAGTGTCTGGAGGGGTGCTCTCCAGGTGCTGAAATTTCAGCCGTGGCTATCTTAGCTGCGCTGTCCAGGTCCTGAACGAGGCAGCTTGAATGTCAGAGCCGCCGCTCGTTCAGCACCCGGCATCCAGTAACCAAAACAATTTTCTGTCAAATCCGATTCGGTCTGGCGCCCATAGACTCCCATGTTAGGGGGCGCTGGATTGAACCGGATCCAGTAGGATCCGATTTTGTCCAATTTTCGCCCCTGACTCAAAAAATGCTCCAAGCTGCGATTTTGTGTCCGGGGCAAAAAAAACCGAAATCTTCCCGATCCTCCCGGACAGCACAAAACCGGATGACAAATAACTGCCATCCGGCCCCGTCTGGCCCCACAGGGATAAAATAGGGGCAAAATCGGATCACACCAGACAGTCCCGGATCCAGAAAATCGTGGTGTGAAGCCAGCCTAAGGTTTTGCTGCGTATTGCTGAGTTTGAGGTCAGGTGTTGCCTTGCTTTTATGCTAATTTAATCCTATGGTTTTGGTTTCCAGTAAAGCCTTTGTGATCAGGGATAAGCTGTCCACACACACTGGTTTTATTTCTCAGCAGAAAGTGGAAACACCACAGATATTTCCACTGACAGCGGCCGTCACACGCTACGATCTCGCTAGCGATATTGTAAGCGATCACGTGCACGCGCGATCGCTTACAATATCGCTCACATCGCTGGTGAGATGTCACACAGACAGACTCACCAGCAATGTGGGCCAGCGAGATCGCTGGTAACTATGGTACACATCGGGTTACTAGGCGCCGCGCGTCGCTTAGTAACCTGACGTTTACCATAGTTACCATCTCCCAGCATAGGCGCTGCCGCTGGGAGATCGTTCATCGTGGTGTTATACACCACGATGAAGCAGATCGTGAAATCGTTCATCGCAAGATCTGAGCTCCGGAGCTCAGATCTGCGATGTCACGATCAAGCGATTTTACATAGTAAAATCGCTTGATTACATGCAACGATGCCAAAACAATATCGCTTAAGCGATCAAACAACAGATCGCTTAAACGATATCGGGCTTAAAATCGTTGCGTGTGACGGCCGCTTTAGCAAAGGTGCAGAAAAGAATTGGTATGCTCATTTTTCCTAAGGCCTGTTTCACACATTCGTGAAACCACAGACGTGTGAGACAAGGCTGCTTGTGGGCGGGGCATGGATCCATGTGTCACGAATTATGTATGACATGTGTGCTGTCCGTTGATCCGTGGATAGCACACGGACAGCCTGTCATCAAACTACTTGCCTCGCCCCATCACAGCTAGCTGTTCCTCTCACTTCCGGTCCACTGTTGGGCTCAGTGAAGTGAATATTCATGAACCTAATGAGCGGCCCCGGAAGTGAGAGGAGCAGGCACTGCTGGAGGGAGGTGAGTATTTTTCAATTTTTCACTTTTGTCTGTAGTCCGTGCACACGGATGTCAAACAGTGAAAATCCGTGTGCAGGATGTTTTGGAGCAAAATTGGTCTGTGCTTCTGCAGATAAACAGACATGACGCCGTGTGGAGCACATGGATGTGCATCTGTTCCACACGACGACATGGTCCATGTGGAATAACGGATATGTGAAGAGGACCATAGAGGGTCATGTGCCCCCGTATGTCTGTGCCTCCGGCATGTGTAACGGTCAGCTTGTGTGCCGGAGGCACAGATGTGTGAAACAGACCTAAAACGCAGCAAAACCTATGGTGTTTCCACATGAGGCAACAGGGCCCACTCTTCTAAACCTTATTATATATATATAACAAATTTAGGCGACACAGAGTGTTGTGGTGGCAAAATAATCGGTGCTTTTATTAAGGTTTACCCGTATCACTTTTGTTTATAAACAACTTTTTTAATCCAATACAAACCATTTTAATTTCAAAGAACTTCATCAATATCTTCAATTTTTACATCTCATCAACCATATTGACACATATTTTCACATAACCATCTGTAAAGTTAACTGATCCCCCCAGCAAAGCTGGGCGACCCAACCGGGAGGTGACCTTGGTCAACGACCCCCCCCAACCAAACCTCCACAACACTCTGTATTCCGACATTAAAAATGTCGAGACCTACCTCGGAAAGTGAATTGAATCCTGTCTATATAGGCCTTCAGTGAAGCCTTCTAATTCTCTGTGATGGTATGAAAATCCACCTAAGGAAGGCAGAAATTTCTCCATTTCTTTATTTATTTTTCGGCGAATTCTTTCTAAAAACATACAATCGTTGATTCTCCATACCAACCTTGGGATTATTTCGGAGAAAACAATGGTTAGCCCCTGAATCTGATGATGGAGCCACGACAGATCTGATTTTAGGTGCCAAATCAAGTCATAAGATGATTTTCCTAAATCATTCCCCATGGCGTGACATATCAGCAGGTCAGGCCGCGGGAAGCAATCCAAAAGATCCAAAATGAGTGCAGAAAAATTGTGCCATCTGAGGCCTCTTACACCGTGCCAGAATATTTGTACCTTATCTCTCTGAAAACTGAGATTCTCGGAATAATTCCTTATCTTTGCTCTCTTGTGAGCCCAGAAGACGAAGGAATGACCCACAATCCACACTATTTTTGGCTCTAGAATAAAAACAGTAGACATGTCATATAACCGTATGGGAATGGCGAATGTACCCTTTGAAGGCCGTTGACTTCCAGCGCCCAATGCGTTTTAAGCAAGATTCTTGGATCCCCTGTTGAGCAGCCAAAGTGGCTGCCCCTATCCTAAAAGAATGGGACGTCAGCCGTAAATGGCTCATTTGAAGCTTGTTAAGCCATTTACGAAGCACAGCCCTGAACTGGAAGACAGTCAAGGGGGTGCCGTCAATATGAACGAACAAAGGTCCGGACCCTAATATGCGAGTGTCCAACCATGACGTCATCAATAACACTGGACAAATGTTTGATTGAGATGAAGACTGTAGTGAAATCACTTGGCCCTTCCCCAGTTGGTCAGTTTTGGACCTCCTGAGAAAAATGATCAACATAGACTGAGTTATTGAGACGTCACACAGTTGTAGCCCGGAGGACCTATATTTGCTCGTGGGCAACACTTCACTAATTCTCATTGCTGAGAAGAACAGTGTTACAAAAACAGCTTTGAACATAACCAATTCATATCCATTGGTAAACTCTGGTTCAGAGATATTGCAAAGTCGAACCAGGGTATCAATAGATATTGGGAGTCTGTCATCCTGTTTATAAAATGATTTTTTGTAACCCTTAAGAAACTGTCGTATTAGGAATAAATCCCCAATTGGTGGTGACCCATACAATTTAAGGAAGAATGATACTCCTGCAAGAGTTTTCGTCACGGAGGAGTATGACAAACCCTTTTGGGCCAAGCTTTCCACGAATGGAAGCGCCGCATCTGCTACATCTGCTCGAGGACATAATTTGAAATTATTGCAAAGCTGAACCCATGATTGCCAGGACGCGGAGTATGCTGACCATGTTCGCAGTGCCAGAGATTGCTGTATGTACCGTGGAATGGAGGTCAGAACAGGTCCCAAATTTCTTTCGGAACCTCTCTTTCCGTCAGAAGTGTAGTTAGATGATGTGCTGAGAATTGGGGAGAGTCATTGTGAGAGAGAGAATAACATGGTAAAAAGGGGTCATCAGGACAAACCACGGCTTTTACCCATACATTGTGAATTAATAATTTTAGTACTAAATTCCTCAAGCACAATGACGTTAGGGGACATTTGGAAGAAAGGGAGTTAACTGCAAATGCTGAGGCCGGGTTGCTGACAGAGAAGATTAATCGACGGTTACTCAAAACGTCCCCCCATATCGCGAACACAACCAATAGGGAGAAAATATCACGAAGAGGTGGGAAGCTGGAAAATCGAGCCCGGTGTTTGTGTGGCCATTGCGTCGCGAGCCATTGATCATTGAATGTTATGCCTAAACCAGTCGGTGAAGATGAGACACATAAACCTATAGAGGGTGATGAAACAAATTCCTGTTGCCAGCAGGAAGACCTATTGAATTGGGACAAAAAAGCAGACCATATTTCCAAATCTAAACGAAGACATTGCGATATCGTTATGGGCGAGGTGTCTGTTATGCCCGTCATGCTTTCGTATAAACGCCGGAGAAAGGGGCGACCCGAGGGAATAATCCTGAGTGCAAAATTGAGGGAACCCGCTAAGGTCTGGAATTCCTGAAGAGAGGCTTCGGATGAATTGAGAAATTTCCAAATTAGGTTTTTTAATTTATGTATTTTGTCTGCTGGAAGGGAGCATTCCATCTTTATGGTGTCAATTGTTATACCCAGGAATTCTATAGATGTGGACGGTTGGGTTGTCTTATCCAGGGCAATCGGAACGCCAAAATGATCCATTAATGTTAGAAACGATTCAAGAAGGTTATTACAAATACCGGATTTCCTGGGGCCTATAAAGAGGAAATCATCTAGGTAATGAGTTATTGCCCCATCTCGGGAACTATTTTGAACGCACCATTGGAGAAAAGTGGAAAAACATTCAAAATAATTGCACGACAATGAGAAACCCATTGGGAGACATTTGTCAAAGTAGAATTTGTCCTGGAAACAAAAACCTAATGAATTAAAACCGCTAGGGTGTACGGGGAGAAGGCGAAAAGCGGACTGTATGTCCGATTTTGCCAACAAAGAATTTTTACCGAACGATCGAACTAGCTTTATGGCCTCGTCAAAGGAGGGATAGGAAACGAATGCTAGCGTCGGGTCCACTTGATCGTTCAGAGATGAACCCACTGGGTAAGAGAGGTGGTGTATCATCCTGAACGATCCAAAGTCTTTTTTAGGTACTACACCCAGTGGGGAAATACGAAAATTTTTGAAAGGGGGGAATCGAAAGGGCCCATACATCTGCCCAGTTCGAGTTCTTTATCAATTTTTTCCTGGACTGTGTTGGGAAAACGCTTTACCGAGACAACCGGAGCCAAAAAATGGGGGTACAAAAAACCCATTTTTAAAACCGTTCTCTAATAGCTCCGACGCAGAGCGATCAGGGTACTGTTTTAGCCAAGGAAGGAGTTTTTGTAAATTCACTGGGGTCTGGGCTTTTACGAAAGGACTCCTTTGCTGGAAGCTGCGCTTGTTTTTTGAAACATTTAGCTGCTGAATGATTTCCTCCGCAAGCTGAGCATTCATGCCGGTATCTG
>JARQOC010000011.1:199300324-199358816 GCA_033576535.1 Allobates femoralis | reverse complement strand
TCTCTGTCCGCCATGATCCTTCCGCTGGCGCGACCCGGTCTGTTTCTTCCGCCTGTTGCTCCTCTTATTCCCGGAGGGAGGTGAGTATGCTTCTTGCCGAATCCTCTTCTGTCGGAGACTCCTGCGGTGTTCCGGGAAGGGGGTCTCTGGCTCTTCCACTGCTCCGTCTGTCTGCAGCTCCGTTCCTTCTTCTCCATCGCAGGGGTCAGCTAGGCATCTCCGGAGCCATTCTTCGCCGCCGCGGCTACCAGCCTTCCGTAGCAGTTCTTCCAGGAGCGCTTTCACCTTCAGTGGGTATCTTGACCAAAAGCCGATGAGGCACTGTCTAAAGTGGCCACTGCTCCCCCTTTTATTTGCCAGCCTCAGGGCTGCTGTCCAATCAATTTCTCTTTACATTAGGCGAGGCACATTCAACCAATTGGGTAACATTTCGGCTCGGCACAACATTTTAACTCTTTCATGTATTACTAGGTTTGTGCGGCCCGTTGCCTCAAGATGTCCCCCACTTAATGACTGGTTGCCATTTCATTCTGTGGAAAACAAAAACCAATGCGTATGGAAGCTTTTCCCTGATCAAATAGGTTTTGCTGGAAACCAAAAACTCAGGATTAGATTAGCATAAAACACAAGGCAAAACCTGACCCCAAAAATGCAGCAATACGCAGCAAAACCTTACCTGTGTCCACATACTCTTAGACACTACACCGGGGAGCACAGCAGCGGAGGATAAATCCCCGAGTGTTATACATCGGCCAGACCAAGGTGAGTACTGACAGCAAAGAAAAGAGAAGAATCGGCTATAAAGACCTATAAGAAAATCCTAACCCCTTCCCACGGCTATTTTTTTAAGTTACCTTTTATTTTTATGTTTTTACTTTTTTCCCTTGAATTTTTCACTCCTTTTATTCCAAGAGCCATAACGTTTATTTTTTTTCTTATTGAGTTGGTCAACAGGGTAGGGGGTACTCGGATACTGGGACAGGTAGTTACTTCGGTGGGGAATCACGGCTGGTCGGTTCCCGTGTCCGTGCCCTGGACTCTCAATGGTGGGGTGTGATGATGATGGGGTAAATGGTATCGTGACGCCACCTGTGGTACCTGGTAATAGGGTTACCAGCGCTGCGGCCAGCCGCTGAGGTGATGGAAGGCAGCTTTGGTAGTACAGCTCCTCACAGGTGGAGCTTTACCTCAGGGCAGCGGGGAGGATGAGGGGAGTAGTAGTCCTCACCTCTGGTGATGATGCTGTAGCCCTCTGGGCGCCGAATGAAAGGGGGACAGACACCACTTCAGCTCAAACGGTTCTTTACTTGTACCAGATGGAAACAGGTACATGGTATTTTCTGGGTTAACGGTTATTGTAACTGCAGATCGTCAAGGTTTCTCCAGAGTCTGACAGTGATGCCCTCAATATGGCGCTCTTGGTCCCGGTACTCCCTTGCTCTGTCTGTATTTGCCCCTCTTGAGCCAAGTATCTAGTCCTCGGGGTCTGTTAACTAAAGTCTCTGACTTGTCGGTGTCATGAACCAGGCTGCGGGACTGATGTCGGGCTTCTTTAGAGGTGCTTCGGCTCCCTGTATATGTCGGGCCCTCAGCTTGCCGGTCTGTAGTTAGGGTTGAACCTTGCGTCTATCTACCTCGACTCGGTATGCCGGTGGTGATCTGGCGCTCCAGCTGTCTCCAACCAGTCCTGGAGTAACCCCCTCTCCAGTCTGGGTCGCCCCTCTCCTAAGAGGCGCCCTCCACTGTGGCCGCAGGGTCCCCTGCGTCCTTCTTCCTCGCTCTCTCACACCAACTGTCTGACTGTGCTGTCACTCCTCGTCTCCCGCTCTCTAGGCTCCACCCCCTGGGACCTACTGAATATCAGTCCCCTGTATTAATGTGGCCTGTGTATGGGTGTTGGGGTGCAGACTCTGAAGATTTCCTCACGTCTACAGCTACAGAGGCACCACACCTTTAATTGGAGTGCAGTACCTCCCTATGGCCAGAACTGATCCGGTCGACAGGGTAGGGGGTACTCGGATACCGGGACAGGTGGTTATTTCAATGGGGGATCACGGCTGGTTGGTTCCCGGTTCCATGCCCTGGACCCTCAGTGGTCAGGGTGATGATGATGGGGGAAATGGTATAGTGACGTCACCTGTGGTACCTGGTAATAGGGGGTTACCAGCATTGCAGCCGGCCGCTGAGGTGATGGGAATGCAGCTTTGATAGTACAGCTCCCCACAGGTGGAGCATTACCTCAGGGCAGCGGGGTGGATGAGGGGAGTAGTAGTAGCGGCTCTACTGTGAAAGCTGCAGACGGCGGCGGGGAAGCAGGCACACACACACAGTTGTCTTTGTTTCAGTACTCTTTTACTGATGTCCAGTAACAGGTACGGTCCAAGAGGGTAACCAGGTTTCAGTGCAGCTTGGGACGTTCATCTTGGAGAGTTGTGAGGCCTCCTCTATTAATGTGTGCGTGGATTTGGGTAAGCTCTGCCTGTAGCTGAACTTTGCCACTCTTTCTCCCTCTCAGGGTGCTGTTCCATAACCAACAATCAGGACCTTTCTGTGGGATCCCTATTCTCTGCTTAGGTCCCTGGTCCTATGCTTGGTCAGATTTGGTGTCTTCAGTCCCTTACTTCAGGGGGATTAGATCCTCCTGGTCTGTCCGGGCGTTTCGTGGTATAATAGATTATTAGCAGTTTCGGGCTCCGGTGTCCGGGTAGCCAAAGGGTTATCAGATCTGTTCCCTTCTTTCTACTTCTTACTTCAAACACTGGCCTCCGTTCCTCTCCCTAGGGTGCAGCACAGCTGGGTCAGCTTTCCTGGTTCTGGGCCTGGCTTGGTCCCAGCAACCAGCTCCTTCACTAACTGCTCTCTTCTTTGCAGACTGACTGACTCCTCCCCTCAGGCCTGGATCTTTATAGGGGATCTGGCTTATGGACAGCCAGTGGGGCTCCCCCTCCAGGTCTGGGGTGGAAGGTGTTGTATGCTGTGTGTGCCAAGGTGTACATCCCTCCTTGCACCAGAGGATCCTGTGGCAATCCCCCGCAGGGGTGCCACATTCCCCCCCTAGTTAACTTCAGTCCTCCGGGACTGGAACATTTTTCAATAAACATAACATAACCTAACTATTTACATTTGAAAGTTGAACAGAGTCTCAAAATTTACAAAACCCAGGGAAAAATGGGAAAAAACAGGTAACCAGTCCATAAAGCTAGCCGCTGCAGGCTGTTCAAAGTATTTTTGCCACCACCAGTCCTGTGGCTATGGTCCATTTTTGAAATTAGAAAAAGCAAATTCAAAAGTCCAAACAGGTAAAGTCTCTGCAGGCTTAAAAGTTCAAAGTTTCACAACAAACACTTACTACGGGTGCCTCAGCGTAGGAGTCCTAGGTACTGCAAGGGCCTCTAACGGATCATAAGCGCTGTAGGCCTCCTGGCCCTGGGGTCACCTATTGGCCAAGATTTTGCTCTCCCTAGACAGCTCTTTACGCCGACTCCACTCACCCTTCTTTCTGATGTTGTGTACCTGGTTTGGGTTGTTTTAGCCTACTCTTCCCCTTAACACCAGGTGAATTGGTTTTGAAAAGGAAAAGGAGACTCCACAAATTAGATGATCAATGGGAAGCATAACCATACATTGTATTACCATCAAATTTTGACAACCAGAAGACCTGTCTGATCAGCAAAGACAATCGAGAAACAACAGCAACAGTGTCCAGAGATCATTTAAAGAAGTGCCCTCAACCACCACAACAAAAGGAATGTGTACCTTGTCCAGAACCCGGAAAAGAGGAGCCAAAGACAGTCCTGACACTCATAGGAGAACTACCTGCAGATTGGCCCCAAATAGAAGGTGCATACCTAATGCTCATGTTGACCTTCCCACAACCAGTAGAAGAACCCGCCCAAGTACCAGAAGTACAGCCTATTCTATCGGAACCAGAGAATCCTGCAATCAGTGCACCTGCCATTCCTGCTGTGAGATCAAGTGGTCGCAGACTGTTACCCAGTTTACCTGTGACACATAGACCCACTCACACTAGTCATACACCAGAAACATGTAGATCAACCCATGTCAATTTGGGACATCCACCACTCAGATACAGGGAATAAGTGGTAAAATGTGGGAAATGTAAATATGTTTAATATGTAAATATGTAACCAATGTCAGTGTACAGAAGGGTGAAGAGTAGGCTAAAACAACCCAAACCAGGTAGGCGACACATTATCTTCCCACTAATAGCTGTATGAGGTCTTGGTTTTTGCAGGAGTACCGTATATACTCGTGTATAAGCCGACCCGTGTATAAGCCGACCCCCCTACTTTTGCCCCAAAAATCTGGAAAAACCTATTGACTCGTGTATAAGCCGAGGGTGGACCCCAGCACAGGTATACAGCCCCAGCAGTGTGGTATACAGGCCCCCCCAGTGGTATACAGGCCTCCCCAGTGGTAGTATACAGCAGCCCCAGTGGTAGTATATAGCATCCCCAGCAGCCCCAGTGGTACTATATAGCATCCCCAGTGGTAGTATATAGCATCCCCAGCAGCCCCAGTGGTAGTATATAGCATCCCCAGCAGCCCCAGTGGTAGTATATAGCATCCCCAGCAGCCCCAGTGGTAGTATATAGCATCCCCAGCAGCCCCAGTGGTAGTATATAGCATCCCCAGCAGCCCCAGTGGTAGTATATAGCATCCCCAGCAGCCCCAGTGGTAGTATATAGCATCCCCAGCAGCCCCAGTGGTAGTATATAGCATCCCCAGCAGCCCCAGTGGTAGTATATAGCAGCCCCAGCAGCCCCAGTGGTAGTATACAGCAGCCCCAGTGGTAGTATACAGCAGCCCCAGTGGTAGTATATAGCATCCCCAGCAGCCCCAGTGGTACTATATAGCATCCCCAGCAGCCCCAGTGGTAGTATATAGCATCCCCAGCAGCCCCAGTGGTAGTATATAGCATCCCCAGCAGCCCCAGTGGTACTATATAGCATCCCCAGTGGTAGTATATAGCATCCCCAGCAGCCCCAGTGGTAGTATATAGCATCCCCAGCAGCCCCAGTGGTAGTATATAGCATCCCCAGCAGCCCCAGTGGTAGTATATAGCAGCCCCAGCAGCCCCAGTGGTAGTATACAGCAGCCCCAGTGGTAGTATACAGCAGCCCCAGTGGTAGTATATAGCATCCCCAGCAGCCCCAGTGGTACTATATAGCATCCCCAGTGGTAGTATATAGCATCCCCAGCAGCCCCAGTGGTAGTATATAGCATCCCCAGCAGCCCCAGTGGTAGTATATAGCAGCCCCAGCAGCCCCAGTGGTAGTATACAGCAGCCCAGTGGTAGTATACAGCAGCCCCAGTGGTAGTATACAGCAGCCCAGTGGTAGTATATAGCATCCCCAGCAGCCCCAGTGGTAGTATATAGGAGCCCCAGCAGCCCCAGTGGTAGTATACAGGAGCCCTAGTGGTAGTATACAGGAGCCCAAGCAGCCCCAGTGGTAGTATACATCAGCCCCAGATGTATATACAGCCCCAAGAGTATACAGCCAGTGGTAGTATAATCAGCCCAGAGATATGCCCCAGTGGTAGTATACAGAGCCCAGAGGTAGCAGCCCAGTGGTAGTATACAGCCAGGCCCCAGATAGCCATTATATACAGCCCCAGTGGTAGTATACAGCCCCAGTGGTAGTATACATCAGCCCCAGTGGTAGTATACAGGAGCCCAAGCAGCCCCAGTGGTAGTATACATCAGCCCCAGATGTATATACAGCCCCAGTGGTAGTATACAGCCCCAGTGGTAGTATACATCAGCCCCAGATGTATATACAGCCCCAGTGGTACTATCCAGCAGCCCCAGAGGTATATGCAGCCCCAGTATTAATAAACAGCCCCCCCCCTCCTTATCATGGCCCCCAGGCTGCGGCAGCTGTCAAAATAACAAACAGTTTATACATCACCTTCCGACGCAGCTTCTCCGCTCCTCCGGTCCTCCGCTCGCCGGCTGCTTCTTCTTTCTTGTTGTGCCGACTTCTGTGACCGCGCGCAGGAAATGACGTCATCTCCTGCGCCCGGTCACATGACACCGGCACAAGAAGAAAGAAGAAGCCGGCGAGCGGAGGAGCGGAGGACGGGAGGAGCGGAGAGCTGCGTCGGAAGGTGATGTATAAACTGTTTGTTATTTTGACAGCTGCCGCAGCCTGGGGGGCCATGATAAGGAGGGGGGGGGCTGTTTATTAATACTGGGGGACCCATATTAAGGAGGGGGGCTGTGCAGTGCAATATGCACGGCATCCCCCCGCCGTTGATGGACGGGGGATGCCGTGCATATTCATTGCACTAATGAGGCGGCCCCACGTGACCGCATGCGGTCACCGCGGCCCCCTCCTGCCTCCTCCAGCTCCCGGTCACAGCCCCCCCCCACAGCATTACCGTATAGACCCGTGTATAAGCCGAGGGGGGGACTTTTCAGCCCAATTTGTGGGCTGAAAAACTCGGCTTATACACGAGTATATACGGTAGTTCATTTTGCAATATAATATACTGAATAATTGCATGGTGAAAAAAACAAACACACAATACCGCCATTTCTTTTTTGTTGTTAGACGTTCATTGTGCAGTAAAAAGGCTTCGGGAACATGACTCTCCGGGAGAGTACAAGAAATACTAAACTTATAAGCTTTGTATTATAAACTTTGATAAGACCAGTAACTGTTTTCTTTGCCGTTGATGGAGCTGTGTGTAGGTTTTTCTTTTTTGCACGGTGAGCTGTAAATTTGATTGATATCATTTCGAGGTCTACACAATGCTTTAATAATCTTTATTGCATTTTTTGCTGGAGGTGAAGTCTGGGGCGGATTACAAGTATCCGGGGCCCCGGGCACTTTAGAAAACAAGGCTTACCCCCAACCCCGATGTATCATGTGACACCACATGACCCCCTGTGATAGATCATGTGATAGGTCACGTAATTAACACACAAGTGCCCTGGTGCACGTCTGCAGATGTAAAATGGGAGAGACAGAGGAGCACGTACAGCAATTCTTTTTCCCTTAGGTATAGTGTTATACATAATAGAACAAAGGTGGGAAAGTAATTTTCCCAAAAAGCTACATGAAAGAAGGTGATTGTTGTGGAGGCCGAACAAATAGACGGTAATTTATTCTGCACAATATTAATATTAATACAATAATTATAATCATTATTTGTATCACATCATATTTACCAGAATTAAGTATTCTGACATGCTCCTACAAAAATTATGAGCCCCCAAATAGCCCCTCTTTATACAGTATGAGCCCCCACATAGTCCCCCTATATACAGTATGAGGCCCTACAAAGCCCCTCTCTGTATAGTGTGAGGCCCAACTTTGACCCTCTATATACAGTATGAGCCCCCACATAACCCCTCTATATACAGTATGACCCCCACACAGCCCCTTCATATAGTATGAGCCCCCACATAGCTCTCTATACAGAGTATGAGCCCCCACATAGCTCTCTATATACAGCATGAGCCTCCACATAGATGTCTATATGCAGTATGAACACTCATATAGCCCTTATACACAATATGAGTCTTCACATAGCTCTCTATATACAATATAAGCCCACACACAGCCCCCCTATATGCAATATGAAACCCACATAGCTCTATATATGCAGTATGAGTCCCCACAAAGCGCCCTATATAAAGTATGAGCATAAGGGAAAAAATGTTTATAGTTTAATTTTAGAAAAGCTGGGCACTACACATTCAGACCGGAAGTCGGTCATGGAAAATTCGTCAATGGTAGTGGAGCAGGATAATCACCAGTAAAGGGGTGTTGCACTGTTTGGCAGAAATGTATTATACATCAAGCGTTCTGAAGAAAAAGGCACTCACCCATGAAGATCTGGCTTTAGTGCTTTTTTTCCAGTGATCTATTTAAAGCGTATATGGATCTGGAACCACTCCTACAAAAAGATGCCTGACTAAAATCAATATTTCCGGATCCCCCACTCTGGTGTTTTAGACAACCTCCAAATCTAAAAATCATCATTGTCAGAAGCGCCCTGTCCTCTCCAGTAGCTACAGGAACCTTTCCCTGCAACCAGAACATGTGCAAAACCTGTCCATTTATAATGACAACCGACAAGATAAGGATTCCCAGGACAGATCAGGACTACAAGATGCCAGGTAGCTTCAGTTGCCCCACAATGTGGTGTATTTAAATATATATACAATGCCTTGTGAAAGTATTCGGCCCCCTTGAACTTTTCAACCTTTTGTCATATTTCAGGCTTCAAACATAAAGATATAAATTCTTTTTTTTGTGTGAAAAATCAACAACAAGTGGGACACAATCGTGAAGTGGAACCAAATTTATTGGATATTTTAAACTTTTTAACAAATAAAAAACTGAAAAGTGGGGCGTGCAATATTATTCGGCCCCTTGAGTTAATCCTTTGTAGCGTCACCTTTTGCTGCGATTACACTGCAGTCTCTTGGGGTTTGTCTCTATCAGTTTTGTACATCGACAGACTGAAATTTTTGCCGATTCTTCCTTGCAGAACAGCTGGAGCTCAGTGAGGTTGGATGAAGAGCGTTTGTGAACAGCAGTTTTCAGCTCTTTCCACAGATTCTCGATTGGATTCAGGTCTGGATGTGACTTGGCAATTCTAACACCTGGATATGTTTATTTTTGAACCATTCCATTGTAGATTTTGCTTTATGTTTGGGATCATTGTCTTGTTGGAAGATAAATCTCCGTCCCAGTCTCAGGTCTTTTGCAGACTCCAACAGGTTTTCATCCACAATGGTCCTGTGTTTGGCTCCGTCCATCTTCCCATCAATTTTAACCATCTTCCCTGTCTCTGCTGAAGAAAAGCAGACCCAAACCATGATGCTGCCACCACCATGTTTGACAGTGGGGATGGTGTTTTGAGGGTGATGAGCTGTGTTACTTTTACGCCAAACATATCATTTTGCATTGTGGCCATAAAGTTTGATTTTGCTTTCATCTGACCAGAGCACCTTATTCCAGATGTTTGGTGTGTCTCCCAGGTGGCTTGTAGCAAACTTCAAATGAGAGTTTTTATTGATATCTTTTGAGAGATGGCTTTCTTCTTGCCACTCTTCCATAAAGGCCAGATTTGTGCAGTGTACGACTAATTGTTGTCCTATGGACAGACTCTCCCACCTCAGCTGTAGATCTCTGCAGTTCATCCAGAATGATTATGGGCCTTTTGGCTGCATCTCTCGATCAGTCTTCTCCTTGTTCGAGATGAAAGTTTAGAGGGACGGCCGGGTCTTGGTAGATTTGGAGTGGTCTGATACTCCTTCCATTTCAATATGATCGCTTGCACAGTGCTCCTTGAGATGTTTAAAACTTGGGAAAGTCTTTTTGTATCCAAATCCGGCTTTAAACTTCGCCACAACAGTATCTTGGACCTGCCTGGTGTGTTCCTTGGTCGTCATAATGCTCTCTGCACTTGAAACAGAACCCTGAGACTATCACAGAGCAGGTGCATTTATACAGAGACTTGATTACACACAGGTGGATTCTCTTTATCATTACCAGTCATTTAGGACAACATTGGATCATTCAGAGATCCTCACTGAACTTCTGAGGCTGGCTTCACATCACGATTTTGTGCTGTCCGTGGTGATCCTTGTTTTTGCAGGATCCCCTGGACAGCCATGGATCCAAACAGACCCCTGCAATCGGATGGCAAATAACCATCCGTTTCCGATTCTATGCAGGATCCGTGTGGATCCTGTGGTCTTCCTTTTCTCCCTGCTTCTCCCTACTCCATATCCTCTCCCCTCTCCTCTAGCCTGTTCGCCCTCTCCTCTCCCCTCCTCTTTCCTCCGGTATGTAAAAAATAATAAATCTCCTCATGGAGGATACGTCACCTGTCCAGCGCCTCTGGGGATGCAACCGTCTGGCTGCAGGACCTCTTGTCACGTCACCGAGCCGATCAGCTCACACATCAGCTGATCGGCTCAGTGACGTAATAACAGGTCCTACAGCCCAAACAGAGACAGTCGCATCCCTGGAAGCGCTGGACTAGTGAAGCATCCTCCGTGAGAAGATTTATTATTTTTTACATACCGGAGGAAAGAGAAGGGAGAAGACAGAGGAGAGGAGAGGGGGGAACAGGCTAGAGGAGAGGGGGGAGAGGAGATGGAGGAGGGAGGAGCAGGGAGAACAGGGAGACATAGGGTTATGTACTGAGCAATGCTTCTGGGCATGCTCAGTACATAACACCGGAGCCGACATTGGATTCGATGTTGACACAAATCCAGTGTCCATAGGCTCCATGGTAACTTCCGTGGTGTCCGATTTTAGAGACGGAGACCAAAATTGTAGCAGGCTCCGTGACTAAATCGGACAGCAACGGATGGTGCTAAAATCGGATGCCAATAGGGACATCCGGTCCATTGCCCATAGGGATACATGGGAGACAAAATTGGATCCGTTTGTATCCGTTTTGAAATGGATACACACAGATGCAGCCAAATCGTGATGTGAAGCCAGCCTGAGTGATTTTGCTGCACTGAAAGTAAAGGGGCCGAATAATATTGCACGCCCCACTTTTCAGTTTTTTATTTGTTAAAAAAGTTTAAAATATGCAATAAATTTCGTTCCACTTCACGATTGTGTCCCACTTGTTGTTGAGTCTTCACAAAATTAGAATTTATATCTTTATGTGTGAAGCCTGAAATGTGGCAAAAGGTTGAAGAATTCAAGGGAGCCAAATACATTCACAACGCACTGTATGTATCAAATGTCCAACAGGTGGCATGTACGTAGGGGAGACCGGACTACAATTCAGAACAAGAATGAATTCTCATCGCCACACAATAAAAGAAAGACATATGGCCCTACCTGTAGCAAAACATTTTTAACACTGGGTAACAGACATGAGTCTGTTCATTTTAAAAAGTACCTTCAAATCTTAGAAAGAGAGAAGAATTTGGGAATACAAATTGATAACAACCTTTGACACATTCAAAACAGGATTGAATGTCTCACATGGATTCATGCATTTTTACAGCAATTGAAAGGGAATTTGTGGATATCATATTTTTGAACAGGACAATGAACTTTTGACACTTCTTACGTGAACTGTCTCGCATGGATTTATGACTTTCTACTCTCACTGAGGAATTTTCAGGTCTCCGCCGACCACTAATCATAGAACAATAATACAATCGGTTCCTCTTATCTTGGAATTTTGATTTTTCCCCCAGCTCCTCTTCCCCTCCCAAGACTGACTACTATTTTCTGCTTTACATCACCTGTCATATTTACTGCATCATCCCACCCTGCATATGTATATATGTGTGTGTCTTCAGAATTTGTGTCATTATTAGACTGATGAAGAGGCCATAGTGTCTCGAAAGCTTGCTTTGCTTACCATCTTTTCAGTTAGCCATTAAAAGGTACTGAGGACTCTCAGATTCTTTTATTTTTCTACAGTATGAACACTCTTTTAGCCTTTATATACAGTGTGTGCTCTCATGTAGCTCCCTATATACAGTATGAACACTCATATAGCCCTTTTATGCAGAATTAGCCCTCACACAGTCTCCCTATATACAGAATAAGCCACCACACACAGTAGCTCCCTATAGACAGTATGAGCCTCCACAGGGACTTGCCGGCCTATTTTGGCCTGAGGGAAAACACAAAGCAGTGGCCGTCAATGTGCGGCAGCTCATCTTTAGCTTACTCATCTCTGGTCTCTGCATTAAAGCAGCAGAGGTAACAGGCTTAAAAATAACGGTGTCTGGTACAAAGATATGGAAGATATAGAAGCACTTTATCTGCAGATGTAGGTTAGTCTGCAATAAATAGAGGTATAAGCCTGGTTAGCTGACTTATTGGAAAACCGTTGGCTACAGGGAGAAAACTAAGTTTTTTTTCCCCATGCAGCCACTTGATTCCTGTTATAGGGTCAGAGAAAGCAGTTCTTACACTCACCGCTCACTACAAAGTGAACATGCTGCAATAACATCCCAGCACTTTGATTATGCTGTTGTCGAGCCCCAGGGTGTGGGGTACTCGGGTATCAGGCGGCAGAGGGTTAACTTTGTCACGGGGAATGGCGGCCGCGCCTGATCCCGTGTCCTGGGGGACTATTCTTCAAAAGGGAGGATTTATGTACAAGGATTATTTACAGTTTGTAGTTGTCGTGACACCATCTGCAGTACCTGGTGAGATGCCACCAGCGCCGCCACAGTCCTCCGGAGGTCGGTGGTATTGCGGCAGTGATGGTATAGTCCTCCGCAGGCAGGACTGGAACCTCCGGGGCAGCGATTCTGTAAAGGAAATAAGTTCATGCAAAGAAAGAAGTAGCAGAGTCGAATGTCACTTCACCGGGTACTTTACTGGAACTTAGCAGAGTCATTACAGTCCGCAGTGCAGTATGATGTTACAATGACGTGGCTACGGGTGGCTGCAAGAGGATCTTTGGTAGATGGAGGGAACCCTCTTTATGTGCCTTTCCTGTTCCTTTTCTTCCCAGTAGCGGTGTGAAGCCTGATCTCATATAGAGTAAATCTGACCTCCTGCTGTCTTTCTTTACTTCCCTTGCTCCCGTCGGGTGAACCTTCTGTTGATCACCGCAGTTGGGCGTTGCGGTGTCTGATTCTCCTCTAATGGGTGCTTAGGAATCAGGGCCGTATCTGGAGATACCCCCATTCTACGGATTCTCTGCAGGCCGTGAAGGTTCTTACAGGTGTGGGCTCCGGTACCCGGTTTCCTTCTTTGAGTGAACTCCCTCCGAGCTTCTTACTCCCTTCTCTCTGGGATCTGTACTTCTTTTTCCTGGGTTCCGCAGCCGAGGAGAGCCTCCTTCGGGCCTCCGGTTCCCTGCCTGAATCTCCACTCACTTTCCAACCCAGAGGCCAAGGCGGACGGGCTGGCCGACCTCCTTCCTCCCGCAGGCTCCTCAGCTCCTGCCCTCGCTGGCTGACCTGACCTCTCTGGTTTCCGCTGGAGGTGACTATATACCCTCCAGGGTTCCCTCCCACTTCCTGATCTAATGTGGGATGTGGGTTTAGGGTCCCGCCTACCATCCATAAATCCACTTGCAGTGGGGATGACTACACCTCTTTTACGGGTGCAGTACCCCTTTGTGGCACCTACATAGTGGGGCGCCACACTGTCATCCGAGGAGCCAACCTCTGACTGAGCTGCATAGAACGATCAACATGGGAGCAACATATGGCAACCCATCAACAACTCGCAACTACATCGCAGGGCAGCTGATGGGAGCTGGTGAGTGCATGCTCCAGGCATCACACAAAATGCAGCTGCCAGTGACTTTCAAGGGTATTTAACTACTTAAAGAAGAAGCAATTGTGCCGCCCAGCTTAGGGGACCGGGATACCCGGCGCAGGGTCCCTTTCCTTGGGGGAGTCACTGGTGGCTGGACCCAGGCCGTGGCCCCAGGCTGGCACACTCCTAAAAGGGGGGTATTTACAGGGGATTTAGAAGTTTATATAGTTTATAAAGTTTGTAGATGTTATTGTCGTGACGCCACCCAGAATAATGTGGCTATATATGGCCACCGCTGCCTTGTACTGGCCAGGGGATGATGGTGAGAGGCAGCTGAGATGGTATAGCCCTTTTCCGGGTAGGGCTGTAGGGTCCCCTGGACAGGTGATGTTAAAGTTAATGATGGATGAAGATGGAAGTATGGTGAGGAGATGTTAAGGGCACAGACTAGGGATGAGCGAGTCCTAAATTACTCGGACTCGCTAGACCCCAACGAGTCCGAGTCAAGGACTCGGGACTCGTTGCGAGTCCAGCGAGTCCAATGTTAATGAATAGGGAATCGAGTAATAGCGAATAATGCGATTTACAAATCGCTGACGAGTCTCTGAAAGTGAGCGAGTCCAAACTCGCTGGTTTTTCTCTTATTTGGAGCCGATGATGCTAGGGGGAAGCGATTCTCCTGTGCACACACAAAGAGGAAACGACTCGCTCTGACAGGCGCACACACAGAGCAATCCATTCCCCAGAGAGATCATGGCCGGCCGTGTCACTGTCAACACGCTTCTTTTGATTCCTCTGGTGGAGGCTCGGCCACTGCTATGGCTCCCAACAGACCCTGACTATGGTGATAACATCATGAGGACTACTGCCTGGAGAGAGATCGCCCAAGTGATGTTCCTGCGTTCCATCTGAGTGGCCATGATGAGCAGAGCAATATGAGTAAGTTAAATGAGTTCACCCGTTATATATTGGATTTACTGTATATATACTCGTGTATAAGCCGACCTGTGTATAAACCGACCCCCTATTTTTGCCCCAAAAACTGTGAAAACATATTGACCGCCATCCTGGTATACAGCGGCTATCACTGGTAGACAGCCCCCCAGTAGAGTATACAGCTCCCCCTGCAGAGTATACAGGCCCCAGATGGGTATACATGCCCCCATATTATGGTATACAGGCAGGGGCGGACTGGCCCAGGTGCCTGGGGGGCAATTGCCTCCCAGGCCGGCGTATTTTCCCCTATTTTGGGCCGCCTGGACCATGAAAAGGGCTTCCGCCCGCACGGGTTATGCGGCTGCAGGAGCATGAAGCAGCGCATGACCCCGAAGCAGCAGGCGGAACCGCAAGCTCCTGGCCGCGCGATGACGTCATCAGCGCGCGGTGCGGATGGGAGCGAGCCCTAGGAGATTGCGGGAGCTGCGGTGACTGTGAGGCGGCCGCCAGTCATCACTTCCCCCCCACCCCGTCCTCACCTGTGTCGGACCGGTGAGGGAGGGCTGGCACCCAAACTGTAGGGTGCCAGTCAGTCCCTGTATACAGGGCCCTCAGTGGGTCTACAGCCCCCCAGCAGTGGGTATACAGGGCCCCAGCAGTGGGTATACAGGGTCCTCGTGGGTATACAGGCCCCCCATAGCAGGGTATACAGGACCCTCAATGTGTTATCATGCGCCGTCGCATAGTTGCCTATATTTGGATGGGGTCACAACAGTACACTTAGTTTAAGGGCTGGTGCTCCTGGCTCTTACGGCCAGGGGGTTGGGTGTATATTAATACCACTAATGAGCAGAGTCTGGTGCCCGCACTATTACCTTCTCGATGCGTCGACATGTGTCCTGCCTCATTTGTGATAGTGTCCACATGAGCTCAATGTCCGTAATGCTGTTGATGATGTTCGACACTGTCGTGTCACTGTGCCTTGTATACACATTACACACACAACATGAATAAAATGTTATTGTTGATTTGTACACAAACCTTTGGTGTTTCAAATATTACACATGTCTAAACCCGGTTTGAAATAATTTCACAGTTGACCATCTTCAAAAACGCTGGAAGAGCTGCCGCGATCAGCATAAGAAACAGCATCGCAAGATCGCAGAGGGGGACCCGGGAGTAGCAAATGAGCTGATCTACAAACACTATGACCGGCTGTCCTTCCTTGGACCGGTGGCCGTATGCCAAGGTATGTGTCTGCAGCACTGTTGTCTACTATTATTATTATTTATTTATATAGCGCCATTAGGTTCCATGGCACTTTACATGAGGATAATGGTTAACTACAAAAAACAGTAAAGTAAGACAATCAGGTCGTACAGGTACAAGAAGAGAGGACCTTGTCCACGAGGGCACACAGTGTACGTATGAAGCTCTATAATGAGTGTGCTGGTTTACATACCCACACTGGGGTTTGTTTCTGCCATGGTGCAACAGATTTCTATTACCTTTGGCAATGATCCAGGACATACACATTTATAGTCACATTGTGACGTTGGGACAAATAAGCAGGGTGGGCAGACACAATGTTCCGTGACCTCACAATTAGCTGTTATTGTTGGCATGTTTGTGGAACAAAGCCATGTTCTTCCCTGCAATGGCCTCTAAGGTGTGTGGCCTTGTCTGGTTTGCCTGTCATAAGCCTCATTTGTATCAGTTCCTAATGGCCTCGACTTGCATAAGGGCCACATACATCCCTACACATTTAGTTGTGGGTGTTTTTTTCGGCTAAATAACGTTGCAAGGATATACCCCTTTTGCACTAAACTGTTTGTACACCATCCCAGATTGTTGACACATTCACACACATTTCAGAACACACCCTGTATCACTACAAATATGTGTGGTTCAGTTTTCCCATGGGTTTATTTGGGGCTGCAAGGTGATGGTGTAGATATTAGGGCCCACATGTCAATTTTAGTTTTGTTGTCGTTAACTCATGGCCACATTACGAATCCTCCGGAAAACATAGTGTATTAATGCTGTATAAAATCAAACTAAAGAGGGCCATATTTTAAGTGCAACAGGCTTTTATGTCCAACGTCCTTTAGGAAACCCGAGGTTTGTCCTTGCTGCTCCCGGTTTTTTGTTCGGCCCCGTTGGAATAATTGTAAAACTGTCCATCTGTGCATACCACCTTGTTTGGCACCAACGATGTGTGACCTGCTGCTCAAAAACAACCCCATACTCTATGTCCATTACAGTCGTTTCAAATCCCAAGCCATCTGTTTGGTGTGTTTTATTTACCAAGATATTCCTGATTAGCATACATGGCAGCAAAAAGAAGTGTAGGCCACTAACGCCAAATGCTCATGTGTCACCTATGCTGCATGACTCCATTTCCTGTCTTGCTCACCTGCCCTATAGATCTGGGTTATGTGCATTGAGACCAAGGCCGTCCACACTGTGTGTTTTTGTGTCCATCTGATGGCAAACAACCCTGAATAATGTGTTAGCCTCACAGTGTCAGGCTATAGCTTTGTCCACATAAAGTTTCCACAAAAAGTCTAAACAATAGTTGTGGCCACTAATATGTCTTCAAGTGACTAAATAGCTGTCCTGCCTAAGGCAGGGCACAGTGTAATAGTGCGGACAAATTTTAAAATTTGTAATGTAATGGCAAAAAATCGTGGAGCAACACTACCCACACATAGAATATAGTTTGAGGCATGAGCCAAAAATGTCATTAATTTATTTGCTGCAATTCCATCTTAAGGGCAACAATGAAAAGACACAGAATACACAGATACACTGAGTCAAAAAAGCGTGCACATGTTATGTTTGGCCTATGGTTTTGTTTCCAAACGCAACCCATTCACCAAATGTTTTTTATATTTACCCACAGAGCTGCTCACTATCGGAGGCGGCGTCGTCACCCGCCAGCAGAGCTGCCTGAGGAGGGGAGGGAGGCCCCTCAACCCCCACCAGATGAGGAGGAGGGAGTAGCACCACCACCTCCGCCACCACCACCGCCACCACCACCACCACCACCACCACCGCCACCACCACCACCACCACCACCACCACCTTTGGGGCCGCAGATACAAGAAGAGGAGGATGAAGGGCCACACCAGCGCCCTCCAGTGCCGACTGCCAGCAGCAGTGTGGGGAGTCACTGGAACCCCAGCAGCCCTGCTCTGATCCCGGGGGCACCACAAGACCGCAGAGGACAGTGTAGTGCTGACTTTGCCCGCAGTCTCATACCGTTCTTGGATGACATTCCATTCGAGAGACGACTGCGGGCATGGTCAGCAATACACATTGTCCTCGATGCGTGTAGGCCCCCAAACAACCCTGGGCAGGTGTTTGCTTTTTTGGAGGAGTGGAGGCTCAGCAGATCAAACATCCTGGAGAGGGCCACACCCCGGGACAGGTATGTGGCGACCCAGAGGTGGTGTCCAACAATGAGGGGCCTACCAAGCCAAGGCCAACCGGCCCAGATGCCCCAGCCTACAGGCTTCCAACCACTGGGTGAGGTACTGCATGGGGCCCTGGACCTCCTCAACGACCAGGGTGATGGTGCCACGTTACAGGCAAGCCCGGAGGATGCGGCAACCTACCACCAGCTGTAGACCCCTTTTTTTTTTTGTTTATTTTTTGTTCCTGTGCATTGCACAATTTCTTTGTTATCTTATTATTTGTTTTTACTAAGTTATAACCAAAAAAAAAAAAAAAAAAATTCTGACATCTTTGCCATTATGGCGGAATAATACCCAGTTTACAAAAACTGCTTTGTGTCTGTCTTTTTTCAGGGAATGGATGTGTAGGTTGTTTTGTGGGTGGGCTTAAAGTCATCATCATTATTATAATTATTATTTATTTATATAGCACCGATAGGTTCCATGGCGCTTTACATGAGGATAACGTACACAAGGACAAGTACAATAAACATAGACAATAAGGTCATACAGGTACAAGAGGAGAGGACACTGTACGCATGGGCTCACATTCTACGAGGGGTGGGTGGGGATACAATAGGGTGGGGAAGGTGTCGGTCGTGGGGCGTGTAGCGGGGTGTCATGGCAGGTTTTAGGCCTCTCGGAAGAGTGAGTCTTTAGGCGTTTCTTGAAGGTTCCCAGGGTAGGCGAGTGACTGATGAGGTGGGGCATCGAGTTCCAGAGCATGGCGGATGCCCGGGAGAAATCCTGTATGCGGTTGTGGGAAGAGGAGATGAGGGGGGAGTGTAGGAGAAGTTCTTGGGATGAACGCAGGTTGCGTGAGAGATGGTATCGGGAGATCATGTCGGAGATGTATGGTGGGGATAGGTTGTGTAAGGCTTTGAATGTCATGGTCAGTGTTTTAAAGTGAGCTCTCTGTGGGGCGGGGACCCAGTGAAGGGCTTGGCAGAGGGGGTAGACAGGGGAGTAGCGTGAGGACAGATGGATTAGTCGGGCAGCAGAGTTTAGTATAGATTGGAGAGGTGAAAGAGAGTTGGCAGGGAGGCCTGTGCAAAGGAGGTTCCAGTAGTCAAGGCGGGAGATGATGAGGGCATTAATGAGTGTTTTAGCAGTGTGAGGGTTGAGTAACGAGCAAAATCTTGAAATATTTTTGAGTTGGAGTCACAGTGACTTGGTTAGGAACTCGAGGTGGGCCTTGAAGGAGAGGGAGGAGTCAAGGATTACCCCGAGACATTTGACGTGGGGGACAGGGGAGAGAGAGCATCATTAGCAAGTACTGTACGGGCCGCATGGAGCATGAAGTCACCTTGGTTACTAAGTGTAAAATCATGACTCCACATACAAATGTTGCTGACAAATAAACAGTGCCTGTGTTTGGGGGGTTACTTAATGCCTCGCTATGGCAACAAGACTAGGAACACACATGTGAGAGGCTGGGACATCTACCTGCTACACATCGCGTCTACGCGTTTTCTACAGAGCGTACAGTGGGACCCTTCACCAGGCTACAGCAGGATGATAGTACAAGCAACGCCGACGATGCAAGCATAGGCTTGTTGACTAAACAAATTAGCTCAAGGGGCTGTTTCCCATTTTTGTTATAAATGTAGGCCTAAGGGCCATAAAAAGCTTGTTAGCCAGGTTGTCTCCCAAAGCATGATAAGCTTGTTAGCCTGTGTGGCTCGACAAATTAGCCCAAGGGGCTGTTTCCAATTTTTGGTATAAATGTAGGTCTAAGGGCCATACAAAGCTTGTTAGCCAGGGTGTCTCCCAAACCATGATAAGCTTGTTAGCCTGGGTGGCTCAAAAAATTAGCCCAAGGGGCTGTTTTGCATTTTCGGTATAAATGCAGGCCTAAGGGCCATGAGCAGCTTGTTAGCCATGGTGGCTCCAAAAATTAGCCCAAGGGGCTGTTTTGCATTTTTGTTATAAATGTAGGCCTAAGGGACATAAAAAGCTTGTTAGCCAGGTTGTCTCCCAAAGCATGATAAGCTTGTTAGCCTGTGTGGCTCGACAAATTAGCCCAAGGGGCTGTTTCCAATTTTTGGTATAAATGTAGGTCTAAGGGCCATACAAAGCTTGTTAGCCAGGGTGTCTCCCAAACCATGATAAGCTTGTTAGCCTGGGTGGCTCAAAAAATTAGCCCAAGGGGCTGTTTTGCATTTTCGGTATAAATGCAGGCCTAAGGGCCATGAGCAGCTTGTTAGCCATGGTGGCTCCAAAAATTAGCCCAAGGGGCTGTTTTGCATTTTTGTTATAAATGTAGGCCTAAGGGCCATAAAAAGCTTGTTAGCCAGGTTGTCTCCCAAAGCATGATAAGCTTGTTAGCCTGTGTGGCTCGACAAATTAGCCCAAGGGGCTGTTTCCAATTTTTGGTATAAATGTAGGTCTAAGGGCCATACAAAGCTTGTTAGCCAGGGTGTCTCCCAAACCATGATAAGCTTGTTAGCCTGGGTGGCTCAAAAAATTAGCCCAAGGGGCTGTTTTGCATTTTCGGTATAAATGCAGGCCTAAGGGCCATGATCAGCTTGTTAGCCATGGTGGCTCTAAAAATTTGCCCAAGGGGCTGTTTGGCAATTTGGGTATAAGTGCAGGCCTAAGGGCCATGATAAGCCTCTTAGGCTGGGTGTTTCCAAAAATTAGCCCAAGGGGCTGTTTTGCATTTTGGGTATAAATGCAGGCCTAAGGGCCATGAGCAGCTTGTTAGCCATGGTGGCTCCAAAAATTAGCCCAAGGGGCTGTTTTGCATTTTGGGTATAAATGCAGGCCTAAGGGCCATGATCAGCTTGTTAGCCATGGTGGCTCCAAAAATTAGCCCAAGGGGCTGTTTGGCATTTTGAGTGTAAATGCAGGCCTAAGGGCCATGATAAGCCTCTTAGGCTGGGTGTCTCCAAAAATTAGCCCAAGGGGCTGTTTTGCATTTTGGTTATAAATGCAGGCCTAAGGGCCATGATCAGCTTCTTAGCCAGGGTGGCTCAAAAAATTAGCCCAAGGGGCTTTTAAATGTTTGCTAACAGAAAATAAAGGTTGATTACTTGTGAAAAGGTGTTGTGATGGTTAATGAAACCGAAGTTAAGGTGTAGTGTTGGTTTAAGATGAAGCAGCCTCATTACCAGGTTGCAGGAACATGGTTACGCAAATCGTTACTGGTCTTGTACATACTGCTTGTACCAAAAAGACACAATATAATACAATGATTAATTATATCATATTGATGTTGAACGTGGCACTTCAGCTCTGAGTACTGTCGTCTTCAGGGCTCAAGAAGTCTTGTGAAATCCAGTTCCTATTAAACTTTATTAGAGTAAGCCTGTCTGCATTCTCTGGAGTAAGACGTGTCCTGGTATCAGTTATGATACCCCCAGCGGCACTGAAAACCCGCTCTGATGTCACACTAGCTGCAGGGCATGCCAGCACCTCCAAGGCATACAACGAGAGCTCTGTCCAAGTGTGGAGCTTGGAGACCCAGTAATTAAACGGGACTGCGGCATCAGTCAGGAAGCAGGTACTGTCACTTAAGTATTCTTGTACCATGTTGGTAAGTTTCTGTCTCCGAGAGATGGTTACTGGAGCAACATGGCGCTGCAGGTTCGATGGCTTATTGAACATAGCCCACTTTGCGGACATCTTTCCAGCATCTCTTCTGGACAGCGTGGATGATTGTGCCCCGACCAAAGGCTGCTGTTGCACAGAGTTGCTAACCATGGGCAGAGTGTTGTCTGACGGTGATATTCGAAGCATATTATCCACAAGAACCCTCTTGAAATAGTCAATTGTCAAGCCACGTGGTGACTGAAACAGCAGCGAGGTGAATTTATCTTTATAACGTGGGTCCAGAAAGGTGGCCAACCAGTAGAGGTCGTTGTGCAATATGTTAACCCCTCGTGGGTCTTCTAGCAGACAAGTCAACATGAAGTGAGCCATGTGTCCTAAGCTGCATAGAGTCATGTCTTCAGTGTCCTCAGAACGATGTTCAATACCCATTGTATCCGCAAAGTCTGTCTCCGCCTCCTCCTCTCCAGGCCACCCATGGTGGACAGACACAAAGCTGGGGTTGTGAGTACCATCTGGGTTGACATCGGCACCAACAAAAAATAAATCCTCTTCATCGTCTTGCTCCTGTTCCTCCTCAGGAGCCATAGTTGCCTGGTCATACTGGCTCTGCTGGCTAGGTACTGCGCTGTTTAAATCTGGCTCCATAGCCATCTGCTGGGCTCTCAATGCTTCATTTTTCTGATTAATGAGGGATTCTTTCAGCAGACACAGCATGGGTATAGTGACACTGATGATGGACTGATCACCGCTCACCAGTTTTGTGCAGTAGTCAAAATTATCAAGAACCTCAGATGTGTCAGCGATCCACACCCACTCCATTGTACTAATATGTCGTGGCTGACTGCCGGTCTGACGGGCATGTTGCAACTGATACTCGGATATTGCCCTCTGCTGCTCATTGATCCTCGATAACATATGGAATGTCGAGTTCCATCGTGTCGGCATGTCACAAATGAGTCTGTGGTTGGGCAAATTCAATTGCTTTTGAAGCAATGAAAGTTTTCCAACCGCTGTTGACGAATGACGAAAATGTGCACAAACTCGACGCACCTTCTCCAGTAGGTCACATAGCTCTGGGTATGTACGCAGGAATTTCTGCACTACTAGATTCAGCACGTGAGCCATGCAAGGCACGTGCACAAGGTTTCCGAGCTTTAGTGCAGCCACTAGGTTACGACCATTGTCGCTCACCACGAGACCGGTCTGGAGTTGGAGTGGGGATAGCCACTCATCTGTCTGTTCCTTCAGACCTTTCAACAGCTCTACTGCAGTGTGCGGTGTGTGACCTAAACAGATCAGCTTCAGCAGAGCCTGTTGGCGTCTTGCTGAAGCACTGCAGCAAACCTCCCAACTTGGCCGTGATGTTGAGGGCAATTGAGGATTGGTCGAGGAAGCGGAAGATGGGGTAGTGGACATATAGGATGATGCAGAGACCCTGAATGAGGTTGTGCCAGCTATCCGTGGCGTGGGTAGGATGTTTGATGTTACACTAACATCGTTTGGCACACTCTCCACAACGTTGATCCAATGCGCGGTGAGCGAGATGTACCGGCCCTGTCCTGAACTGCTTGTCCACGTGTCCGTAGTAAGGTGTACTTTCCCGGTTACAGCGTTGGTGAGGGCACGCTTGAGGTTGTTAATGACATGCTCATGTAACGCGGGGACGGCACAACGTGAAAAGTAGTGGCGGCTTGGAACCGAGTAGCGTGGTACTGCCACAGCCAAAAGCTCACGGAAAGAGTCTGTACCCACAAGCCTAAACGGCAACATCTCGACTGCTAACAACTTAGCTATCTGGGCATTTATTTTTTTGGCTAATGGGTGGGAAGAGTGGTATTTCTGCTTCCTTTCGTACAGCTGTGTCACTGATAACTGTAAGGATGTTGATGACCGAGAACTGTCTGCACTCGTGTTCAGTCTCTCTGCAACCGCTGCTTGTGATGAGTACATATCAGCTGGACCAGCTTCAGCAACACTTGATTGTGACGGACGTATCTGAGTTACCGTCGCAGTCTTTGGGTCAGATGACACTGTTGTGGAAGGCTGCACTTTTGACCACTGAATAGGGTGCTGACCAGCCATGTGCTTCCGCATACTGCTGGTGCTCTGGTTTCCTTTCCCGTGGCCTCTGCTTAGCCTTGCATGGCAGATGGTACAGATGACCACATTTTCTTGAGAAGGCCCATCTTTAAAAAATTTCCACACAGTGGCTGACCGACCTCTAGGCTTGACTGTACTCCCTGAGGGATTACTGAGGCCCACATTTGAAACATTTTGTCCAACAGTTGACAAATTTTGAGCCACAGTGGACACATTTTGGGCAACAGTGGTGACTCTTTCAGTTCTGGTGGGAGGAGTAGGCCTTGGTGCCTTTGTTGGTGGGACATACACACTTTCTTCCTCCGTGCTGCTCTGCTGGCTCTGCATCGCAACATTCCACGTGGGATCAGTTGTCTCATCATCAACCCCTTCCTCTTCTAAATCTTCCCGATAACAAGATAGATTTTGCTCCCCAGATGACAAGTGTGTCACTGTCTCATCATCATCATCCTCCAACTCCTGAGACGGTCTAAGACTTTGCTGAAAGACACGTTCATGTGGCCGGGGTGTCTCTAAAACTTGTCCATGATTGGACAATTCTTCGTCAAGTATCTCATCTACTACGGAGTCTGGCAAACCGGATTCATGTAAAGGATTATATGTACCAAATAAGTCATCTGAGTGACCCATGTCTGTGTCAACATTTTCATGGGGCTGCTGTTGGTCTGAGGAACTGTGAAGAGGTTGTGGATTAGATGACCCAGCATGGTATGTACCAACAGTAGACACAGTGCTCAAGGAACCTTGAGTGCTGCAAGAACCTGTTGTTGAGGTCTTGTCTGCCAGCCAAGACGTTAGATGCTGTTCGTCTTCCGGCCTCAATACTCGTTTACTTTCCTGACGGGGAAAGTTAGACAGGAGGAACGATCGATCAATCCTCGTCTGTCTGCCCGAACTGGTGGATAGTTGGCCACGACTACCAATGCCTGTACCTCTTCCCTGTCCCTTAGCAAGACTTTTTTTGGGATTTGGTTTTTTGTGTGACATTTTATAATTTCTGGTGGCTTTCTGGGGGCTTGTAAAACAAGTAGCAGGTACTATTTCGTGAAAGGTACACACTAGAGGCTAAGATATATTAAGACAGATGGAAGGTACCGTGCGAGCTGCAGGCAGGACACCGTACAGCTACGCACTGGCACAGGAAAAAATTGTTTAGTACGCAGAACCAGGCACACTTAGGCTGCGGTGCTGGCTGCGTGCAAGTTTACAAGTACCGTGCGAGCTGCAGGCAGGACACCGTACAGCTACGCACTGGCACAGGAAAAAATTGTTTAGTACGCACAACCAGGCACACTTAGGCTGCGGTGCTGGCTGCGTGCAAGTTTACAAGTACCGTGCGAGCTGCAGGCAGGACACCGTACAGCAACGCACTGGCACAGGAAAAAATTGTTTAGTACGCACAACCAGGCACACTTAGGCTGCGGTGCTGGCTGCGTGCAAGTTTACAAGTACCGTGCGAGCTGCAGGCAGGACACCGTACAGCTACGCACTGGCACAGGAAAAAATTGTTTAGTACGCACAACCAGGCACACTTAGGCTGCGGTGCTGGCTGCGTGCAAGTTTACAAGTACCGTGCGAGCTGCAGGCAGGACACCGTACAGCAACGCACTGGCACAGGAAAAAATTGTTTAGTACGCACAACCAGGCACACTTAGGCTGCGGTGCTGGCTGCGTGCAAGTTTACAAGTACCGTGCGAGCTGCAGGCAGGACAACGTACAGCTACGCACTGGCACAGGAAAAAATTGTTTAGTACGCAGAACCAGGCACACTTAGGCTGCGGTGCTGGCTGCGTGCAAGTTTACAAGTACCGTGCGAGCTGCAGGCAGGACACCGTACAGCTACGCACTGGCACAGGAAAAAATTGTTTAGTACGCACAACCAGGCACACTTAGGCTGCGGTGCTGGCTGCGTGCAAGTTTACAAGTACCGTGCGAGCTGCAGGCAGGACACCGTACAGCTACGCACTGGCACAGGAAAAAATTGTTTAGTACGCACAACCAGGCACACTTAGGCTGCGGTGCTGGCTGCGTGCAAGTTTACAAGTACCGTGCGAGCTGCAGGCAGGACACCGTACAGCAACGCACTGGCACAGGAAAAAAATTGTTTAGTACGCAGAACCAGGCACACTTAGGCTGCGGTGCTGGCTGCGTGCAAGTTTACAAGTACCGTGCGAGCTGCAGGCAGGACACCGTACAGCAACGCACTGGCACAGGAAAAAATTGTTTAGTACGCAGAACCAGGCACACTTAGGCTGCGGTGCTGGCTGCGTGCAAGTTTACAAGTACCGTGCGAGCTGCAGGCAGGACACCGTACAGCAACGCACTGGCACAGGAAAAAAATTGTTTAGTACGCACAACCAGGCACACTTAGGCTGCGGTGCTGGCTGCGTGCAAGTTTACAAGTACCGTGCGAGCTGCAGGCAGGACACCGTACAGCTACGCACTGGCACAGGAAAAAATTGTTTAGTACGCACAACCAGGCACACTTAGGCTGCGGTGCTGGCTGCGTGCAAGTTTACAAGTACCGTGCGAGCTGCAGGCAGGACACCGTACAGCTACGCACTGGCACAGGAAAAAATTGTTTAGTACGCACAACCAGGCACACTTAGGCTGCGGTGCTGGCTGCGTGCAAGTTTACAAGTACCGTGCGAGCTGCAGGCAGGACACCGTACAGCAACGCACTGGCACAGGAAAAAATTGTTTAGTACGCAGAACCAGGCACACTTAGGCTGCGGTGCTGGCTGCGTGCAAGTTTACAAGTACCGTGCGAGCTGCAGGCAGGACACCGTACAGCAACGCACTGGCACAGGAAAAAATTGTTTAGTACGCACAACCAGGCACACTTAGGCTGCGGTGCTGGCTGCGTGCAAGTTTACAAGTACCGTGCGAGCTGCAGGCAGGACACCGTACAGCAACGCACTGGCACAGGAAAAAATTGTTTAGTACGCACAACCAGGCACACTTAGGCTGCGGTGCTGGCTGCGTGCAAGTTTACAAGTACCGTGCGAGCTGCAGGCAGGACACCGTACAGCTACGCACTGGCACAGGAAAAAATTGTTTAGTACGCACAACCAGGCACACTTAGGCTGCGGTGCTGGCTGCGTGCAAGTTTACAAGTACCGTGCGAGCTGCAGGCAGGACACCGTACAGCTACGCACTGGCACAGGAAAAAATTGTTTAGTACGCACAACCAGGCACACTTAGGCTGCGGTGCTGGCTGCGTGCAAGTTTACAAGTACCGTGCGAGCTGCAGGCAGGACACCGTACAGCTACGCACTGGCACAGGAAAAAATTGTTTAGTACGCAGAACCAGGCACACTTAGGCTGCGGTGCTGGCTGCGTGCAAGTTTACAAGTACCGTGCGAGCTGCAGGCAGGACACCGTACAGCTACGCACTGGCACAGGAAAAAATTGTTTAGTACGCACAACCAGGCACACTTAGGCTGCGGTGCTGGCTGCGTGCAAGTTTACAAGTACCGTGCGAGCTGCAGGCAGGACACCGTACAGCTACGCACTGGCACAGGAAAAAATTGTTTAGTACGCACAACCAGGCACACTTAGGCTGCGGTGCTGGCTGCGTGCAAGTTTACAAGTACCGTGCGAGCTGCAGGCAGGACACCGTACAGCTACGCACTGGCACAGGAAATTTTTTGTGGAAAAATGGCACCAAAATTATTTGGTAGACTAGTGCCAAAAATAAGAAAAAGCTTAGGATTACAGCTCTGCGGAAAGCTGGGTGAACTAAGCTCTGAGGATGGTGCTGGATTCACTGTAAGGCTGCTCCTATCTCCCTTCCTTACAGTCCTGTACAGCAATCCTCCGTCCTGGTAGTTCTGAAAAGAACTTTTGGGTTATGTGTGAGGAATCTTGACTCCTACACTCCGTCCTGTTAGTTCTGAAAAGAACTTTTGGGTTATATGTGAGTCCTACACTGCCTAACTGTCCCTAGATCTGCTCCAAGTCTCCCTGCACTAGGTCAGCTCTTCTCAGCAATGTGCCCAAAATGGCGGGGGCAAGCCTTATATACTGCCTTGCCTGTCATACATCACGATGGACAGCAGCCAATCATAGTCCTGACACAACCAAAGCTACTATGCCATTACTGACTATGATTGGCTATCTTCACAAGTTTTCTGACCTAACACGCAATGCTGACTAGTAACATAAAAGATTCTGGATTCGCGAGTCCCGAATAGAGAATACAGGACTCGGAATCGCAGACTCGCTAGGATTCGGACTCGTAGACTCGCTCAGACTCGCTGCTGTTTGGGGAGATTCAAGCTATATAGCGATGTGATAGAGCGAGTCTAGCGAGTCTAGCGAGTGAGAGAAAGTAAACTATGACAAAACTAAGATTGCCATTCACTTGCATTGGACTCGTTACTGAGCGAGTATTCGCTAAAAGACTCGCCGATTCCCGAGTCCAGCGAGTCCCTTAAGAATCGCCGAGTAACGAGTCCTAGCGAGTAGACTCGCTCATCCCTAGCACAGACACTTACTTGATTCACAGCAAATTCTCTCAGCGGTGATGGTCCCAATCCTGGATAGATGGTAGCTGTTAAATCAGAGGCTGAGGCACAGATGAGGTTTAACTGGTTTACTTTCAACCAAACTATAATACAACAAGTCCCGTCTCCGGAGTCTGCAATAGGGGTTCAGTTGCTCAGGCCCCACCGGGTCCTTTACCTCCTGCTTGCGCTGTCTATGTGGCCCTGCTGCCGTGTGTGAACTCGCTGCTGGCCCAAATCTGTCCTCTCTGGGTCCCACTCAACAGGCAACTTGAGTCCTTTGTCTCTCTCTGCTTACCCCCTCCGGGAGTACTGCTGAACTCTTAGTATGTTGCTGTGTCTGGCCCTGTGAAGCTTGTTGTTACCTCACGTTTTTCCGGTTGCTGTATTGTATATAACTAATGCAGCCACGGATCCGGTATCCGTATCTGCGCTTTTTATCTAGGGTAGATAATGATGCTACCCGATTCTGAAAGTGTTCCTCTTATCAGTTTTCTCCTCAGACCGATGGCTTGGCCCTGGAAATTGTCAGCCAGTCCTCAGGAACTCAATGCAGCTCCTGTCACTCTGAGCTCCTGGCTCCAACTGTCTGAAAATTTACCTCAAACCAGTGTTTTATCTCTAGGGAAGTCTCTGGTGTCTCTGGAGCTCCCCCTACTGGCCAAAGGTGGTAGTGCAGTGGCTTGGCTTTCTAAGTGAGTGCAACTATTATGATCTTATACTGTGGCTAATACCCGCAGGGGCGCCACATTCCCCCTTAGTTAAGAACAGTACTCCGGGACTGTGGGACAATAAACATAAGATATAACAGATAATATCTACAGAGTCTTAAAAAAAAATAAAAAGTTACAAAAACCACTCAAGTTTAAAAAATAGAGTCTTGTAAAAAGTCACTTCAAATAGCGTCCATTAATACAGCTCTGTCCTTGAGGGCTATTTATTTGTTAGGAAAGGCACTGCAATTAGCGTCCATTTTTCCAACAAAGTTTATGAATAATTTAAGAATGTTCAAAAAACAGTCTTTCCGGAGCTTTAATTTACCGCCTCCGGGCTGATAAATGAAGAAAAGAGTTCAAGAATATGCAAGTAGTTCATACAGAATAGTCTCTGTAGGTACTGAGCTTTTTAACGTTACATTTAATAACTACTAATTAACAACTAAATATCTATTTACATTTGGTAGTCTGCATATTTTGCTGGTAATTGACCCTGATTACTACGCTGTGATCTGCGTAACGCTTGTGTACTGGGTGTACTCAATGTGATGGTGTGAGTGGACGTATACCTAGTAAGTACTTCTGGTTCTGCTAGGGATAATTCCACATTTGTGGGGTTGGCAATTCCACCGTGTCCAGGACTATTATTACTAGGAATTTGTTCTTCCTGTCTTGGAACTTCTTGTGGTACAGGGTCTGCTTCTAATTCTATTGGTCTTGGGGCTTCTGGTATTACAGGCTCTGGTGTTTGATAGAAGGCCATCATGGGAACTACTACTGCACCATTGTAGGTTGGCCAGGTTTTAGGAAAGTCTCCTAGATAGGTGTGATATACTCCATCTTCTTCTTTTTCGTCAACAGGTTGAACCGGTACTGGTTGAATAACTTCTGGTTCAGGTTGAATAACTTCTTTTTCTTTCAATGTCTCTGGACATAGTTTTAGATTGTCTCTTGACACTAGTACTGATGTTAATCCACCATCTTTGCTTATAAGACACATTTTAGGATTGTTCACTCTCATTGGTAAAACTGTATATGGGGCGGATTCCCACTGATTGTCCAGTTTATTAGTGCGACGGTTTCTCTTGAGCACTTGATCACCAGGTTTTAATGGGGTTGCTAGAGCATTCTGGTTGAAGTATTGCTCTTGTCTTTCTCTAGTTTTCTGGAGATTCCTTTCTACGCATTCTTGCACTTGGCGATACTGTTGTTGGCGTAGGGAGTCCCAGTTGGAATCCTGCACTTCTGCGTCAGGTTTTACAATACCCATTTCTAGATCTATTGGTAGCTTGCCAGGTCTTGCACGCATAAGGTAAGCTGGGGTACAGTTTGTGGAGCTTACCGGGACATTGTTATAGAGGTCTACCAAGTCAGGCAATTTCTCTGGCCATAGGTTTCTCTCTGTTTCTGGTAAAGTCTTTAAGAGATCGATTACAATATGGTTCATTTTTTCGCATAAGCCATTTGTTTGCGGATGATAGGCTGTTGTACGGATCTTCTTGCAGCCATACATATTGCAAAATTCTCTGAAGATCTCTGATTCAAATGCTGTGCCTTGGTCTGCGAGTACTTGTTCCGGATATCCATGGGGTCTGCAAAAGTATGTCTGGAACTCCTTAGCTGCTGTCTTTGCAGTGAGATCTTTCACGGGCACTACTACCAGGAAGCGTGAGTAATGGTCCACGATGGTTAAAGCATAGACATAGCCGGACCGGCTTGGTGTCAATTTCACGTGGTCTATTGCTACGAGCTCAAGTGGTTGCTTGGTAACTATAGGCTGTAGTGGTGCTCTTTGGTTTTTTAGATCTTTTCTTCTGAGGTTGCACGGACCACAGTTTCTGCACCATTCTTCAATTGATCTTCTCATTCCAACCCAGTAGAATCTGTCTCTTAAAAGTACTTCTAGCTTTTTCCACCCGAAGTGACCAGCACCATTGTGATAAGCTTCTAGGACCATTTTTACATCTTGTTTAGGCACAATGATCTGCCATACTAGCTCATGCGTCTTTGGATTGGTATATCTTCTGCACAGCTTTCCTTGGTACAGGAACATTTTGCCTCTCTCTTTCCAGAGTTGATGTGTCTCTTTCGGTGCATTTTCATTGGGATACGCACTTTGCTCAGTCAGCAGTTCTTTCACCAACTTCACAGCTGGATTGCTGTCTTGAGTGTCAGCCCATCTGTGGTGTGCTAATGGGTTGAGATTCACCTGTTGATGTTTCTGGTAGGCACTGGATTGATACTGTCCTACCTTGGGACGATGGAAGGCGGGTAGTTCAATTTCTTCAAGTTCTACCGGTTCTTCTTCCACGTCTCTCAAGTGCGGCATCCGGGATAAGGCATCTGCATTTCCATTCTTTCGGCCTGCTCTATACTTGATCACGAAGTTGTAATTAGACAGCCGGGCTATCCATCGCTGTTCCAGCGCACCTAGCTTGGCTGTATCCAGGTGGGTCAATGGGTTGTTATCAGTATAGACGGTGAATTCTGCAGCTGCCAAATAGTGTTTGAAACGCTCAGTCACAGCCCAGACTACTGCCAGTAGTTCTAACTTGAAGGAGCTGTAATTTTCAGGATTTCTTTCAGTGGGCCGGAGCTTTCTACTTGCAAAGGCGATGACTTTCTCCTTGCCTCCTTGCTTCTGAGATAGTACTGCTCCCAGTCCCACATTACTGGCATCTGTGTAAAGGATGAAAGGTTGATGGTAATCGGGGTATGCCAGAACTTCTTCTCCTGTCAATGCCTTCTTTAACTTTTCAAAGGAATCTTCCCTCTCATCACTCCACTGGAAAGGAGGATTGCGGTTTGAAGGCTTCTTCGACTGCCCTACCAGGATGTCTTGTAGAGGTGCTGCTAGCTTGGTGAACCCTTGGATGAATCTACGATAGTAGCCCACCAGTCCCAGGAATTGCCTCACCTGTTTCACGCTGGTAGGTCTTGGCCAATCCCTTATTACGGTTACTTTCTCGGGATCCGGTGCTACTCCTTCTGAACTTACAACGTGTCCCAGGTATTGTACCTTTGGCTTTAGAAGGTGACATTTTGATGGCTTGATCTTCATACCATACCGGGATAAGGCTTCGAACACTTCTGCCAGATCTTGTAGATGTTGTTCGTAAGTCTTTGAGTAGACTATTACATCATCTAGGTACAGAAGGACGGCTTCAAAGTTCTTGTGTCCGAGACAGCATTCCATCAATCGCTGAAAGGTACCGGGTGCGTTGCAGAGTCCGAACGGCATACAATTAAATTCACAGAGACCCATTGGTGTGGTAAATGCTGTCTTCTCTTTATCTTCCTCAGCCACAGGGACTTGCCAATACCCACTTGTTAAGTCTAAGGTGGAAAAATAGTTAGCAGATCTTAAAGCAGCTAATGACTCTTCAATTCTAGGTAAGGGGTAGGCGTCTTTATGGGTAATGTGATTAATCTGCCGGTAGTCTACGCACATTCTCATGGTTCCGTCTTTCTTTTTAACTATTACCAGAGGGGCTGCCCAGGGACTACAACTGTCTCTTATTACCCCGGCCTGTTTCATCTCTCTCAGCATGTCTTTAGCACATTGATAATGAGCGGGCGGTATGGGTCTATATCTCTCTTTTATTGGTGGGTGGTTACCGGTAGGAATTGTATGTTCTACCCCTTTAATCTGTCCGAAGTCTAATGGGTGTTTACTGAAGACCCGTTCATATTCTTCTACTAGTCGGTACACCCCTTGTTTTTGGTGGGTAGGTGTTGAATCTGTACCTATATGCAGCTGCTGACACCAATCTTCTAATTCTCCACTTGAACCATTGTCGTCCGCCTGACATGACGGATTCAAGGGCCCAATGGCTATGATGGCATTGTTGTCAACAGTGTATAGCTTGGCCATTGTAGCGTACCTTGGTAAAGTGACCTCTTCCTCTCCACAATTCAAAAGACGTATGGGCACTCTTCCCCTGTGTACCTCGACTATTCCTCTAGCCGTTAATATCGTGGGTCTACTATCAGTGTACACAGGCTCTACCAAGGCTTGGTAATCTCGTCCTTTAATACCAATGGCTGCTCTACACCATACCAGCATTTCAGTTTTTGGAGGTATCACTATAGGAGTTGGGTCACTTACCCTCACACTGCCGATTTCTCCACCTGCAACCTCTACTTGTTGCTTCAGCACCAATGCTTTTATCTCTCTCCAGAGAATTCTCTGCTGGCAGGATTGGAAGGTTTCCGCAAATTGCTGTAAAATAGTAATAACCTCGGAAAAACAATTTTCTAAAACATTCATACCTATCAATACAGAAGGTTCCCGTCGGTTAACATCAACAATTATGATACCCTGATTTTTTAATTCTGCTCTACCAATCTTAATGGTCATCTCTCTAAATCCTACTTGTGGTACCAATTTTCCATTACTAGCATATATACTTAGCTCAACATTAGATGGTCTTTTATCAATGTCTGAATCTGCCCAGTACCTCTTATAAAGGATATGTGGTATAGATGAAATCTGGGAACCAGTGTCCAACAAGGCATTGAGGGGAATACCGTCCAGCACGATGGGGATAATGGGACGTCCTCCGACGTACTTATCATGCCAGGATGTTGGGCCTTGAAAGTTCACTCCTGCGAAGCGGCCCGCATTCCCAGGGGATCCTTGTTTAAATCACAATTGCGGGCGATGTGGCCTGGCTTCCGGCAACGGCGGCAAATAGGCTGTCCATCCGGCTGGTAACGGTCGTTGGGTCGTCCTCTCCACGCTGGGTATCTCTGGGGTCTCATCCAGGGAATATCCTCTCTGCGGTTCGCCAACTCCATCTTGGGTGTAGTCTGTGATTCTCTCATTTCCTGCATGGTTTTAGCCATTGAGGTGACAATGTCTGTTAGAGAGTCAAGCTTTTGCTGGAAAGCATCATTAACACTGGCCTCCAGGGGCTTAACTGATGTCACTGGCACTCTCTGTTGTTGAGGGGTTTCTGTAATGGATTGCTCAGGATCCTGATCCCAAAGTGCCTCTGCCTGCTGGAGACGAATAGCGCTCTCCTTTAACTGGGCAAATGTCACCTCAGGGTCCTTGAAAGTCAGCATACTCGCATGCCCTCGATGAGAAGGGGTTAATAGTCCCTCAATGAATTGATCTTTTAGCAATTTATCAGCGCCAGTGTTAAACATTGGTTCAGCCAGTGTAAGCGCTTTAAGGGCCTCCTGTAAATTAAGGGCAAAGTCTCTCACACTCTCATTGGCCTTTTGTTTGCAATTGAAGAATTTGGTCTTTGCTTTGCTACCAGCAGTAGTTTCAAATACTGCCTTTAATCCAGCTAGAATATGCTCAGCAGTGTCTTTTAGATCAGCGGACCATGCTGTGACTTCTCGCTTGGCATTACCACTTAACTGTGCCATCAGCAAACCGACACGCTGAGCTTCTGCCATTGGAAACATGTTTAAATAGGCCAGCAGTTTTTCTTTAAAATCATCAAAAGTATTAGGCTTACCTTCATACACTGGAAGCCATGGAGCACCTGGGGTGTATGGCATCAACATCGGCATAATGGGCGCTGCACCTTGCGCCGCTGTGCTGCCGAGCGCTCTGTTCTGTGATTCAGCTGCATTTGTGTCGCCGAGTGTTTCGGCGTCTCCGTGCTGCGACATGTTGCGCCCCCTTAGTTAATCCGGACCCTTCCGGTCCTCTGCTTCTGTCGGTATGGCGTATAATCGTTCCGCTGTGCAGCAGGATTGGTTTTCCCCTTTTGCCGACGTCAGAGCTCTCAGCTTGGTGCCGCCCACAAAGACACGCCCCCTGCTGCTTCTGCTCGCCGTGAGCTCAGTAATGGCGGAATCTGAAATTTTTCAGTCAGATCAGAGCTCAGGGCTATGACACAGTTCAAATAGCAGTCTCGTGCTGTGGCAGTTATGAGGTAATTAGTGATGATGCAATTTTACCTCAGAGGCTGGCGGCCATTTTGTTTCAATGTTAGTCAATGGGGAAAAGTCTATTTCAATGGTTTCCAATGGGAAAATCACTTTTTGATAAAAAAGTCAATTTTTCTCGGATTTTCTCACAATTTTCGGCATTAATCACGGCACACAGTACCCGATTTAACCAGGCACGGTAAATCCTGTTCGTGACGCCAAAGAGAGATGTGCCGCCCAGCTTAGGGGACCGGGATACCCGGCGCAGGGTCCCTTTCCTTGGGGGAGTCACTGGTGGCTGGACCCAGGCCGTGGCCCCAGGCTGGCACACTCCTAAAAGGGGGGTATTTACAGGGGATTTAGAAGTTTATATAGTTTATAAAGTTTGTAGATGTTATTGTCGTGACGCCACCCAGAATAATGTGGCTATATATGGCCACCGCTGCCTTGTACTGGCCAGGGGATGATGGTGAGAGGCAGCTGAGATGGTATAGCCCTTTTCCGGGTAGGGCTGTAGGGTCCCCTGGACAGGTGATGTTAAAGTTAATGATGGATGAAGATGGAAGTATGGTGAGGAGATGTTAAGGGCACAGACACTTACTTGATTCACAGCAAATTCTCTCAGCGGTGATGGTCCCAATCCTGGATAGATGGTAGCTGTTAAATCAGAGGCTGAGGCACAGATGAGGTTTAACTGGTTTACTTTCAACCAAACTATAATACAACAAGTCCCGTCTCCGGAGTCTGCAATAGGGGTTCAGTTGCTCAGGCCCCACCGGGTCCTTTACCTCCTGCTTGCGCTGTCTATGTGGCCCTGCTGCCGTGTGTGAACTCGCTGCTGGCCCAAATCTGTCCTCTCTGGGTCCCACTCAACAGGCAACTTGAGTCCTTTGTCTCTCTCTGCTTACCCCCTCCGGGAGTACTGCTGAACTCTTAGTATGTTGCTGTGTCTGGCCCTGTGAAGCTTGTTGTTACCTCACGTTTTTCCGGTTGCTGTATTGTATATAACTAATGCAGCCACGGATCCGGTATCCGTATCTGCGCTTTTTATCTAGGGTAGATAATGATGCTACCCGATTCTGAAAGTGTTCCTCTTATCAGTTTTCTCCTCAGACCGATGGCTTGGCCCTGGAAATTGTCAGCCAGTCCTCAGGAACTCAATGCAGCTCCTGTCACTCTGAGCTCCTGGCTCCAACTGTCTGAAAATTTACCTCAAACCAGTGTTTTATCTCTAGGGAAGTCTCTGGTGTCTCTGGAGCTCCCCCTACTGGCCAAAGGTGGTAGTGCAGTGGCTTGGCTTTCTAAGTGAGTGCAACTATTATGATCTTATACTGTGGCTAATACCCGCAGGGGCGCCACACAATCAAGACAAGCTCTGATCACTGCTGTTACAGATACATTTCAACTATGTATCACAGCCAACACCTGCCCGGTATGGAGCAGGCTCAGCTGAACCCGCTCCATACAAGCACACCCTTACGGTGACATAGTTACATCACGTTGCGCAAAGGGGTTAAAATCCCCAACAGATGTGAAAAAGCCTTTATAGATTTAGTAAATGTTCCCCAAGCAAATTAAGGTTTTTACACACAACAATACAGTATTCCATGCACCAGAGGTTGATCATATAGTATGAGCCCCCACATAGCCTCCTCCTCCTATACAGCGTATGACCCCGAACATAGCCTCGCTATATTGAGTATGAGCCCTCACACAGCCTCCTATATACAGGAGGACCACCCACATAGCCTCCTATACACATTATGAGCCCTCACATAACGTATGTACAGGATGAGTCCCCACATAACCCCCATGTACAGTATGAGCCCTCACATTGTCAACTATATATACTTTGAGCCCTTATATAGCCCCTTATATACAGTATGAGCCCTCACATATCTCCCAAAATACAGTATGAGCCCCCACATAGCCTAGCTATATTGAGCATTAGCCCTCACATAGTCCCTATATACAGTAGGAGCCCCCCACATAGCTTCTCTATATACATGATGAGTCGTCACATAGACCCCCTATATACAGTATGAGCCCCCACATAGCTCGCTATATACTGCATGAGCCAACACACAGCCCTCCTATATATAGGGTGAGCCATCTATATGGATACACCTAAATAAAATGGGAATGGTTGGTGATATCAACTTCCTGTTTGTGGCACATTAGTATATGGAAGGGGAAAAACTTTTCCACATGGGTGGTGGCCATGGCGGCCATTTTAAATTCAGACATTTTGGAACCCACTTTATTTTTCTCAATGGGAAGAGGGTCATGTGACACATCAAACTTATTGAGCATTTCATAAGAAAACAATAGTGTGCTTGACCCACTGAAAAAAATAAAGTTGGAACCAAAATGGCCAACTTCAAAATGGCCGCCATGTCACCACCCATGTGGAAAAGTTTCCCCCCTCCCATATACTGATGTGCCACAAACAGGAAGTTGATATCACCAACCATCCCCACTTTATTTAGGTGTATCTGTCAAGCCCCAGGCCCGGGGTACTCGGGTATCAGGCTCGGTGGGTGCTTTCGCGGGGATGTCACGGGTGGCAGCGCCTGAGCCCGTGGCCTGGGTGACACTTCAATAGGGGTGTATGTACAAGGGATTAGAGTGTGTCATGTGACGCCACCTCTAGTACCTGGTGATGGGTCACCAGCGCCGCCACAGTCCTCCGGAGATCGATGGTAATGCGGCTGAGATGGCAAAGCTCCCTACAGGTGGAGCTGGGCTTCCGGGGCAGCGTTCCTGTAAGCAAACAGGTTGATGAAGATAACGACTTAAAGGCAAAGTCACTTTCTCCCGGGTACTTTACTGTAAACGTTCCGCAGCAAAATACAGAGTCCACAGTTCAGCAAGATGTTATTCAAACAGTTAGCTCTACGGGTGGCTGCAAGTGGATGCCAGGTGGTATGGTGGAACCCGTGGTAATCCTTAGTTGACGAACCCGTGTCCTTTCTTTCCCACCTAGGATGAGTCTATACCCAATGGCTCCTTGTAGGTAGACTTGGAGCTCCCCTCCCTCGTGGTGAGGAAGCAGGCAGACTGCTCCATCTGGCAGGGTGCCGCAGCCGGTGAACAGACCGCAGCAGCCAGTTGACAACTTTCAAAGATGGACTCTGGCCGTTTCCTCGGGTCTGGCATTCCCGTGGTGGACTGGGGAATTCCCTGGAGTATGGTCGCTCCACGCTGGGGTTCCCCCTTTCTCTCTAGACCCTAGACTCCCGCGTCAGGCACCCTCTCTCAGGATCCCCTCCGTATCCTCTCTCATCTTCCCTCTGGATCAGCGTAGAGCTGTCCGGATTAACCTTCCACCTCGTTCCACACTCCTTCTCCTCCAACTCCGTACTCTCAGACGCTAGTTATCTGATTCAGGCTCTCTGCCTGACCCTCTGACTGACTAATTCCCGTAGAGGTGAATATATACCTCCCTCCCTCGGGGTAACCTCCTACCACTACTCTGTGTGGGAGTGCAGGGATGAGTCCCACCCACCAGCCTAGGATCCACTTGCAGCTGGGGCGCCACATATCCATATAGATGGCCCACCCTGTACAGTAAGAGCCCAAACATAGACCCTATATATAGTAAGAGCCAGCATATAACCCCCTATATCCAGGATGAGCCAACACCCACAGTGTATGGTGCAAGCTCAGCTTCTGAGCCCACTTCATACAAACTGCTAAACCCCCCCCCCAATATTCACCATACATGTACATCAGATGTTGGGACATGGGTTAGAGGAATTGCCCGGTCCAGAGTTTCTTCTTGGACATACAGTAGATACTATACTTGCTAACAGTCATTATTTTGCCAGAATAGTCCGCAAACTGAACAACAAAAGGGCTGGAGTTAGCAAACCCAATCCCCAAATAGATCATTTTGGGGAATCTTTCTCCAGTCTTAAAGGGGTTGTCCACATTTTTTCTTACATAATTTCAGTCAATATATAAAACCACCTCATTCGATTTTCCTTTCTACTCCATCTGCAGCAGAGTATCATTAATAATTCTGTCATATGGACTCCGTGATGGACACGTATCTAGAATCCAATTACGGACACTCCCTAGAGGAATCAGAGCCAGATATTTTGTGACCCTCACATTAGATGCTTGTATTAATTTAAAAGTGATGGGACATTAGAGACTTGGTGTTGTAGAAGACATGAAGGTTTGTACTTTGTGGTTCTCAAATGAGGAAAAGGAAGCCAAGTTATCACGCAAAGAAGAGGATGGGTGTATGCTGTACAGCAGGTAGAGCTGCAGTAAAGGTGAGCACAGGATGACGGTGCACGATTCGGCATAACCACAAGTCTCCTGACAATGAACATTGACAACTTTGATGAGACATGAGATAATCTGAGTTTGGGTTACTGCAGCATCCTCATGTTTTGGCAAAAATCATAAAATGTGTGCCTATGTGCCATGTCTGTATCGTCTTCTGTAAATTATCTGTTTTTTTACGTTTCTCAGATACACAAACAAAGACATTTATCTATTTTTGTTTTTAAAACCTTGACTTTCTACAAAAACAGGAAACCTACATGCTTTCATGGAGGCCGCCCAACATCATCCACCCCGATCTATACTAGAAGACGAGTATTAACACCCAAAGACCCTAACACCCGAAGAAGTAAAGATTCTGCTGGTTCTTTCTAGAAATCTAAACATTGTTTCTCCGGAATCTACAGACCTTAAAGGGATCTTTCACATGCTATGAATATGTGATTGTTTTACCTTGTGTGAATGCCGCTGTTCTCTTGAATCTGGCATTGTTTTTCTTTTGCTCCAGTGCCTCTCTATTTCTAAGATATGGACCCCTATTTCCTGTATATATATATCTAGTCACTTAGCAAACTGGGCATGGTCCTCAACCCCTCTTTGTGAGCTTTCTCTTGGGGACCACACCTTAGATTTATATTACAAGGGAATGGATGCCATATCTTGGGAATGGAGAGGTAAAGGAGTGAAAGAAAAACAGCGCCGTATTAGGGAGATCATCAGACTTTAGACCAGGAAGACAATCACATATATATTGCAAGTGACAGGTCCCTTTAACCCCTTCATGTCCAAGGATGTATATTGTACGTCCTTAGCCGCCTCTCAGCCTTTAATGTGAGCTCACATGCAGAGCTCGCATCATCACCCATACATGTCTGCTGATCTGATCAGCTAACATGTGTAGCCCGGGGCACACCTACCATGAGGCAACCTGAGTCGGTTGCCTCAGGCGGCACCACTTGCTGATAAGATAGAAGGCGGCATCTGCTGGTAGGGGGGGGTCAGAGGTCCGTTCTATCAGATGCCAGCTGGAGCCTGCATTGAGCCGCTCTTATCTCCCCTGACATCCTACCATCTCCTGTGGTGCCACTTCACACTGGGGGAATGTGCTCTTAAAAAATTGTTTCAAATGTGTGGTGGCTTTTTCCCGCCTGGTTAAGCAGCTCGGAGAGGGGGCATATCCTGCCAGAGAAGAACACTTGCCAATGAACGCTTTCACATCAGACTGTTAGAGGAGCTGATTGGCCAGTACTTCTGTCCTCCTGCATGGCGCATCTCTGAAGGAAAGAAGTAAGAACCTCCAAAGAAGATCAGAGGAGCCACCAATGCTGGAAGAGAACAAGGAAAAGCAGCTCTGGGTCACAAGGTGACAGATCTCCTGCTGGGCACAGTCCTGGCAGAGAAGGAGAAAATGGTGGTGGGGCTGGGACCCAGCTACTGTAAGCAGGTGAAGCTGCACATGTACACCAGTTTCCCCCTGCAGCACTGAGAAGTGTGTGACTCCCTATGTGTGGGTTGTGTTTCCTTGGATATATGTGTGGAGGGATTGTGTCTCCTTGTGTATGTGGGGGGGGGGGGTTGTGTCTGTGTGTGTGTGGGGGGGGATTATCTCCCTGTGTGTGTGTGGGTTGTGCCTCTTTGTTTGTTGTGTCTGTGTATGGGTTGTGTCTCCGTGTGTGTGTGTGTGTGTGAATTGTGTCTCTGTGTGTCTGTGTGTATGGGTTGTGTCTCCCTGTTTGTGTGTGGGTTGTATCTGTGCATAGGTTGTGTGTATGTGTGTGTGGGTTGTGGCTCCCTATGTGTGTGGGTTGTGTCTCTCGGCAAAGTTGGGGTCTGGGGGCACCACTATCACATATAGGTAGGATCTATCCCACTATGCAAAAACATGTAGCAATTAAAGAAAAAGAACATAGCAGCAGGGATGATCACTATAATCAATCTTTATTAATATAAAAAACTCAATAGAAAACCACAAAACACCACTGACCACCTCTTAATTTAAAAACAATTAAAACCAAAAAAGGTGTTACAAAGCTGGTGTGCAAAAGGTATGTACAGGTTACTAAGCAATAGGCAATAATACCGAGTCAGAGTGTAGTACAATGTAATTTGCTGGCAGATCTAAACAAATGTCTCAAATGCAATTTGCAATCAAATTACATTACAGTTATGGCAAATAGTGCCCTATTAACTGTAATTACACTGCACCCCTGGTTGTGTCTCTCGGTGTGCATTGTGGGTGTGGGTTGTGTTTCTGTGTGTGTGGATTGTGGGTGTGTGTGTCTGTTGTGTCTGTATGTGTATGGGTTGTGTCTACCTGTGTGTGTGTGTGTGTGTGTGTGTGGGAGTTGTCTCTGTGCATAGGTTGTGTCTATGTGTGTGTGTGGGTTGTGTCTGTGTGTGGTTTGTAGGAAAGAAAGTGTTGCTGGCTAAGAGCGCTGGGGGGCACTAATAAGGAGATTACTTATGGGTTAACACGTTTATTTACCACAACGCGTTTCTACAATGGATTGTTGTCTTCCTCAGGTGGATTTTCATGTGAGTCACGTGACCATGTTCCATCCAATCAGAGCAAGCCAGGAGCTGGTCAGAAAGCCAGCAGAAGCTGTGTCAGAGTGGATCTGGTGCCCGGAAGTCCTTTGAGCCATAAGCTACACTGAAGTTGTGCGGAAGCACACAACCATGACAGATGAGAGGCAACCCCTCATTCACCCTTTAATTTGCCCCATTAGACCCTCAGGTTCTCCCTATGGAGCGCTTTTATCTTTTGTGTATTGTGTGTGGGTTGTGTCTGTGTGTGTGAGGGTTTTGTGTGCCCTGTTCTCCCATCATGGGAAGGGCCAGCCAGCGACATCAAAATCTTTGCCCACCCACCACAATGACTGTACTCACCACGGACTTGTAAATCTGCCAGGACGCACCCCCCCAGTGATGCAGGCCAGTGGGTAGAGCAGGCTCCACCTCTGGAAAGCAGCATGTGAGGCTAGCACTTGTAGTTACAGACAGCAGGAAACAGCAGGCACCAATGATGCGGCCAAGGAGAAGATAAACAGAGACTGTAAAAACCTGGACAATCTTATCTCCGAGGAGTATTCCCTCCATGTCAGAGCTTACTTTGGGCTCTGGGACTGTTGTTGTTCCCCCTACAGGCTGAGGCTGTCACAAATCTCTATTGACCTCCACATGCAGAGCCGTACAATCCACTGTTACTGTGGGATGTTGGGCCCCACACCTTCCTTGAGCTGAAGGAAGCTGCTAGTGTGTGAACACTACATTATGAGGAAAGAACTATCTTATTTTATGTAAATACTTACCTGGCTACGTACTAGGAACTATGTGAAGTTGGTGTATGTCTCTTAATGTAAATAATGCCTTAAGTATTCTAGTTAGCCTGGCTAGACCTTACAACAAAATGTAAATAATAGTGTGTAAGAATTAGATAGTTAATCGATGTGAATAAGATAAGATAGGCGTGCTCGTGATATCCTGGCCGGGATCTGCTGTTAAAGGGGACACGGCGTGGAGGGATGCGACTGAGGAACGACGGAGGGGTGAGACTCCTGTGCCCACACTAAGAACCAAGGTCCCGCGGACCCGGTCCACATGGTCCCTACGTCACCGGCCACTACTCTAGGGCCGACTGCTGAACTGTACCCGTCCAGCCAGAGAGCTGTATTTTCATTTCCTTTTTGCCATATTATGTGTACGTTCAAGTCAGAACCTCCACAAAGTGAAGAAAGTTGTTGATGTCGATGTTATGAAAAAAAAAATTGCATGTTCATCACCTGTTGAACTTGTTTCCAGTCCGAGGATTTGCTGTATTTAACGGGGGAGGGGGGTATGTTGCGCCCCTGCGATCTGGCTGCCACAGAGGTACTACACCTAAGAAATAGGTGCAGTATCCCACTCCCAGGTAATATGGAACCTGATATCGAGACCCACACTTCTGCACCCAACACCATCCTGACTCCAGGCCAGGGGATGTAGGGCTGAGTCCCTTTTAGAGGGCAGACCGGTCCTTCACTGGAAGGAGGAGGGAGTAGCAAGGGGGTGAGAGCACAGCTTAGAAAAGGGGTAGAGTAGGAGACAAGGGAAACATCGGAGGAGGCCAGGGAGAGAGGAGCCTCCAGGAGGAGGAGAAGGAGAGAGCCTTGCCGGATCTCTAGACCTGGGGAGGAGTGAGGACTGATGGCTAAGTCACCCATGGAACCCAGGGCAAAGTGGACCCCGTCTCCACCCTTATCCATCGAGGGTGGAGGGGCTCTGCTGCAAACAGGGACCGGCCCTGAACTGGCCTCAGCCTTCAGGACCGGCCATAGAACCGGAAGCCACTGGTCCTGCATGGACAGTGGCCACAGCCATGGGCAGCCTCACAACAGTGGCCAGAATTAGGGCCTGGTCACAGGTCGCATCAGGACATAATCCTTCATCTATACGTCTGAAGCAACGTTCAGCATGCTGCATGCACTTGAGGACTACAGGGCTGGCAATATGCAGCTGCCTCCCCAGTACCGTAGACCCCGGGATACTGGCCATGGGCCACATAAAATATCAGCATGCACGCCGCAGGTTTCTCACCCCTGTTTTAGATACTGCTGTCAATCATGGCAAAAATATTTAAGCAGTTAGTAAAGGGTCAGAAGTTGCTTCCAACTTCCATAATCTTTTTTTCCCCTTAGGGCTTGTTTACATTACAGTGTATTTTTAGTTTGAGTTCTGTTTGTGAGAAAAAATGATGCACTCGGATCAATATTATTTGATGGGGCAATGCAAATGAGTGCTTTTTTTTCACAATAAAAAATCACAGCATGCTCATTTATGTCCTAAATCGGATAAGACTCGCCCACTGGAGTCTGCAGGTGCGCAAAAAAAAAATCAGAGACACAGTAAAGAATTAGATTTTTAACAATTAAAGTCTTAAAGGGAATCTGTCAGCTGGTTGTCGCTACCTCATCTGTCAGCAACATAATGTAGGCAAAGAAATCCTGAATCCTACGATGTATCACATAGATTACTGCCTAAAGCCGCTTTGACACAGCAAAGAATTTATTTTCAGGAACACAGCAGAGCTGAGAGAGATGCCCCCGCCCAAACTAGGCTCTCTATACAGATTGTGCATTCACTGTGAGACGTCAATCACAGCAGGGGCATGTCCGACTGCCATGTAGGTAACTTTCTAGTCCTGCAATGTTAATCACAGGGTAATAAAGCCATTACTTTGCACAGACCCCGATAAAAGAATCACAGTTGCTTTTAATTTTTAACTATTACATCAGCTCACAAAGCAAAATCCTGCTGACAGATTCCCTTTATTTTCTTATACATTTGTGTGAACCCACCATCAGCACCACAATCGTGTGATCCTGATCTTTATAAGTTGAAGTTTCAAGACTTTATGACTTCTATTATATTATTAACAGTTCAGTTTTGCTGGTTGAAGTAATAAAAGTCTATATGTTTAGTCTTTTAAGATTTAAGTCAGTTAGGGTGCTTTCACAGAAGGCTGCGGAGGGGAGCCGCAATGTGAGCGCAGCACCACAAGCCCCTATCTTTATAATGGAAGCGCACGGTGCTGCGCTGTGACTGCGCATGACCGTGCGCACCCATTCACTCCCATATGTGATCTGTGCGCAGGTGGATGCCACAGACATGTTGCATTTCTGGTGCGGACGAGACTGTGATTTGTATGCAGGCATCCGCCTGCGCACAGATCACATATGGGAGTGAATGGGTGCGCACGGTCATGCGCAGTCAAGCGCAGCACCGTGCACTCCCACTACAAAGATAGGGGCTTGCGGTGCTGCGCTCATATTGCGGCTCCCCTCCGCAGAACGCTGTGGAGGGGAACGCAAATGTGAAAGTAGCCTAAGCTTACCAGACAAAGCTGAGTCCCCAATAAAATGTTGAAAAATTACCGTAACTAATTCTTGAGTATATCACTCAATTCTACTGATGGGGGTATAATGTGGCCTGAGGGTTATATTTTAGCCTAGACCACTTTAACCCCAGGTATAGTCTGGACTGTGGGTATACTATGGTCTGTTACACCATCTTTAAAGTAGCATTCGGCTTGTGTTTTTTTTTTTACTTTAATTTTTTCCATTAGCCATACATAATATGTATACAATACATGCATTAAAAATATACTTATCAATCGCAGCCTTCTCCCGTTTCCAGGGCTGCCCCGACTGCGCTTCGGTGTGGGGCAGACATCACTTTATTAATGCAAGTTTTTGAAACTCAGAATGAGGGAGTCATAGACTTACAGTGAAAAAGCAAAAAGTGGTCCGCGATGAGGAAAGCTGAGACAGCTGTAGTCCTGTGGTGCAAAAGAGACGCAAAAAAGTGCTGGAAGCAGCAGGAGGCAGTATGGAGGAAGTATTCTAATGCAAACAGTTTGGGCACAATAATTATGGCTAAGGGAAAGGGGGGATAAAAGAAATGCTGGAGTGCTAAATAATAAAAGACTAGTCCGGTGACCCCTCCCCACATCTTCCAGATGATTGACAGGTATCTTCATAGCCACAGATCTGTCAATCTCCTCTAGCAGCGCTGGAAAGAGCCGACCGGGGGCAGAAACAGACTTGTGTCAACTCCGGCTGTGGTACCACATCTTTAAAGTACATTATTTCAGAAACCCCAGAGCATTTCAGAATATAATATACCGTATTTTGCAGAATATAAGATGCACCCGATTATAAGACAGTAATGAAAAAGAAAGATCCAGCTTCAAAGTTCCATAAAAGCCATAAATTTGAATCCATACTGATAAAAATACAAGCAATTATTACTGTATTTCTCCTAAATCTATCAATCTATATGTTCATTGAAAGTAATAGCTATATGTTAAATATCTCATATAACTATCAGCAAAGGATAGAATACTATCAAATATTCCACAAGGCACAATGATTTTATATCACAAAAACCCCAATACTATATGTCCAAAAACATCTATACAATTTAGTCTATTATTTTACACTACTTTGATACCTAGAAATCAAAATATTCACATTAATATCAGATAAAAGATATCCATATTATATTTGAAAAAATAAAGTAAAGTAAATAAAGTAAAATTTAAAAAAATATATGAAAAAACCTATATAGATGATCTAATAATAGTAATATCTATTAAAAGTAGCCAGTTTATCTCTAGTCTTTTATTAGCGTGACCACCCAATATTAATATCCTCATTATATGTCTGTTCTCATTAATATATTTTTTTTTTCTGAAAAAAATACAAAATCAAAAAGCAGCTATATAACACAAAGGATATGCAAATACAGCCTGAGGAGCCTTGGTAAGGAGTCTCAAACACAGGACTAGCCAGTTGTCCCTCCAGGGAAGGACCCAGCCAAGAGGTGGCTCCTTGCGGAGAACACCATAACCACCATATTAAGTGGCCCTTTTAGTCAATATCCAGCTCTTTTACAAGCTTAGAGATATGACAAGGGAATACCAAGGCCAGGTATCCATCCACAGACAGCTGTTTCGGGGTGTTGCCCCTCATCAGTGTGGAGTAAGATTCTGGCTAGGTGGAAGCAAGGCCTAGTAGACCAACATCACAAAGCATTCACTGATCTCAGGGAGACCAGTCCAAGAAAACACTGCAGGCAGCTGGCTAAAGCGCTCAACACAGTGAATTCCTAGGCGCATTGCCCCTTGGGAATTATGAATATGCAAATACAGTCTGTGGAGCCTCGGTTAGGAGTTTCAAACACAGGACTAGCCAGATATCCTTCCAGGGAAGGACCCAGCCAAAAGATGGCTCCTTGCGGAGAACACCATAACCACCATATTAAGTGGCCCTTTTAGTCAATATCCAGCTCTTTTACAAGCTTAGAGATATGACAAGGGAATATATATTCATTTATTCATAATAATATATAATATTTGCTCTTACCCAGCCCTCAGGTAACTGACAAAACCTTCTTCCAATGGTGGCGGTATTCTTTTAGCTTTATATATCACATCTATCTTTACACTTTGCTCCAACAGGCAGTGGGTTTTTCTTGGAACCGATAACTCACCTCTACCTACATGATGTCCGTAGGGACTTTATGATACTTTAACCTGTAAGTTGCCTATATAACCCTTTAATGGAATATTCTTTATCAACTCTGCTTTACTTTATATAGGTAGATAGAGGTTAATATACAGCTACAGAGTCTTTTGTTTCCCTAGTAATGACAGTACTTCCAGGATAGCTTCCTAATATATCCTACATGATGAATTATACCATAATATGAATGTGATCAAGTAAAACCTTGTACCAACACAATTAATACCATACTATTTTGCTATAATATTTTTCCTCTCTGTATATCTCACAGGTTAACACATTTTGACTGTCTTGAAATATAATTATAACCCCTGGACACTGTTATTCATATCAGGCATATAGGTAACTTCTCTGAACAGTCCTAGAACTATCAGGAACTTGTTTTCCCTTCTCTTTTGCTTGTTACCGTTAATCTACTCTCTTCTCTTTTCAGTTATTCATTGGAACCCACCTAACCACTGTCCTCATTTAAGGATTGCAGTCTCACATCACTTTGAGGTATTCACCTAATACATGATGGAGCCATGTATATGGACACAACTAAATAAAATTGGAATGAATGGTGAGATAAACTTCCTGTTTGTGGCACATTCGTATATGGGAGGAGGGAAAACTTTTCCAGATGGGTAGTGACCATGGCGGCCATTTTGAAGTCAGCCATTTTGGATCCAACTTTATTTGTTTCAATGGGAAGAGGGTCATGTGACACATCAAATGTATTGAGAATTTCACAAGAAAAACAATGGTGTGCTTGGTCTTAATGTAACTTTATTCTTTCATGAGTTATTTACAAGTTTATGACCAGTTATAAAATGTGTTCATAGTGCTGGCCATCGTGTAGGATTGTCATTGCAACCCTCTTCTCCCACTCTTGACACACTGATAGCAACACTGCAGAAGAAATGCTAGCACAGGCTTCCAGTATCCGTTGTTTCAGATGCTGCACATCTCGTATCTTCACAGCATAGACAGTTGCCTTCAGGTGACCCCAAAGATAAAAGTCTAAGGGGGTCAGATCGGGAGACCTTGGTGGCCATTCAACTGGCCCACGACGACCAATCCACCTTCCAGGAAACTGTTCATGTAGGAATGCTTGGACTTTTTCCAACACAATGGTGCACACCACCACATTATGAAAGAAGCCATTACTCCAAAAGAAAAAAGAAAAGACAGATTGATGTTTGTAAACGTAAACAGGAACATAGACCTACATTTTGGAGACATGTCCTGTGGCCTGACGAAACTAAAATTGGGATAAGCTTGGAAGTAGAGATGAGTGAACACCTGAGTGTTTGTATTCGGTTTGCTGAATAGCGGTGTGTTCACCAAATCCCCCATAATCCATTGAAATCAATGGCAGGCATCATCAAACTCATAAAAAAATACCTTAAAAATGAACCAAAAGGTGCCAAACACAGTTCAAACTGTTTTACAGTGTAGCTCTGCTGTTTTGGCACAGACATTAGCCTACACTATTTGTCAGAACTCTAGATATTCTGACTACCTTTTGGGCATTCTTGCCCTCTTCCAAGATGGCGTCTTTTACTTCAGTCCTCTTCATTTTCCTGCCTTTATAAACTCCAGTCCGGTCTCTAGTTCTCTTCTTGACTATACTGCCTGGTTTTCTGCTCCTTGTGGCTTCTCAAGTTTCTCCGCCTACTCCTGCAAACCATGTGAGAGTTTCCTGCTGTTACTCATCTGAAGTTCTATTTACCTATACCTGTTATCAGCATGACTTCTGCTCCTAGTTGCTTGTGTTTCTCCCTCTGCTGCATCTCTTGCCTCACCTGCCTTTGCAGACATGTAAGCTGGTTTGCTTTAGTAAAGGGCACCTGTCAGATCATTTATGTCCCCTTTGCTATCACTATCTGTACCTGCAGCTTCATAGTCCTTACCTAAGCATTCCTGCATTAGCAAATAGTGTACTGTAAAGTTGACAAAAACGGTTGTAACCTTACATTTTGTTTATGTAGATTTACACACAGACTAGTAGAAAATGTAGGTTTATAACAGATTTTTTTCAACTTTAACATTACACTATTAGCTATGACAGGGATGTTTAGGTAAGGATTATGTAGCTGCAGGTACAGATAGTGATAGCTTGGGGGGCATAAACAATCTGACAGGTGCCCTTTAAGTGCTCTGTCACTTCGATATTTAAATAGATGCAGAGCATGAGACTATTCTGGACAGAGTAGTTTTTCTCTGCATCTGGTTCAGGACTTTCTTTGACTTCCTTTCCCAGACCTCCCTGGGTGATTAAAGAGGACCTGTCACCCGCCTGGCGCATGGCAAACTAAATGGAGCACTGAATGCAACATGTCTGCTGCATTCAGGGAAGGGGTCCCCCATGTCTCTAGCTCCCCCTGTAAGCTTTAAGAAAGACTTTACAAACTTTACAGATAAGAGGTCGCCTGGGTTGGGTCTGAATAAGAGGTCCTCGCCGCTGGCACACTCCTCCCTGCCTCCTCCTTGTTTGTTCCGCCCCATCTATGTGTTTGCTGCTGCCTCCTCTTCTTCTGGGTCTGCCCTCCTCTTCTCCTGCTCTCTGTTAATCACGCTGCCGCACAGCTCTGGGTGTGAGCGGCAATGTGTGACGTCAGTGGAAGATTCCCGCCCTGCTGTTTGAATAAAGCACAAACAGGGCAGGCTCTGCTGCTGATGTCACGCAATGCCGCTCACACCAAGAGCTGTGCGGCAGCGTGATTAACAGAGAGCAGGAGGAGGGCAGACCCAGCAGAAGAGGAGGTGGCAGCAGACACATAGAGGGGGCGGAACAAACAGGGAGAAGGCAGCGAGGACTCTGCCAGCTGCGAAGACCTCTTATTCAGACCCAACCCAGGCAACCTCTTATCTGTAAAGTTTGTAAAGTCTTTCTTAAAGCTTACAAGGGGGCTAGAGACATGGATCACCCTTCCCTGAATGCAGCAGACATGTTGCATTCAGTGCTGCATTTAGTTTGCCATGCACCAGGGGGGTGAAAGGTCCTCTTTAAGTGTCTTTATAGACTTTGCCTTAACATTTCCTGGTTGAACTTGCCATTGACTTTCCTTTTTACATCATTTCTTAGTGTCAACTGAGCTTTAAAGTCTGCACTGCTGATTGCATTTTCCTGTGATGTTTTTCTAGAGACTTTACCTTTAAAGGGAACCTGTCCGGTGACCGCAACGTTATACAAGAAAGAAGCATCACACCGATTTGAAAACATGGGAGCGCGCTGGAAAATAGGATATCAGGATACACAGAGCAAAGGGGGAAATGGCGGCTGAGAGAAAGCTCAATTGTCTATGCTACCAAAGACACCATCCTATTTACCATAGGAACATGTAAGTATTAAAATAATTTTTATCAGCAATTACAGTGCACATTTAGGTCAGACGGGGATGCTTAGGGATGTACTAGGAAGCTGCAGGGACAGGTAGTGATAGGTTTGGGGGCATAAATGACCTGAGAAGTTCCCTTTAAGGCTTCATTTAATATCATCACTGTGTGTTTATAGGCTTTGAGTTCTCCCTCTGCACTTTATCACCGTGTGTTATACAGTGTTGGCCAAAAGAATTGACACCCCTGCAATTCTGTCAGATAATACTCAGTTTCTTCCTGAAAATGATTGCAATCACAAATTCTTTGGTATTACTATCTTCATTTAATTTGTCTTCAATGAAAAAAAACACAAAAAGAATTGTCCTAAAGCCAAATTGGATATAGTTCCACACCAAACATAAAAAAGGGGGTGGACAAAAGTATTGTCACTGTTAGAAAAATCATGTGATGCTTCTCTAATGTGTGTAATTAACAGCACCTGTAACTTACCAGTGGCACCTAACAGATGTTGGCAATAACTAAATCACACTTGCAGCCAGTTAACATGGATTAAAGTTGACTCAACCCTGTCCTGTGTCCTTGTGTGTACCACTTTGAGCATGGAGAAAAGAAAGAAGACCAAAGAACTGTCTGAGGACTTGAGAAACCAAATTGTGAGGAAGCATGAGCAATCTCAAGGCTACAAGTCCATCTCCAAAGACCTGAATGTTCCTATGTCTACCGTGCGCAGTGTCATCAAGAAGTTTAAAGCCCATGGCACTGTGGCTAACCTCCCTAGATGTGGACGGAAAAGAAAAATTGACAAGAGATTTCAACACAAGATTGTGCGGATGGTGGGTAAAGAATCTCGACTAACATCCAAACAAGTTCAAGCTGCCCTGCAGTCCGAGGGTACAACAGTGTCAACCTGTACTATCTGTCAGCGTCTGAATGAAAAGGGACTGAATGGTAGGAGATCCAGGAAGACCCCACTTCTTACCCCGAGACATAAAAAAGCCTGGCTGGAGTTTGCCAAAACTTACCTTAGAAAGCCTAAAACGTTTTGGAAGAATGTTCTTTCTTTTTGGGCAAAGGCATCAATATAGAGTTTACAGGAGAAAAAAAGAGGCATTCAAAGAAAAGAACACGGTCCCTACAGTCAAACATGGCGGAGGTTCCCTGATGTTTTGGGGTTGCTTTGCTGCCTCTGGCACTGGACTGCTTGACCGTGTGCATGGCATTATGAAGTCTGAAGACTAAAAAACAAATTTTGCAGCATAATGTAGGGCCCAGTGTGAGAAAGCTGGGTCTCCCTCAGAGGTCATGGGTCTTCCAGGAGGACAATGACCCAAAACACACTTCAAAAAGCACTTGAAAAAGGTTTGAGAGAAAGCACTGGAGACTTCTAAGGTGGCCAGCAATGAGTCCAGCCCTGAATCCCGTAGAACACCTGTGGAGAGATCTAAAAATGGCTATTTGGAGAAGGCACCCTTCAAATATCAGGGACCTGGAGCAGTTTGCCAAAGAAGAATGGTATAAAATTCCAGCAGAGCATTGTAAGAAACTCATTGATGGTTACCGGAAGCGGTTGATCGAAGTTATTTTGGCTAAAGGTTGTGCAACCAAGTATTGGGCTGAGGGTTCCAATAGTTTTGTCTGGCCCAGTTTTGGAGTTTTGTGTGAAATGATCAATGTTATGCTCTTTGCTTCATTCTCTTTTGTGTTTTTTCAATGAAGACAAATTAAATGAAGATAATAATACCAAAGAATTTGTGATTGCAATCATTTTCAGGAAGAAACTGAGTATTATCTGACAGAATTGCAGGGGTGTCAATACTTTTGGCCAACACTGTATATAGACTATTTCACCTATAAACTTTGTTCAGTTGTGTCTTTGCTCCATGTAAAGATTCCAGAGTAATCCGTTATAAATATTACACTATTACTGCACCACTGTCACACTCAGCATGCTTGCGAGCAGCTCATGAACCTCAGACATCCTCATCATAACTTCTCAGAGGTTGTGTCAGGTTACACAGCTGGTATCATGCAGCAGGAAATCTAGCTGAGGTCCCGCCATACTGTTTGATGCTTTTTTTGAAGCAGATTTTGAGAATCTGCATGTCTATACTGAAGCCAGCAAAGTCTATGAGAGTTTCAAAGTAGGGATGAGCAAGTAGTGAAATATTCCTAATTGCTATACTCTTAATGAGTACTTTGTAATACTTGCATATTCGTATTTAATAGCAAGTTCAATGTAAGTCAATGGGGAATGTGAGTAATTTTCTGCTGGACCCGAAGAAGAGGTCTGGGGGGATTGCAGAAAGTAGAAAGATAGAGATGGATGATGAAGTGTGAAGTGCTCAAACTGCATGGGAGCAGTACATGGACATAATGTAGACTATGTCTGCATACAGTTCTGCCATACAGTTGTCTGCTTTGAGTGACAGGACCTATTAAAAGTAAAAAATGAAATGCTTGGGTCCAGGTTATTGGGGTCCAAACAGCTAAGAGCTGCAGCTTTTACTGCAGGGATAAAGGTCTAATATCTTCTGTGTGCCAGGCTCCAATCACCTGTAATGTGGTGCCCCTGCGGTTCAGCCGCCACAGTGGTACTGCACCTATCCAATAGGTGTGGCATCATGCTCACAGGTAAGAAGGGAAAACTTTGCTGAGACCCCCAACATTCACCCAACACAATCTGAACTCCAGGCCAGGGAGATGCTGGGTGGAAGTGCAGTCCTCATCTATTGGCTAGAGTTAGGTTAGGGGTGGGAGGCAGAAAGAGAGGAGAGATTTCTAGAGAAGTCGGGAGCTGGGAAGGAGCAAGACACACATGGGCCAGCTACAAATCCCAGGCCCAAGGACCCAAATCTGCAGCCGGCCATCTCAGCCAGGCAGAGGAGCTAGCTGAACAGGGGTATTCGGTCTGAATATCTTCAGGACCAACCAAGAAAGTGGAGGTCACTGCACTGCAAATACAGTGATTACCATCGTGGACTCTCCCAAGGCTAAGGAACTCGATAGGGCCAAGAGGACTTGCAAGGCAGTCGCTCAGAGGACCCGCAGTCACCTGCCTTCTGGGACTTGTAACCACAGGACAATAGGAGGACAAGGGGTAGCAGTGTCAGAGAGAAAAGAGCAGAAAGGAAGGCCATATTTCCTGTGTCACAGTAAAGTGGACTGGGATTACTTGTGAGCTGGCCAGGCTGCAATCCTGGTGAATACAATAGCCCATCTGGGTTGTGCCTGCACCAAAGCAACAAGTAAAGTGCCTGGTAAGAACTGTAGAACTCTGTGTGTTGTCTGGTCCTTCCTGCTCCTCTTTGCACCCCTGCACCTTTAGCTACTACAACACCAATCATCACTATTTCACCATCATTTCACCCTAGGGGCCCGCTCCATCTGATAGGAGTGCTCCAACTAACTGCTCTTCCACCTATACTCTGGGGACTACCATATGCAGCGCTGGTCATCCCAGACCAGAAACCTCAGATGGCATCACGACAAACTTTCCCCCTTTAAAATCCCCCTTTAACATGTCCAGAATGGGCCACCACCTCCGGGACCGTCACCGTGACATCCATCAGACTCACCCCAGATAGTCAAGTACCCCGGCCAGGCAACCGAGAGAGTAACAGGTGTCTATATGTTCAGAAGAGGGTCCCTTTTGGTGCCAGTGTGGTTCCCTGCCGGACAATAGATAATACAGGGCTGTCAAGAGGATTTATCCCTGACAGCTTAGGAAAGCTCCTGTCTACGCTGTTGCACGACTACTATTACTCTAGATAACCAAGCATTAGTCAGGGTCACTGCTGCTACTGGAGGAATCTGTAGACATTACTTCCAAATCCTCTTCATCGTCTTTGTTGGGCCCTAAAGATTCCATTAAGATGTCATTGCTGTGGTATTGGAGTCAGCATATTCATAGAAATGTCATTAATTTGCCATGGGTATTGTGGAGCCAGGACATCTGGAAGTCTTCCAGCTGTCTACGCTGATGCATGGATACTGTTCCCTTGCAGTTTGAGCACTTTATCATCCATCTCTGCCTTTTAACAGCCCTCCCAGACCTCATCACTTATTTGGTTTGAGCGTCTTTTTTTTCTTTGGTTATACTGCGCCTGCCAATCACAATAATGCCATTATCAAAGATGAGTATGGCATTACTATGACTGGCATGCAATCCCAGCATGTTTATTGGCTGAAAATCAGTCAGCAAACATGTGCTAGGCAGCTCACTCAAATATCATGAGTAAAATCCATAACACCCTCAGAGTACCAAGTAGCCCAAATACCTTAATATTTGTGCGAGAAACAAATAATGAGGAGTTTACTCGCTCATCCTTATTTCAGAAGTGCTGTGCCTATGTGTTTTTTTTCCTTGCATATTTGCTGAAGATTTTGGGGCGGATAAAAAGAAATCTGAACTACATGGGCAAGGAAACAAAAACACAACGTGGACACAGCACATCTGCACGACCCTAGAGTTTGCTGGCCCAGGATAGACATGCAGATTTTGATGCAGATTCTGAATCTGCATAAAAAAAAAAGATCAAACAACACACCGTAGGCGCAGGGCATAAGAGAGTCCAAGGAGAGCCACAGTTGTGGTGAAAGGACTCAAGGATTCTGCTTGCCCCCTGGCTACTTCCACAGAGACTTCTAGGGCAGGGGTGGCCAACTATAGTCATCAATGTCTGAAAACCGTGCAAGTTTTCTGAATTTCCTTAAAATTGTTCAGGTGCTAATTTCATCACCTGCAGAGGTGATGGAAGATTCCAGCACCCTGTGCAATGCTAGCGATGTACTGAAAACATGCACTCTTTTCAGCCCTTGAAAACTGTACTTGGCCATCCCACGTCTACTGAAGTGGGTGTAGTGTCTTCTAGTTCCATATCTTACACCTTCAGGCCAGAGGCCTGGGGCTTGTTTACTAGTCTCTGTAGGGTTGTATCAAAGCACCTGTTTGCAGAAACAGTCCAGCACGCAAGGAGTGAACTCAAAAAATGTTACTATAACGCACAGACTATAAGTCTCAAACAAAAAAATAATAATATACATAATATATAAATATAACTAAAGTCCCACAGGGATGAGCAGCAGCACACAGACTGTTAAAGTGGTGGAAAGTCCATGAAGGGCAGAATCCATTAAGGTCTTTCAGTTGAACCACAAAGACTGCATGCATGCCCAGTAGAGGGAAGTGCAAACAATCCTAAATGTTGGAAAGTTTAAATAAATCATTTAACAAAACCACAAGGCCTTAATCAAAGATAACAAAGAACTGGAATAAAAACATGTCTCAAAAATCATTATTTAGCCAAAAGCCAACTAAGGGAAGGGTCACTGTCTCCTGACCCACCAACATGCTTTCAGGAAGGTCCAGTGAGATTGTCTCTCGCCATTTTCAGCCATGCCCTGGATGGTTGTCGTCGTTGGTAATGGTTGTCATCAATGGTTGTCTTGGAGGGTCACAGGGGCTATTCTTCTAGGTGGATTCTATGCCACCACCTACCTCCCAGCACACTCCATCATGGCCACCGCTTGAGAGAATGATGGAGGAACTATGGGATGGCCACACCCTCTAGGACAGACAGGACTTGAACCATCTTGTGGAACACTGACATGCCCTGTGGGTTTGGGTGCATTTAGCTGGCCAACCAATAGACACTTTGGCTGCACCTGGTGCCAACGTTTCTCCAGGTTGGCCCCCTCCTGCCACTTCTGGAAGTACTCGGTGGTGCCAACCGAACATACGCCAACTGCAAACCACCCTTCCTGCTCCACACCTTCATGAAAGTGACCTCATCCCTGAAAAAGATGGTATGTAGTCTTTGGTGAAGATTGTCACGCTGCAGGGCGGAGCGGTTGATATAGCAGCAGCACTTAGTGCCATGTTCCACTAGGAATCCAAACCCCTTATCCTGTTTGAATTTTACCACCTTGCCTTGGTGCATTGGTCGAGGAAGACATTAGCCTTAGGCCCCTGCAACCATTCCCGAGCAATGGCATCTGCATGTCAAATCTCCTCAACAAATGAGACAGGACAAGGTGGTTGATGCCTTGTTGGATAGTTGCATGGAGGGAGTAGGGGCCCCCACATGGCATTGCCACAGTTGAATGCCTTTGGAGGTGGTGAGGGTGATCCACACGGTTGGGAAACAGTGCCTTCTAGGTGTTCCTGTTTCTTGGCCTCCTTATAATAGTCCTGGTTCTGGTAGTATTGGGGAATGGGGTGAATTAGCTGCAACACCGGCTGAAGGTGGGTTTTCGCCAAACATGCTGCCAGATCATGTCCAGTGTGACATGTGGTGCTTCTGGTCCCAGATGCCTTAGGCCTTGTGCACACGTTGAGTATTTGATGAGTTTTTTACCTCAGGATTTGTAGACAAAACCAGGAGTGAAGCAATCAGAGGAAAGGTATAATAGAAACACCTGCACCACTTCTGTATTTAAACATCCACTCCTGGTTTTGGCTACAAAAAAGGTAAAAAACTCATCAAATACTCAGCGTGCATTTGGCCTTAGGGTAAATGTCTCCTGACTGCTGTGACTCATTCCTCAGGTCCGCGTCTTGCATCAGAGCACAGGATTGGATCCACACCTCATTGGAGATGAGGCCCAAAGTGGGAAGTGTGGAAGAGCTCCAGGTGACATATGTCTCCATCACTTCTCCATGATGCCACTCTGGGTCTGGTTCTGTCGACCTACCTTCTGCCCCTGGGGTGGTTAGGTAGATTACATCTTCTGAGTCCAGTTCAGCCATGCCTTGCAGAGGATCCATCAGCAAAGTAATGGCGAATGTAGACAGTGTACCTGTGTGCCACTGGGAATGCACAGGTAAGATGGTGTCCAGGGTAATAGATATAGGAACAGGGACTTGTGGCTGCACTCCCGCTCCAAAAAAATCCAAGATTCAAGAATTATTTGAATTCATATGGTGGTGTTTATTTCTACGCATTTCGGGGTAAACCCCTTCCTCAGGAATACAGCAATATTAATTAATATTTAATTTATTTTAATATTAATATAGTTAATTCCTTCATTTATTTATTTATTTATTTTTTTTTTTAGTTTATTTTTATTTAAAAAAAATGCACAAACAAAATATCAATCATTTAAAAAAAGGGATTTAAAGCAATGGACCGGAAAGAGGCGTAATCACTTTTTAAGCTGTGTCCAGCAGACAATTTGGTGCTGTCAAACTAACGGTCCTTTCACACTAGAGTTTGTTACAATTTGCGGCAGATTTACCGCATGTGCCACCTAACGGCCGCACTTGCTGCGCACTTGCGGCAAGCCCCATGCATTGTCTATGGGGATTGTGGCAGGTGCGGCAAGTGCGGTATAACCGTGGTTCCGGCACTTGCTGTAGTTTCGGCCGTGAAAAAAACAGTCAGCAGCGTTTTTTTTTCGCTGCCGCAAGTGCCGGAACCGCGTTTATACCACACTTGCCGCACCTGCCACAATCCCCATAGACAATGCATGGGGCTTGCCACAAGTGTAACGCCATTAGGTGGCAGACGCGGTAAATTTGCCGCATCTGCCACAAATTGTAACAAACACTAGTGTGAAATGGGCCTAAGGCTGCTTTCACATGTGTTTTCGCAAACCGGCAGAACTCTGCCTTTTTTTGCAAAACCGGATGTGTTACACTTGCAGCAGGATTGCCTTCTGCCCAACACATTTTATATTGAAGTTCCGGACACTTGCATTTTCATCCATATCCGACACTTGCGGCGAGTCTTAAAATCACACTTAGCAGTGGTTTGTGTCCCGCTGCCTGAAGTTCTGGAGTTGCAAGACTACAATGAAAATGTAAGTGCCCGCACATGTCTAGAACTCCAATAGAAAATGCATTAGGCAGAACGCAATCCTGCCACAAGTGTAACAAATCCGTTTTTCCAAAGAGGCGGAATTCCACCGGATTTACCAAAAAGGCAGAACAGGCAAGAAGTTCAAAAGTTCAGGCATACCTGATCTACTGGAACTGAAATAAACTGCAGATGTGAAAGGAGCCTAATTATTAGGAGGAATTCATCTGTTCCCCATCAGGATACAATGAGGAAACTGATTCTGGAGTGGGACTGCAACATTGTTGCTTAGGCTGGAGACACACTATCCGAGTGACATGCGAGTTACTTGCACGAGTCTCGGATCATTCACCCGGCACGACCCTTGCCTCTTTGAACAGAATACTGTCAGTGGTATTTATTTCTATGTAGCTCCACTGCTCCCGTCCAGAGAGGGGGAGGCCATCCCTGGTGAATGATCCGAGACTCGTGCGAGTAACTCTCATGTCACTCGGACTGTGTGTTTCCAGCCTAAATATGCTAAATCTTTGTGAGACTCACTTTCCCTGAGCTTCTACTGCAGTGGCGTAACTTGAAGCTCAGGGGCCCCAATGTGAAAGCTCCA
>JARQOC010000011.1:199224135-199300224 GCA_033576535.1 Allobates femoralis | reverse complement strand
ACGGGTAACAGGTACAGTCCAGAGAAGTAACCAGGTCCCCCAGGAAATTTGGGGCTTTCACCTTGGAGAGTTGTGAGGCCTCCTTTGTCACCGTGTACTGTGGGTTGGGGTAAGTCCTGCCTGTAACTGAACTCACCGCTCCTTCTCCCTCTCAGGGCTTTACGCTATCACTGACAATGAGGTCCTTCTGCAGGGTCTCTATTCCTCCTTTGACCCCTAGTCCCATGTTAAGCCAGTTTGAGTGTCTCTTTCTATTTACCTCAGAGGGGTTTTGGTCCTCCTGGTCGTTCTGGGCTTTTACTGCTGCACTGAATGCCTTGCAGTGACGGACTTCGGTGTCCGGGTGTACTAAAGGGAAGCTTTGTCTGTTCCCTTCTTTCTGTCTCCTATTTCTCCACTGGCCTCCGACCCTCTCCCTAGGGTGCAGCACAGCTGGGTCGGTGTTCCCTGGTCCTGGATTGTTCCCAGCGACCAGCTCCTCACTCCTGCTCTCTTCACTGCCTGACTGGAACTAACTGGGGCTAACTGGACTAACTGACTTCTCCCCTCAGGCCTGGCTCTTTTAAAGGGGATCTGGCTTAAGGCAGCCAGTAGAGCTCCCCCTTCAGGTCTGGGGTGGAAGGTGTTGTGTGCTGTGTGTACCAAAGTGTAAATCCTTCCTTGCATCGGTGGATCCTGTGGCAATCCCCTGTAGGGGGGCCACACAGCCATACAGGGTTCATGCACACAGAAATACAATTCTGGATTTTAAAAATGATCTGTCACCAGATTTCACAATACAAACTACAAGCTAAATAGATCGCTTAGACCTGAAGAGACTGGTGTACTTACTTTGAAAATTCATTTTATGAGTTCAGCTGTAAATTGAAAGAAAGTGAAATTGCTACGAAATGGCGGCGTGTAAATAGGGACATTCAGGACACAGGAAGGAATTTCCCTATTTACACGCCGCCATTTCGTAGCAATTTCATGGCAATAGGCATAAATATCCCCAATGCCAGGCAGTTGCTACCTTTTAGTGGTGGCGTGTAAAGGGGCCCTATGAGTACAAACGTGTTCAGTCTCTGCCCTCCCTGCCTTACTGACAGATGCAGCTTGTACTGAGTAGTGTGAGATCTCAGCAGCAGGGAGGAGGGACACTGAGGAGTTGGTAGACTAGGAGGAAGGATATTCCGTTGCAGCAGGAAGCACGGACAGATTTGCCAATGATGGTAGGAGGGTGCAACTCCAGCAGGAAGGAGGGACATGAGCTCACAATCAGGCTAGGTGGGTGGTGATTCATTTGCACTAGGGAAAAAGTGAACTGAAGGTAGGAGGGTGAAGATTCTGCTGCAGCAGGGAAGAAGGACACTGAAGAATTGCCAATCAGGGTAGAAGGATGGATCTCCAATTACAGCAGGAAGGTGGGACATGAGCTGTTAATCAGGCTAGGTAGGTGGAGGTTCATCTGCAGCATTGAGGATGAACAACAAGGAGCTGTCAATCAGGCTAGGTATCAGGAGGTTCATCTGCAGCGGGGAGGAGGAACAATGAGGAGATGTCAATTAGGCTAGATAGGAGGAGGTTCATCTCAGCAGGGAGGAGAAACAACAAGGAGCTGTCAATCAGGTAAGTGGGTAGAGGTTCATCTGCAGCATGGAGGACGAACAACAAGGAGCAGTTAATCAGGCTAGGTACCAGGAGGTTCATCTACAGCAGGGAGCAGAAACAATGAGGATCTGTCAATCAGGCTAGGTAGCAGGAACTTCATCTGCAGCAGGGAGAAGGAACAACGAGGAACTGTCAATCAGGTTAGGTGGATGGAAGTTCATCTGCAGCAGGGAGGAGGAACAATGAGGAGCTGTTAACCAGGAAAGTGGGTAGAGGTTCATCTTCAGCAGGGAAGAGGAATAACAAGAAGTCGCCAATCAGATTGGGTGGGTGAAGGCTCATCTGCAGTAGTGAGGAGGAACGAGCAGCTGTAAATCAGGTAAGGTGGATAGATGCTCATCTGCAGCAGGGAGGACGAAAAACAAGAAGCTGCTTAATCACCCTAGATGGCATGAGGTTCATCTACAGCAGGGAGGAGGAACAATGAGGAGCTGTCAATCAGGCTAGGTAGAAGGTTCATCTGCAGCAGGGAGGAAGAACAATGAGGAGTTGTCAATCAGGCTAGGTAGGAGAAGGTTCATCTGCAGCAGGGAGGAGGAACAATGAGGAGCTGTCAATCAGGCTAGGTAGAAGGTGCATCTGCAGCAGGGAGGAGGAACCATGAGGAGCTGTCAATCAGGCTAGGTAGGAGAAGGTTCATCTGCAGCAGGGAGGAAGAACAATGAGGAGTTGTCAATCAGGCTAGGTAGGAGAAGGTTCATCTGCAGCAGGGAGGAGGAACCATGAGGAGCTGTCAATCAGGCTAGGTAGGCAAAGATTGAGTTACACTTTCAGAAATAATTTTACAACCATTCTGAAAGTTTCAAAGTAAGAACATCAGTACTAGAGACCTATTTAATAATGACTACAGTTTACGTTGATGAATCTAGTGACAGATCTGCTTGAAGTAATATGTATCTGTAAAGTAAAGAGATTTTTTTCAGAAACTTGAGAACCTGTTGAAAAACTAAGATGCAAAAAAAAAAAAAAATCTTCTTGAGATAAAGCTGTGATTTTTGGAGGATGTTTCTCAATGCAGATCAGACAAGCCGGAAAGTCTATTACAGAACGCCCCGGGGAGTCCGGATGGAAATAACAGGACAATACATTTCACTTTCCGAGCAATTCTACAACCGTAAATGTTTATGTAATTTTTGGACTGTGCCTCCAGCCCGGCATGAAGTATCTCCTGTAAATGTGGGATATAAAACTCCCCGGCAGAGTATATATGACATATCGTATAAAGCAGCAGATGATTTTGTTCCCTTTGTGCCTGCCCCTGTCATCGGGGTCACAGGTCGCTGCCTGCAGTCATGGTAACATGTTTCTTATTGCTGATCATAAGTCCCAGCAGAGCCGCCTTCTGACATCACCCTCGTTAATCTGCGTCTCGGTATCCCATTCATTATGCATGTGGGAGAAGGAAGCGCTAACATGCAAATAACTTCCAGCAGGCAACACCAAATCTGTTATTAGCCCAAAACAATGACAAGTCTGACATGACACCTTCATTAAATGGAGCTGCTGGACACATCTGACCTCTAGGGGGCGTGCTGGTTCAGCGTTGCCTTATACATCATGATAACCAACCAATTTGGATAAGATGTGCATTAATCGTCTGTTTTATTTCCGATACAGAGCTCCAAATCCCCTGCTGTGTTGAAGTTATAGTGTTGGCTTCCTGTAGTCACCACTAGGTGGCGCTTACTGCATACTGTTTATACATTAGCCCAGTAGTGTAGTGGGGGTTGGCAGTGGCAGGGGTAAAGCAAGTATTTTGCACTTTCTACTCATGGACCATTATCACTCCCTGAGTACCTTCAACCAGTCCAATATTAAAACCATTATTCCCCAGAACATATATTTTATAAAATAAAAAATCTAATGTTTTTACAGTTTACTCTTTAAACCACTAGCAATTTTCTGCATTGTAGTGAAATCCAACAAAATACAGTAAAACTTTGTTGTTTATTATATTTTCCCATTACATGGTGTCTATGTATCTTATCTTATTTTATTGAATTTGCCCTAAACCTAAGCCAATCACTATCTTTGCTCCTAACCTTTGTCCTAACGCTACTCCTAATCCTGAAGTTAGAGCTATACCTAATCCTTGTCCTAATCTTAATCATAACCCATATACCTTGTCCTAATCATAGTACTAATTCTAAACCTAGAGCTAACCCTAACTCAGGTTCTAATGGTAACCCTTGTCCTAAACCTATTCCTAATCCTACATTTACTGCTAACCCTAACCCTTGTCCTAACCTTAATCCTAACCCTATTCCTAATTCTAAACCTAGTGCTGCTAACCCTAACCCAAATTCTAATGGTAACCCTTGTCCTAACACTATTCCTAATCCTAAATTTAGAGCAAACCCTAACCTTTGTCCTAACCTTAATCCTAACCCATAAACCTTGCTCTTACACTAGTCCTAATCCTAAACCTAGTGCTAACCCTAATCTAAATTCCAATGCTCACCCTTGTCCTAGCACTATTCCTAATCCTAAATTTAGTGCTAACCTTAACCCTTGTGCTAACCTTAATCCTAACCCATAAACCTTGTCCTAACCATAGTCCCAATTCTAAACCCATCACTAACCCTAATTTATGTTTTAACGGTAACCCTTGTCCTAACCCTATTCTTAATTGTAAATTTAAGACTAACCCTAACCCTTGTCCTAACCTTAATCCTAACCCATAAACCTTATCCTAACCATAGAGCAAAGACTAAACCTAGTGCTGCTGACTCTAACCCAAGTTCTATTGCTAGCCCTTGAAAATAGCAAAGCTTGGCTCAACCGCAACACCATGGTAGGTGCTCAGAGGTGAAAGGGAAGTCAAGTCCAAAAATAATGTATACTTCGGCATGCTTAAGAATTACAAGAAGATGTGTGATGCAACGGAATTAATAGCCCTATATAAATTACTAAATATATACAGTTTATATATATATATATATATATTTATATATATACTAGATGGCGGCCCGATTCTAAAGAATCGGGTAGTCTAGAATCCATATATAGTTTATTTACTAATAGTTACGGGAGTGCGGTGAAATGAATTGTGTGTATACAGGCGGCTCAGTGGGTAGCAGAGTATATGGTGGCTCAGTGGTTAGCAGTGAGTGCGGTGGCTCAGTGGTTAGCAGTGAGTGCGGTGAGATTGGTCAGCGCAGCGACGTGGGCAGAGTGGTCAGCGCAGAGGACAGGGGGCAGAGGACACAGAGGGGGCAGAGGACGCAGAGGACAGGGGGCAGAGGACGCAGAGGACAGGGGGCAGAGGACGCAGAGGACAGGGGGGAGAGGACGCAGAGGACAGGGGAGAGGGGCAGAGGACAGGGGGCAGAGGACAGGGGCAGAGGACAGGGGGCAGAGACAAGAGGGGGCAGAGGACGCAGAGAGGGCAGAGGACACAGAGGGGGCAGAGGACGCAGAGGGGGGCAGAGGACAGGAGGGCAGAGGACAGGGGGCAGAGGACAGGGGGCAGAGGACACAGGGGGGCAGAGGACGCAGAGGACAGGGGCGGGCAGAGGACAGGGGCAGAGGACAGGGGGCAGAGGACAGGGGCAGAGGACAGGGGGCAAAGGACAGGGGGCAGAGGACACAGAGGGGGCAGAGGACAGGCAGAGGACAGGGGGCAGAGGACCAGGGGGCAGAGGACAGGGGGCAGAGGACCAGGGGGCAGAGGACACAGAGGGGGCAGAGGACAGCAGAGGACAGGGGCAGAGGACAGAGGGGCAGAGGACGCAGAGGACAGGGGGCAGAGGACGCAGAGGACAGGGGCAGAGGACGCAGAGACAGGGGAGAGGACGCAGGAGGCGAGGCAGAGGACGGGGCAGAGACAGGGGCAGAGGACAGGGGGCAGAGGACAGGGGCAGAGGACAAGAGGGCAGAGGACGCAGAGGACAGGGGGCAGAGGACACAGAGAGGACGGAGAGGACCAGAGGACAGGGGCAGAGGAGCAGAGGACAGGGGGAGACGCAGAGGACAGGGAGAGACAGAGGGGCAGAGGACGCAGGGAAGGGAGGCAGAAGGAGACAGGGGGCAGAGGACGCAGAGGACAGGGGGCAGAGGACGCAGAGGACAGGGGGCAGAGGACGCAGAGGACAGGGGGAGAGGACACAGAGGGGCAGAGGACAGGGGGCAGAGGACGGGCAGAGGACAGGGGCAGAGGACCAGAGACAGGGGCAGAGGACCAGAGGGGCAGAGGACGCAGAGGACAGGGGGCAGAGGACACAGAGGGGGCAGAGGACGCAGAGGACAGGGGGCAGAGGACACAGAGGGGGCAGAGGACGCAGAGGACAGGGGGCAGAGGACAGGGGCAGAGGACAGGGGGCAGAGGACACAGAGGACGCAGAGGGGGCAGAGGACAGGGGCAGAGGACACAGAGGGGGCAGAGGACGCAGAGGACAGGGGGCAGAGGAAGCAGAGGACAGGGGCAGAGGACGCAGAGGACAGGGGGCAGAGGACGCAGAGGACAGGGGGCAGAGGACGCAGAGGACAGGGGCAGAGGACGCAGAGGACAGGGGGAGAGGACGCAGAGGACAGGGGCAGAGGACGCAGAGGACAGGGGGAAGAGGACACAGAGGGGCAGAGGACGCAGAGGACAGGGGGCAGAGGACAGGGGCAGAGGACACAGAGGGGCAAAGGACGCAGAGGGGCAGAGGACGCAGATGACAGGGGCAGAGGACAGGGGCAGAGGACAGGGGGCAGAGGACACAGAGGGGGCAGAGGACGCAGAGGGCAGGGGGCAGAGGACACAGAGGGGGCAGAGGATGCAGAGGACAGGGGGCAGAGGACAGGGGGCAGAGGACACAGAGGGGGCAGAGGACGCAGAGGACAGGGGGCAGAGGACACAGAGGGGCAGAGGACGCAGAGGACAGGGGCAGAGGACACAGAGGGGGCAGAGGACAAGAGACAGGGGCAGAGGACACAGAGGGGGCAGAGGACGCAGAGGACAGGGGGCAGAGGACACAGAGGACAGGGGGCAGAGGACAGGGGGCAGAGGACACAGAGGGGGCAGAGGACGCAGAGGGCAGAAGGACGCAGATGACAGGGGCAGAGGACAGGGGCAGAGGACACAGAGGGGGCAGAGACGCAGAGGACAGGGGCAGAGGACACAGAGGGGGCAGAGGACGCAGAGGACAGGGGCAGAGGACAGGGGCAAGGACAGGGCAGAGGACAGGGGGCAGAGGACACAGAGGGGCAGAGGACGCAGAGGACAGGGCAGAGGACAGGGGGCAGAGGACAGGGGCAGAGGACAGGGGGCAGAGGACGCAGAGGACAGGGGCAGAGACGCAGAGGACAGGGGCAGAGACGCAGAGGACAGGGGCAAGGACGCAGAGGACAGGGGCAGAGGACACAGAGGACAGGGGGCAGAGGACACAGAGGACAGGGGCAGAAGACACAGAGGACAGGGGCAGAGGACGCAGAGGACAGGGGAAGAGGACGCAGAGGACAGGGGGAAGAGGACACAGAGGGGGCAAGAGGACGCAGAGGACAGGGGCAGAGGACAGGGGCAGAGGACAGGGCAGAGGACAGGGGCAGAGGACAGGGGGCAGAGGACAGGGGGCAGAGGACACAGAGGGGGCAGAGGACGCGGCAGAGGACAGGGGGCAGAGGACAGGGGGCAGAGGACACAAGGGGGCAGAGACGCAGAGGACAGGGGCAGAGGACCAGAGGACAGGGGGCAGAGGACGCAGAGGAGAGGGGGCAGAGGACCAGAGACAGGGGCAGAGGACGCAGAGGACAGGGGAAGAGGACGCAGAGGACAGGGGAAGAGGACGCAGAGGACAGGGGAAGAGGACACAGAGGGGGCAGAGGACAGGGGCAGAGGACAGGGCAGGACAGGCAGAGGACAGGGCAGAGGACACAAGGGGGCAGAGGACAGGGGGCAGAGGACAGAGGCGGGGCAGAGGACACAAGGGGGCAGAGGACGCAGAGGACAGGGGGCAGAGGACACAGAGGGGGCAGAGGACGCAGAGGACAGGGCAAGGACGGGGCAGAGGACGGGCAGAGGACAGGGGCAAGACAGGGGCAGGACACAGAGGGGGCAGAGGACGCAGAGGACAGGGGGCAGAGGACAGGGGCAGAGGACAGGGCAGAGACAGGGAGAGGCGCAGAGGACAGGGGCAGAGGACCAGAGGCAGGGCAGAGGACGCAGAGGACGGGGCAGAGGACAGGCAGGGGCAGAGGACACAGAGACAGGGGCAGAGACACAGAGGACAGGGGCAGAAGACCAGAGGACAGGGGGCAGAGGACGCAGAGGACAGGGGGAAGAGGACAGAGACAGGAAGAGGACACAAGGGGGCAGAGGACGCAGAGGACAGGGGGCAGAGGACAGGGGCAAGGACAGGGGGCAGAGGACAGGGGCAGAGGACAGGGGCAGAGGACAGGCAGAGGACACAGAGGGGGCAGAGGACCGGCAGAGGACAGGGGCAGGACAGGGGCAGAGGACAGGGGGCAGAGGACAGCAGAGGGGGCAGAGGACGCAGAGGACAGGGCAGGGACCAGAGGAGGGGCAGGACAGAGGACAGGGGGCAGAGAGCAGGACAGGGAGGGCAGAGGACAGGGGGGCAGAGGACAGGGGGCAGAGGACACAGAGGGGGCAGAGGACGCAGGGAGGGCAGAGGACAGGGGGCAGAGGACAGGGGCAGAGGACACAGAGGGGGCAGAGGACAGGCAGAGGAAGGCAGAGGACAGGCAGAGGACAAGGGGGCAGAGGACGCAGAGGACAGGGGCAGAGGACACAGAGGGGGCAGAGGACGCAGAGGACAGGGGAGGACAGGGCAGAGGAACAGAGGGGCAGAGGACGCAGAGGACAGGGGGCAGAGGCACAGAGGGGCAGAGGACGCAGGGAGAGACAGGGGCAGAGGCAGAGCAGGGGGCAGAGGACAGCGGGCAGAGAGGACAGGCAGAGGGCAGAGGAGGGAGGGACAGGAAGGGGCAGAGGACAGAGGACAGGGGCAGAGGACACAGGAAGGGGGCAGAGGACGCAGAGGACAGGGGCAGAGGACACAAGAAGGGGGCAGAGGACACAGAGGACAGGGGGCAGAGGACAGGGGCAGAGGAACAGGGGGGCAAGGCAAGAGGACAGGGGACCAGAGGACAGGGGCAGAGGACACAGAGCAGGGCAGAGGACCAGAGGACAGGGGCAGAGGACAGGGGGCAGAGGACACGGAGGGCAGAGGACACAGGGGCAGAGGCGCAGAGGAGGGCAGAGGACCAGAGGACAGGGGCAGAGGACAAGGAAGGGGCAGAGGACCAGAGGACAGGGGGCAGAGGACACAGAGGACAGGGGGCAGAGGACACAGAGGACAGGGGGCAGAGGACACAGAGGACAGGGGGCAGAGGACACAGAGGGGGCAGAGGACACAGAGGACAGGGGGCAGAGGACACAGAGGACAGGGGGCAGAGGACACAGAGGGGGCAGAGGAGGCAGAGGACACAGAGGACAGGGGGCAGAGGACACGGGGCAGAGGACACAGAGGACAGGGGGCAGAGGACACAGAGGACAGGGGGCAGAGGACGCAGAGGACACAGAGGACAGGGGGCAGAGGACACAGAGGACATGGGGCAGAGGACACAGAGGACAGGGGGCAGAGGACAGGGGGCAGAGGACAGGGGGCAGAGGACAGGGGGCAGAGGACAGGGGGCAGAGGACGCAGAGGACAGAGGGGGCACACAGGTTGGAGGGCAGAGCAGCGTGTATGGCTGCAGATGCAGACTTACCGGTGGCCGGGCCTCGGGTGTAGGAGGAGAGGAGGGGCGGGCAGAGCTGCAGGAGAGGAAGTCCCGCCCTCCCTCCTCTCCAGGCACACGGCAGGGAGCACGGGTACCCCCAGGGTGTGTGTGGCCCTCCAAGGTGGCGGGCAATGGGCCCCCCTGCCCCCCCGGTATGTAGGTACTGGCTGGAGGGCAGAGGGTGGAGGGGAGTGGCAGGAGGGCACACGGAACTTCCGAGATCGGAACGTTCCGTGTGTCGGTGACTGTAGCCGGGGGGCAGCCTGGCTACAGAGCACTGGATGAGTCTGGGCGACGACCATCACGGAAGTGGGCGTGGCCTCCTCCGGAAGTGGCCTTCGGGTTTTATATAATAGATATATATATATATATATATATACACAGTATATATATAGTACAAAAATGTAGCAGGTGTGAAGAGGCTATTACCAGGCTGAAGATGAGATCTAAAATACATTGTAGAAGGGAATCGTCTTTCCCTGTCTTGGGTCTTGACTGAAAGAAGCACTCTAAGTGTTTTTATCTCAGTGTAGGATTCACAGCAACACTGCTCAGTACTGCTGTATAATGTCCTACTGTCACATGTAGACTGCTCTGCAGTCATTGTGAACTGCTCTACAGTATGAGTGATAACTGGGAGTAAATTCCCTTTTGTACCTTTCAGGTTAATTTCTGTGGCTCTACAGTACCAGTTGCTGTTGCTGAGAGTATAAGGTGATGTGGTTGTCCACTCCCCAAGCCTTTAAGTAGTCCCATGATCCATCACCTGGTGTCACTGATAGAGTTCATTCTCTGTATTGACTGTAAGCTGTGTGGACGCTGAGTGCAGTTCTGCTGAAGCCTTCCTGCAGTTTAGTTCTTGGAGATAGTCATCTTTGTGGGAGCTGCTGCTGCTATCCTGGTCCATGGGTGGAGGTGAGGGGGTGTTAGCCTAGGGATTGTCAGGAGCAGGGCAAGGGTGGCAGCCCGGACATCCTAACCTTCAGAGGTAATTCTGGGAAAAGGGTCAGCTAAGGGTTAAAATAGCTACCCAGATTACATTTGCCCATTACTGCCATCCTGCTACTGTATGCCCTCTTGACACCTCCATTCTGCTACTGCTGCTTGTAAACATGTGCTACATAAAGACAGGAGAGCGCTCACATCTGTGTGTGCACACCATACAGGAGTCTGAAAAAGTGAGAAATACAGCATACATGTCATATAATGGCCAGATATAATGTTATTCCTCCTACACACACAGAACAACGTAGTCTGTGATAATTACCGTATGTTTGATCAGGATGGATCCCACCGCTCGGACCTACATAATGTGAAGGATTTGTGTTCACAATCATTTGGTTTACAAAGTTTACTAATAGTGAAAGTGTGCACCAAAATAATATAGGCTAAGGTCACACATAAGCCCTGGATCCGTTATTGGCATCAGTGTTTCCACTTTTGTGTTCTAAGTCCAAAAACTGATGCCAAAAATGGATACTGCACTCAAGTGTGACTGCAATGATGTCAGTTTTTTACAGGACCCAAAAACGTTGCGAGCAACGTTTTTTGGGTGCAGTATAAAAACGGATCCGTTAATTAGAGCATTGTTTGTGGAAAAAATGGCAAAGTCCCTAAAACGCAGAGCTGCACAGGAGGGTCAAAAAGCACCCTAAAAATGGATCAGTTATTAAAAACAAGGGAAAAAACTGATGGCCATGTGTGACCCTAGCCATACAATACATAGAAACTATTCCCTTTAGCTTTTCTTTGGCTGCTTATCAGATATTTGACCCTTTCACTCCAGGATCAGGCAAGGAAAGTATCACGGATCACAGAGGACGATCTAAGAGTGATGAAATGTTCTGGGCGACTGTCACTGGCCGAGGATCGTATATCAACCTCATTACTTTTGGGTCTGCGGTGACTAAGACATCCAGGCTGACTCACTTACCATCTGCTTCATTAATAATCACTTGGTCATATGTAGGACGTTTTGCTTATGGTCAGACTAAACATTTATTCCCAAATTATAAATAATACATAGTAACACAACCGACCCTCCAATCCCCATATAATACACACACACATTGCTCCCTACCATATGGTGACCGCTCTAGTCCCTGGTGACTTCTCCAGTGACAGGACATTTTTATTAAAGAGTTGTCATCTCTTGGCTGCCCCAGACACTTTGATGCTAAAATAGTTACAAGGAAATATATACGATATTCCAATTTGAGACTTCAGGGCTACCAAGCCATTAAATCGGCATCACTATGATTGGTGAATGTGTGGTGCCCCACCGGGTAAGCCGCCACTAGAGGTACTGCATTCCCGCGGTTAGGGAGTGTAGTGCCCCTGTTCTCCAGGTTCTAGGATGGTGTGGCTGAGCCCAAAAGAAACACAAACAGTACACAAACACGCTCGCCCCAGGAGGGAGAGACCAGAAGGGTGGAAGGAGAGAAGAGCTCTAGGGGTGCGGAAGAGACACAAATTCGACGTACGCCCGAATCTGAGGAGACCGAGGGGCTGGTGGACAACAGAGGGATCCGGCCCTGAACACGGTGCGGATGCTGCACGCCCGAGCTGTTAAATCGGAGGCCTTAAACTTCTAACGGGAGCTGTGGCCGAACACCTGACACAACTTGGGGAAGGTGGCCGAACTAGGGAGCAGTACCCGAGTGAGGAACCTAAAGGCGCCCGGGACTCAAAAGCACCATCAGTACTTGAGCTCTGTGCTGCGGAGAGCGTTGAGAGCCTGAGGGGCCAGGCAACCACTTGCTCGCCTCAGAAGAGAACTACCATTTATAGTGCTGAGAGAGAGAAAATAGACCCACTAGAGACAGAACACCCAGTAAGAGAGAGAGAGGGCACTAACCGAGGCTCAGTAACACCAACCCGGTCCTGGAGACGACGCTGAACCGGAGCCTGGCAAGGGAAGTACCTGGTGTCCATGTTGAAACACCAAGTAAAAGTAACAGAACTGCAGCTGTAGTGTGTGTGTGACTTTCTTGAGCGCCGACCACCGGCCGCACAGGCCGCATGAAACACCGGGGTACCGATGTTCCACTGAACATCTGCCAAGGTACGAACTGACTCTTCCATTTCGCTGCCCTGAGGACCACGCTCCGCCTGCGGGAGCTAAGCCATCCAAGCTGCCGGTCATGGTCCGTGGAGGTTCTGAAGCAGTGGTGGCTACCCTGGCCGCATACCGCAGGTAGTGTCATGAATACCTCTTATTCCCTGAGACTTTCCCAATCATCATTCCCCGTTTATTTTAAATGACACTGCCAGGGTCACAGGACCTGGTCTCAGCCTCCGTCTGTCCCTGTGAAAAGGACCGAAAAGAGGTGAAGAAGAACGAGTAACCTCCCGTTTCCCGAGTATTCCCCAGCCCTACAGTGGGCATGTCAAATGAGCACTACCATTCTCGGGTACTCAGGCAGTTGGATGCTCATGTGAAGCTCAAAGGGCTGTGGCACTCAGCAGCTGGGCCAGTGGTCAGTATCACAGTGGCTGTGCCTAATGCTGTTGCCCTGTGTTACGTATTGACTGCCTTGCTGTATGGAAGTGCTGCTGCTGTGGTTTAAATGAAGCCTTTTATCTCCCCTGCTCTCAGTGTGGAGAGAGGAACCTAATGAGCGGGAGGAGAGAGTGCAGGTGTGTGTGATGAATATGACTCATGGTTAGTTGAGCTGAAGGGCGTGCCTGCCTGGGCTGGTTGCTCTCCACTCCTCGGCCATAAATGGGTCAGCTCACATCCACCTATTGTCGCTGATTCTGTTCACTTCTGGACTGTGACCTGTTGTGAGCAGATGCTGATCCAGAGCTGCTACTTTGCTCTCCATTGAAAGTTGTTGGGTTCCGTGGTGCGTGGGTCGAGGTAGGGGCTTATGCCTAGGGCTTCTCAGGAGTTTGGGACTTAGGCTGGTGGCTCGGACCTCCTCAGATTTAGAGGTACCTCCGAGATCAGGGCGAGTCAGGGACCCCAGTATCAGGGCCAGAGCAGGCTCCCCTGACTCCCTACACCCAGCTCCCTCCTACTTCTGGGCACCCCGGCCTCCCCAGCGTGACATAATCAGCGACCCACTATTTGATCCCCGAAGCCGCTATGTCAACATGAGCTTTTGCACACCTGGTGGAGGAGCTCTCTCAGGAGGTGTCTACCCTGCAAAACCAGGTGGTGCATCAGTTTCGATCAAATGTTGGGTATCTAGGTGCAGTTCACACACTGGCTGTACCAGAACCCAATATCTTCCTTCCTGACCGATTTTCAGGAGGGAGAGATACATTTTTTGTTTTTAGAGAAGCCTGCAAATTATATTTCAGGCTGCGTCCTTGTTCTTTGGGAAATGGGGAACAGCACATGGGGATTATACTTTCCCATCTTAAGGGGGATCCCCAGGCCTGGGCTTTCTCTCTGCCGACCGATTCCCCATCTATGAGGTCGGTGGACGAGTTTTTTGCAGCGCTTGACCTGGTGTATGGCGACCCTGATGCCGTCTCCCTTGCTGAGTCTAAACTACGTAAGCTCAGGCAGGGAGCACGACCGGTCGAGGAGTATTGCTCTGAGTTCAGGAGGTGGGCCACTGACACTCAATGGAGCGACCCTGTTCTGAGGAGTCAGTTCTGTCTGGGGTTGTCAGATCGTTTACAGGACACCATGACTCAGTACGCTGCTCCGTAGACGCTGGAGGCTGCAATGGCACTCGCTATTAGGTTGGACAGACGCCTAAGAGAGAGACCGGATTCAACCCTGCCCCCGGTGACCATCCCTGCTGTGGAGGTTACACGTGTGGGTTCTGATGTTCCTAAGCAGTTGGGGACTGCGGAGTCTTGTACTAACACATCTGCAGATCATCAGGTTGGGCGGTCTTGTTACTTTTGAGGTCAACCTGATCACTTCATTAGGGTCTGTCCATACCGTGCTAATCCTGCTTCTCAGCTGTAGACATCCAATGTGGATAAGCGTGGGAGTGCTGCTGTGTCTGCCATGTTGGTCAGGCCTGCTCTATGTCTCCACCGGTGGTGGTTAATCACCCACCGAAGGATAGGAGTAAAATCCTGCCGGCACCTCAGATCGATGCTGGACTCAGGGGTTATCCGGAGAAGCGTGTTAGGGGGAAGGTGGTTGCCCCCACTAAGCCCTTGGTGAGAATGGTCCCCGAAACGAAACTGGGAATCATCTCTGCCATTTGCCCCCCTGAGAGTGAACCTTCAGTCTGTGACCGTGTGAATGGCAATAAACGTTCAGGTCCAGACCTGAGTGTGGATGAGTATGTGTGGGTGCTATCAAAACACGTAAGGTGGAAGTGTGCGGCTGGAGCTCCTACTACTGGAGTAATTGGTCTGTTTAAAATTGCGTACATTTGCAACCCCGTGTTGTTCCAGCTAGCCATCCGCCCAGTGCTTTGTACCCGTAATATCTTCCATAGGTTGTCACTCAGGAGGTTCAGACCATTGCCGGATGTGTCCGGTTTGGAGTCCGGAGGCTTCTCATAAAGAGGGGGTACTGTTACGTATTGACTGCCTTGCTGTATGGAAGTGCTGCTGCTGTGGTTTAAATGAAGCCTTTTTTTTCCCTGTTCTCAGTGTGCAGAGAGGAAGCTAATGAGCAGGAGCTGAGAGTGCAGGTGTGTGTGATGAATATGACTCATGCTTAGTTGAGCTGAAGGGCGTGCCTGGGCTGGTTGCTCTCCACCCCTCGGCCATAAATGGGTCAGCTCAAATCCACCTGCTGTCGCTGATTCAGTTCACTTCTGGACTGTGACCTGTTGTGAGCGGATGCTGATCCAGAGCTGCTACCTTACTCTCCATTGGAATTTGTTGGGTTTCGTGGTCCGTGGGTCGAGGTAGGGGCTTATGCCTAGGGCTTCTCAGGAGTTTGGGACTTAGGCTGGTGGCTCGGACCTCTTCACCTTTAGAGGTACCTCCGAGATCAGGGCATGTCAGGGACCCCAGTATCAGGGCCAGAGCAGACTCCCCTGACTCCCTACGTCCAGCTCCCTCCTACTTCTGGGCACCCCGGCTTCCCCAGTGTGACACCCTGGCTCACATTGAAAAGGAGAGAACAACAATGGAGAAAAATTAACACAAGAAAAATAATAGGTTCGTAAGGCCAGTTGGGATTTCCAGCAAGTAGGTGGTCAGCACTGCAGATAATCCCCGGGAGATAGGTGGAATGACACTGAGATGTTAATATGGCACCCCAGAGTCCGGTCGCCACAGTGTCACTGCCTCCCTCGGTGGGTAATGTCGTGCTTAGAAGCAAGAGGGAGTATCCACACCAGGTAAGCCTACAGCACACAACACCTTTTCTGACTCCAGACCATAAGGGGGAGCTCTAACCCGGGTTCAGGGGAGCTCCCCTATAAATTCTAGCCTGGGGGTGGGGTTAGGGAGTTCAGTTCCTAGGAGGACTGTGGTGAGGTCCCGTGGACTGGAGCAGAGTAAAGCTCATCCCGGGACAGAGACTAGCAAGTGTGAGGGACCCATAAGAGAGGGTCTGAGGAAGGAGAGGAGTAGTCCTGGGGAGTGGAGCGAGTTACCGGGCTCTCCCCAGTTCAGAGTGCCAGGAGCAGACACTGGAGTCCGAGGTTGTGAGGGATTCCAGGCTCAGCAGCCAAAACCGGAGAGCGGGAGATTCCAAGTCTCCAGTTCACAACAAAGCCCAGAAAGCAAAGCAGCATCAGAGAGCTCAGGACAGTAACCAGAGGAAAGGTGCCCAGGAAGGGCTTGAGCTGTCTACCATACGGGTGAAAGACTTTACACAGGAGGAAAGAGTCGCAGCTAGCTACAGGTAGCCAGAACCAGCTAAGCGAAGCGCAACAGGGAGGTGTAGTGCGCCGCTGGTCAGTGCGCTACAAAAAGGTACTGCTCCCCTAAAAGAAGGTGCAATATTCTTGTCCTGGTAGGGGGTAATGGAAGTCTCAAGCTCCCCACCACATACATACACCTAGAGACAGGGGGCCAATTGGACAGCCCGTTACCAGGGTAACCGGTGCCGGTGGGAGGAAAGCTAGGGTATATAGTGAGTGGGAAAAGAGCGGGAAGCAGGAGAGTTAAAGAGTAGAAGAAGGAGAAGTAAGGGCACCTCAACACCAGGGTCTTCTGTAATCTTAGATCGGTCCCCTGGGATCTTCTTCAAGCCTAGATAGGTCCACCAGGATCTTCTCCAAGCTGAGATAGGTCCACCAGGATCTTCTCAAAGCCTAGATAAATCCACCAGGATCTTCTCAAAGCCTAGATAGCTTCACCAGGGTCTTCTCCAGTCCTATATCGGTCCACCAGGGTCTTCTCCAAGCCTAAATTGGTCCACCAGGATCTTCTTCAAGCCTAGATGGGTACACAAGGGTCTTTTACCTTGTTATTTTGACAGTACCACACCATCAGGTTGCTGGTCTTCCTCCTCACCATGTTCCTTCTATCCTTCCGACCATGATGTCCTTCTCCAGTGATTTCTCTCTTCGTATGATGTGCAGACAAGTCTTAGTTGGGTGATCCTTGCTTCGTATGACATGTCAGGCTTGATTTGTTCCTTAATTGATTTGCTTGTCCTTCTTGCCATCCATAGTATTGATAACATCTTTCTCCAGCACCACATTTTAAAGGCGTTGACACAAGGCTTATATCTTTTACATTGTGCGACATAAATTTTATGTTACACTTGTATTTTCAGATGTTCTCCACCTGTCCCCCAAAAAGGGAAACATAAATGCACCCAACACTTCCTATATACAGCTCCCATAATACTAATATATTTACTGGAGTAGAGGTTTTTGTGGGTCAGGACCTCTTCAATATGCCACATTATAATGATACCGCAAGATACCACTTGATATCTGGTGGTATGATTGGGCACAAGGATGAGTACACCTGAAGCAAGCAATATGAGAGATTTATGAGGTCCTCCTAGACTGAATTAAGTAATATTTTTACTTTTTGCCTATTATTTGAATCAGGATTCATTTGAGGTAGGAATCCTCCAGTAGCCCTGAACAGCCGCCGGGGGCCCGTCTCGCAAACACATGCCCAAGCCCTCCCAGCCCACCCCTGGGTAGGATAAAATAAAGAAATGGGAATCAAGTGGAGTAAGAAGCACAGGCCTAGACTTTGTACTAGATTTTTAGATTTCTACTTAGACTACTATATAAACTTAATGAAGGAGTTTTCCACATGTTTCTGCTTCGTCCCTGGTGGGCTGAATAACTGATCCACCCTTACAGTAAATTAAATTCTGTACTGAGATTTTTTTGTATACATTTCGATCAATAAATGCTTTGTTTCTCTGATACAAAGCTCCGAATCCTCAGCATTGACATGGATTTAAAGTGTACCTTTCTTGTAGAAAAACTTGGTCTTTCAGCCCTCATTCCACCACAACAAGGTAAAACTACTTTGGGAGTAAATATTCATCCAATATGTCTTGGAATTTTCCTGATTCTCATTTACTTGTTTCGTTTTGGAGGTTTCTAATCATCAGCATTCTGCTAGAACTATAGGTGCTGGAACACCCTTTTCTTAACCTTCCAGCATTGTGCAATGGCTTGAGTGCCCTCCACTGAAAATCTTTCTGTCTTTTATGTCTGTATGCAGTGATAGACATTTGATTGACATGAGAGTAGAGGGACATAACCCACCTTGATTCCTGTACTCCATCACAGAGTCTCTGCTAGCTATTGATTATACTTGACAACAGGCAGTAGTCAGGTTGTGTTGTTGTCTTATTATGGGGGTGCATCTTATCATGCTTGTGTGTCAGTCACAAGGGCCAGGTTACTCAGCAGCTGGGCCAGAGTTCGGTTCATGGTACCCATGCTGAGAAGCTGTGTTCCTAACCGCACATACAAAGTGGATAGTAGTATGGATTACGTTTGTTTGTGATGCCAGTTGGGATAATCAGCCTAATGAGCCGGGAACTGCAGGGGATTGCTGGGAGATAGGTGGTAGCAGGCAGCGCAGATGTTTAACCCTTCCCAAGCAGGGCTGGCTCCCATGGGGATGATGGTGGTGGGTGTTGTTGAGAATTTGTAATGAGGTGTGCAATTCTGATTGTATCATAGAAATGGATATAGAAATGAATTGTGCACAGTCTGCTACTGCCCCTTGTGGACAATTGCTGAAATGACTGCAGAGAGAAAAAAAAAACAGCATTGATTGCTGCTCCCCTCCCCCAACAGCCATGTGCTGAGGAGGAGAGAGGGCGGGAGATTAGTACAGACACAGAGTTGAACAAGAGAACATCTACCTGTGGATGTCTGTTGAAAGAGGGCTACTTTGCAACACCTTGTCGGAGAAATCACCCCGCAGAAGCCCCTGTGACTGATCCTGGGCCACTGGACTTTGGTGCTGTGACTCTGGCCGCTCTGCAAAACCTTGCCCGCCGAGCACCCGGATTACATGTGCAGGGGCCGAGACCGACATAAGGGAGCCATTTGTGCTGCTGTGATCTCCCTTCTGCTCCTCTGTGTGCCCTGAGACTGGGAGAGACAGACTGTTACCTGCAGAAGGAGACCAAAGAAGAAGAGTGAGAAGATCCCCAGGCCTGCTACGTGGGAGCGACATCTTCTTCTGTGATAAGACTGGTACGTGATTTTAGGGAAAGTTAGGGAAAGATACCTTCATTGCTGTGTTTTCTTTTCTTGCTGCGTACCCGGAAGAAGTGAAGATCCAGAGACTCTAATATATACAAGTGTGCATATAGTTCGGTTGACTGTGAGATAAACATGTTTGCCAGTAAAGAAACGTTATTATCGGTTAAACCTGAGTATGGGGATTCTGTTGAGAAAGATCATACACACACACCCGCGGCCTTACCACCGGTCGCTACATCTGGCGTAGTCGGCAGGATGTGTGATCAACAGAATCTCCTCCCGGTAGTAGCTTATAACCAGACTTATACTACGGCCTGCAGGTCCATATCCGGTGCCAGCAGTCCGAGCAGTGACACGGAAGAATTGAAGCAGATAGTAGCAGAGTTGCAGAAACAGATACTACAGCTGCAGCTCATGCTAGACCAACAGGCGGACAGGCAAGCGAGACAGCAACCCAGTCGGCCTATGGGAAGGTGCTGGACATGCGGCGACCCCCGCCATAGGGCAAACCGTTGTCCGCATCCTCCACCCGTGGTCCGATATACCAGAACCAACAAGCCATGCCCCACAACAGCAGCCACCTTTAAACTAGACGCCCCAGCCAAAGCGGCTCGCTCGGCAGGGGAGATCAGGGAAAAGGGTGTGAAGAGACAGAGCCAGACCGATAAGCAAGTGCTGGCCACTCGGGTCCAGGGGACGGTGAAGTGGTTTAATGTCCGCGATGGGTATGGCTTCATCAACAGGAATGACACAAAGGATGACGTGTTTGTACATCAGACTGCCATAAAGCGTAACAATCCTCGTAAATGCCTCCGCAGCGTTGGTGATGGGGAGGTGGTACAGTTTGATGTTGTGAAGGGAGAGAAGGGTACAGAGGCCGCCGACGTCACCGGTCCTGGGGGTGTTCCCGTTAAAGGAAGCAGATTTGCCCCCAACCGGCGCCGCTACCGCCGGCGATCCTACTCTCCCCGGGTAGAAACTGTGACTGAGTTTATTGGAGATATTGTGAGCCCTGAACAAGGGAGCGAAGGTGAACGGGGGGATGACGGTTTCCCCCAACAGAGGTCCCTACTCCGCCGGAGATCAATCCCTGTGATATTAACGGCCATCACTGCCTTGGAGCCGATGGTTGTTGACAGGGACTGTCAACCTTTAAGTGGGGGGGTATGTAATGAGGTGTGCAATTCTGATTGTATCATAGAAATGGATATAGAAATGAATTGTGCACAGTCTGCTACTGCCCCTTGTGGACAATTGCTGAAATGACTGCAGAGAGAAAAAAAAAAACAGCATTGATTGCTGCTCCCCTCCCCCAACAGCCATGTGCTGAGGAGGAGAGAGGGCGGGAGATTAGTACAGACACAGAGTTGAACAAGAGAACATCTACCTGTGGATGTCTGTTGAAAGAGGGCTACTTTGCAACACCTTGTCGGAGAAATCACCCCGCAGAAGCCCCTGTGACTGATCCTGGGCCACTGGACTTTGGTGCTGTGACTCTGGCCGCTCTGCAAAACCTTGCCCGCCGAGCACCCGGATTACATGTGCAGGGGCCGTGACCGACATAAGGGAGCCATTTGTGCTGCTGTGATCTCCCTTCTGCTCCTCTGTGTGCCCTGAGACTGGGAGAGACAGACTGTTACCTGCAGAAGGAGACCAAAGAAGAAGAGTGAGAAGATCCCCAGGCCTGCTACGTGGGAGCGACATCTTCTTCTGTGATAAGACTGGTACGTGATTTTAGGGAAAGTTAGGGAAAGATACCTTCATTGCTGTGTTTTCTTTTCTTGCTGCGTACCCGGAAGAAGTGAAGATCCAGAGACTCTAATATATACAAGTGTGCATATAGTTCGGTTGACTGTGAGATAAACATGTTTGCCAGTAAAGAAACGTTATTATCGGTTAAACCTGAGTATGGGGATTCTGTTGAGAAAGATCATACACACACACCCGCGGCCTTACCACCGGTCGCTACAAATTTAAACAGTGGGAGTCAGTCTTTGTTTTACCTTCTTACTGAGGTTTCTGTATCAGGTACAGGATTATACATCCACCACCAGGAAAGTGGTTGGGTCAGTTTGATGAGAACTGTAGTCCGCTCTGCTGGGTGAGTATATATTGGCCTCCCTGTTGACTTCCCTGAGCTTTAGGTTTCTTCGTACCTTGAACTTCCAGTATTCTCTCTAGGTTTCTGTGAGCTGGTAGTACGCGTCCTGTCGGTATACATGCCTATAGCAGTTCCCAAACCCCGTATATTACTGAAGCCCCGGGGGACTCCACTTCAGTTGCTGGTGAGCATAAAACTCACCAGCATCCAGTTCTACTTAGGGACTGGTTTCCTGCTTGCAGCTGCTTCCTTCAGAGCAGCCCCTGCTGCCTCCTCTCTGGACCTCTCCTTCACCCACCCTGTCCTACTACACCCTAACTAATGCTCCCTCCAACCAGAGGCTGAGTCACAGCTCATCCCAGGCCTTCAGTGCCCAGCATCCTGGATAGAGATCAGGCACTGTGTGCTTGCTTTCAGACATCCAGCAGAGGGACCCCAATTCCCATCAGACATGGCATTACATAGATGTTATAGCAATATCATTCTGTGGCAGCCAGATGCAGGTGTGCCACACCTGGAAATAATTCTCTTTTTTTTCCCTGATAGTATAACAATATCTGTGCAGGGAACCTCCATGGGGTACCAGGTGGGCACTTAACTTTGCAAGGGCGGCAGTGGCACCCATTTACATTTCCAAACCTTTATTTTGGTTCTAATATTTGGGATTTAACCACCATCACCCTCTAAAAAAAAGAAAAACCCAAAAACCATATTATAAAAAACAATCAGTGATGTGTGCAGCTTTTAGGTTAGCAAAGCTCACCAAGAAGATAGGTTTTCTAACATTTCAATATATACCTCCAACTAATCCCCTTCACTGCGGCATTCATGGGGTACAATCTCTGGCTTTGCAAAGTTGCGTTTCACTTGGAAGATTTTAATGAAATCCCCTTGCTTTTCCTTGCTTCCTTGCTCCCGAGAGATATCTCCCCTCTCTAGGAATACAGTTTCTTTATTTTTTTTTTTCCCTCATACTCAATTATTTTTAGCAAATATAATCCAACCCAATTTTTTTTTTTTCACGGCACACATCTTTAAATCATGCCCTTTTTACCAAAGGCTAATGCTTCAGCTAATGAAACCTGAAGATTATAACACAGAACTGTTGGAACTCTCAGCAACAATTAAGAATTTAATTAAAATACAATAAGATAGTTATTGCAGGGTAATTAAGATGGAATAATTGATAAATGTCCTATTAGCATTTAATAATTACAAATAGAACCGATAACATAAAAGTTATGAAGGAAAAATGACTCTCTAATATTCTACAGAAAATCATTTAAAAACTAAGCTACAATAATAGATTCCCAAGAAGGTTTATAAACGCCCTTCAATGACTTGTCTGTGAGTGTAGGCACTAAATAAGTGCCATGTGCCGCTAAGCTCCAGAATCGCTGCAAGAACGGTTCATTATTCCACATGGATGCTATTAACCTTGCCACTATGTCACCCCATCGGATTGTTTTGATCCTCAAAGTTTAGATTTACTGTTTTAAGAAACCTTCAAGGGGGTAAGCATAGCATGTGATTGGTACATGCATTTATGGTGCAATGTGTTGTTTACATTCAGCACTGCATTTACATCTTTGGAGCCAATGAATGTAACCTGTACCTGTCAACTGTTATTTACAAGGTTCTTAGAAAAAAGGAGAGATCAACTGAACTTTAAAGAGGTTGATAAGAGACCGACTGGACCTTCAAGAGTTGTAATAGATACTGACTGGACCTTGAAGAGTCGTCAAGAGACCAACTGGACCTTGAAGAGTTGCCAAGAGACTGAGTTGACTTTCAAAAGTTGGTAAGAGACCAACTGGACCTTGAAAGGCTGGCAAGAGACCGCCTGGACCTTGAAGAGTTGGCAAAACAATGACTTGACCTTGAAGGGTTGCAAGAGTCTGACTGAACCTTGAAAAGTTGGCAAGAGAATGACTGGACCTTGAAGATTTGGCAAGAGACCGACTGAACAATGAACAGTTGGCAAGAGACTGAGTGGACCTTGAAGAGTTACTAAGAGACCGACTGGACCTTGAAGAGTTGCAAGAGTCTGACTGGACCTTGAAAAGTTGGCAAGAGAATGACTGGACCTTCAAGAGTTGACAAGAGACCGACTGGACTTTGATGAGCTGGCAAGAGACCGACTGGGCCTTAAAGAGTTGGCAAGAGACTGAATGGACCTTGAAAAGTTGGCAAGTGATTAACTGAACCTTGAAGAATTGGCAAGAGACCGACTAGATCTTAAAGAGTTGGCAAGAGTGTGACTGGACCTTTAAGAGTTGCAAGAGGCTCACTGGACCTTGAAGTTGACAAGAGACTCATGGACCTTGAAAAGTAGAGAGTGACTGGACCTTGAAGTGTTGAGAAGAGACCGACTGGACCTTGAAGAGTTGAGAAGAGACCGACTGGACCTTGAAGAGGTTGGCAAGAGACCGACTGAACCTTGAAGAGTTGTCAAGAGATGAACTGGATCTTGAAGAGTTGGCAAGAGACCGACTAGATCTTGAACATATGTCAAGAGAATGACTAGACCTTGAATAGTTGAAAAACCTGCTGGAAGGGCAAATAACCTCTCATAATACTTCTGAGGAATTTCCTGTGCATGGCACCAGGATGCTCTGTCACCACAGAGCTACAGGGTCCAAATTTACTTTTAGGAGGTGGAACATGGTGCATGGTCTGTGCATGATCTGTAAAAAGGAGGCCACTTTTTAGTACTGTGTACAGTACATCTACACTGCACGATTATCGTAACCTAGTATGGCTTGTCTCAAATAATCGTGCAGTCTAAACAGGCTGCCAATCACCTGATAAAGAGTAGCGAATATGGCTCTCACTAACTGGACTGTTGTACTGAGCTGGTTCCTGGTGAAGTAATTCAGATTTGTGGAAGCCCGTGACAGGTAGACTTGAAGAAGTAAAGAGATTGTGTTTGGGGAAATAAAGAGACTGTGTATGACAATGATCCTGTCACATTTAGACTGCTCCACAGTGTAGTAGTTAACTGGGAGTAAATTCTCTTTAGTACCTTTAGGGTTAATTTCTGTGGCTCTGCAGTATTAGTTGCTGTTGCTGTGTGTATCAGGTGATGTGGATGACCACTCATCCAGCCTTTAAATAGTCACATGACCCATCACCTGGTGTCACTGATAAGAGTTAATTCTCTGTATTGAATGTTAGCTGCATGGATGCTGAGTGACACACCCACTCCAGGGCAATGGGGATACTCGAAACCGGGCTGGATCTTGGGGTTCTTTTATGGGGGACATCACGGTGGCAACCCGGTTCCGTGACCCTGGTGGTGTCAATTAAAAGCTCAAGACTAGGTGACGGGGACTAAAGGGAAAGGGGTATTCGTGCTGCCACCCATTGTGTGCGGCCTCCACTGCTGCAGAACCTCTGGGCTTGAATGGTTTCGATCCCCGCAAGTGGAGCGGGATTCCCAGGGCAGTGGGTAGGAAAGTCAGTTCGTTCTTTGGCAGATGTTCATCGGGTCATTAGCACCTCAGTGTTCTATGCTGCCTCCGCAGTCGGTGGATGCCGCAAAGAGAGTCTCACACACTTCTGTCCCTTTACTTCAATGCTCCGACCAGGCCACCAGGTGCTTCCCTTTGCCAATATCTGGTCCATCTGTTTCTCAAGAACCGGGACAGTTGTCGAGACCCCTTCGGTGTTCCTTTCACTCACGGTGTTCCTTTCACTGGCGGTGTACCTTTCACTGGTGGTAGTCTCAGCGCTTTTAACATGCCTCGCCTTTCCTCTCAGCACCTCCGCACACATAGCTCGTGTACCAACAGCCATAGGCATTGTCTGGCACCGCAGCACCGCTTCCTAGTGCTGCGACAAAGACTTCCTCCTCCAAGTCGTACTCCTTAATGAACCCCCAGCCGCTCCGGAGGTGGAAGTCCATGACTACTGCGCAGCACTGTTCCACTGGGTCAGGTGCAGGTGTCTTCCGGACTCGGTCTTTTTCCTCGAGTTTGGCCTCCTCCTGCTGTTGCTAACGGTCTTGACGCTGCTGTCGCTCCTCTTCTTCAGCCACTTGTCTCCGCTCCCAATAGCTGTTATCGGGCTTGCTCTTCACTTGTGTCTCTCCAGCCTGGGCCACAACTGAGCACTGCTCCGCTGTACTCTCATGGGGCGCCCAGTGCACCTTCCCGCTCTTGGCTTCTGGGGCTTCGGCCGGGTCTACGTCTCTCTCCGGTTTCTCAGCACCACCCTCAAGCCTCGGTGCTCATTCAGGCAGGTCTAGAATGGCAGCTGGCGGCACTTTCGTCCACACCGGGATAGCCAACTTGTTTAAGCAAGATGGTTTGGCTGCTGGCTCTGGCTTCTCCACTGGCAGTACTGGAGGCTCTAGCCCCTGGACTCTCTGCGCCAACTTCCTTAGCTGGGCCTGCTTCCAGGTGTTGATGGCCCACACCTATGCCCTCCTCAGCAACTGGCTCAACTCCTTTGCCGCATCTTCCAAGTCATCAGTGTTGGTAAAGTGAACCGAGTCTGTAGCATCCCTTGTTACACTGGGGGCTTCTACTCTTTATCTCCCGCTGGCCAGGGTATCTGTCCCGTTGCTGGCCATGATGCTCTACACTCCTCATACCACGCAGGTCTTCTTCGTTCTGCTTAGAGACCTCACCCTTCAGACCCTCTTTCACGCCTCTGGGCGGAGTCAACACTCCTCTCGGCAGACCCCCTTGGCTTTTCTCTTAGTACTTGGGGTGGGTAAACTCTTTCACGTCTTCATGTGGGCCCATCCCATGACAGGGGACAGGACACGCCCCAGGCTTACACGTGGCGCTTGTTCTCTCTGGTCGCCTATTGACAAGTTCTTTCTTTACACAGTATTTCTGAACAGTTCTTTCTCGTTCAAAAGCGCACGAGACCCGGTGTTACTGGGCCGTTCGCAACCTGTTCATGACGCCAAGTATGACACGCCCACTCCAGGGTAATGGGGATTCTTGGAACCGGACCGGATCTTGCAATTCTTTTATGGGGGACATCACGGTGGCAACCTGGCTCCGTGACCCTGACGGTGTCAATTAAAAGTTCAGGACTAGGTGACATGGACTAAAGGGAAAGGGGTATTTGTGACGCCACTCACGGTGTGCGGCTATGTGCGGCCGCCGATGCTGAAGAACCTCTGGTGACGATGACCGACAACTTGGATGGTTTCGCTCCCTGCGTGCGGAGCGGGATTCCCAGGGCAATGAATAGGAAAGTCAGTTCGTTCTTTGGCCCGTGTTCATCAGGTCATTAGCACCTCGGTGATTCATGCGACCTCCGCAGCTGGTGGACGCCGCAAAAAGAAGTCTCTCACACTTCTGTCGGAGTTCTGTACCTTTACTTCAACATTTCGATCAGGTCACCAGGTGCTTCCCTCTGCTAATCTCCGGTCCAGCTGTTTCTCAAGAACTGGGACAGTGTTGTCGAGACCCATTTGGTGTTCCTTTCACTCATGGTGTTCCTTTCACTGGCGGTGTTCCTCTCAATGGCGGTACTCTCAGTGCTTCTAACTCGCCACCCCTTTCCTGTCAGCGCCTCTGCCCACAGAGCTCGGGTATCGACAGCCACAGGCATTGACTGGCACCGCTTCTTAGTGCTGCGCCTTAGTACGATTGCCTTCTCTGAGATGTGCTGGGTTTGTGGCCACAGTTCCCTTAAGATCTCATAGCCTCCGGTTTCAACATTTTGGGCCTACAGCTGCCGTGCCGTGTTCAGGGTCGGTTCCCTATTTCTTCCACCAGCCCCTCTGTTCCTCTGCCAGATACGGGGGTACAGGTGATCTAAGTCTTCCTCCGCACCCCAAGGGCTCCTTCCTTCTTCTACGCTTTCCGGTTTTTCACTCCCGGGAAGAGCGTGACCATGCTCCAGCCTGCGGGCACTAACACCACACACAACCTCTCGACTCTCACTCCAACTTCCTATTCCTTCTCTGTCTTCCTCCCGACTTTTTTCACTTCCCTGTTCCCCTCACTGAGACTGGGCCCTCTCTCCTGGGTCCACACACCATCCCTGCCCGGGGTCGTATGTGTGTCTTCCAGGTGTTTTGATTTCACCATCCCAGTATCTGGAGAACAGGAGCACTACTGTCCCACTAATGGAGGAGTGCAGTACTCCCAGTGGCAGCCAGACCAGCAAGGCGTCACACTAAGTGCAGGTCTTTCTGAAGCCTTCCAGAAGCTTAGTTCCTTGAAGACTGGCATCTTTTGTGGAATTGATGTTCTTTTCCAGTCCATGGGTGGAGGCAGGGCCGCACCGTCCATTGGACAGTGTGAGCCCTGTCATTCAGGCGGCAGCCGGCAGGGGGAGCGGCTGTGCAGAAGGGGGCGGCGCCTCAATGCAAGCAGCCTCCCCCTGTCATGGCGCCGGCCGCTCACCCCGCGCACCGGAGGTAAGCGGCGACCGGGGGAGAGGCACAGAAGGGGCGGCAGGGGCCCCAGGCATCACTAGCACCCCCCCCCCCCCCAGGACTCACGGCCGCGGCCGGCAGTCACTGCCGCGGGTCAGGCGGCAGTGGCGAGCCGGTCATTATTGTAGAAGGGGCGGGAGCCCCAGGCTCCAACAGCACGGCCCCCCCCCTAAGTCAGTGCGGCTCAGGCGGCAGTGGGGCTCGGTGCACCCCTGGGTGGAGGTGGGGGGGTTTTAGTTTAGGACTGGTCAGAAGCAGGGTAAGGGTGGCGACCCAGACTTTCTCACCTTCAGAGGTAATTCTGAGAACAAAGTCAGCTCGGGACCCGCAGTCTAAAGATCAGACTAGTACCCCTGATCGCCTTTCACCCATCACTGCCATCCTGCTACCTAATCCCCTCGTCCGTTATAAAAACCCTATGACAGATCCATGTTGCAAAGGAAACGTTTGTGAAGCTGTTTACACGTCTACTGTACATAATCCCAACCAATTTATCATTCAGTTAAGAGTTTATTTTTTAATTGTCGTCTCTCTCATTGAACCAACATCTGCTGCTGGCCAGCTGAAATTGCCGACATTATGCGGCATGCAAGGGCTTTGCGCCCCTATAGCATAAGTCCACACACCCAGCCAGAACCACCACCTTCATATGACTTGATGGGGCATCAGAGACGAGTATCTTGCCCACGGCTACTGCCCTGCATTACACTACAATACAGCCAAATCAGATCTCTTGCTTTTCAGCTTTGCACTAAGGAGGAGAAACACAGAGATTCTGGGTTGACTTTTATCACTATTTATGTGAAGACACTCGTTAAAGAGTCGATATTGACTTTTAAAATTGCTACTTCTAATAGGTGGCACTAGGGCTCTTCCTCTCTGAAGAGGTAATTTGCATGATCTATCTATGTAATGCACAGAACACAAAGGTCCGGGGAGAGAACAGTTTATTGCAGCATTTCATACCACTTTTGCAATGGGCAGCTTTACCATCTGAGAAAATAAAGAGCCTCATCCACAACTACCACAAAATCTTTCAAGCTGTCATTGATGTTACAGGCGGCAATACACAGAATTAAGAACTGGGGTATGAACTGGGGTATGAACTGGGGTATGTGAACTTTTGATCAGGGTCATTTGGATGTTTTTGGTTGTCATTATGATTTACAAGAGAAAACACCGTAGTTTGACAATAAATGGCTTCACCCAACCACTAACCATAAGTGGAAAAAAGTTTTTGTGTTATTATTCATATTCTCTGAAAAATGGCCAAGAAAGCAAAAAATCTGCCGGGGTATGTTAACTTTTGATCACAACTGTACACAAGGAAGACCAGTGCATATAACCCCTTTATATTTCCTATAGTCTGTATGTGAGTACATCATGTAAAATCTTCCTATACCCTATAGAAGTTATGGCGATCATTGTATCATTGTGATCACAAGTCACCTGGCTAGAGTAGATAGTCTGCTGGTGGAAGTAACGACACTAACTTCTTTAGTTTCACTTGTATATAATGGGCTCTGCCCACAAAGGCGCTGGCTTACAGGAATCTAATACACTGTTCCGTCTCATTAGTTATGCTGAGTGTGGATAGGGACCTGTTAATCAGTTTCTTGTAAGTTATACGGTAACTGTACCCCTGCGGGGAAATGTATACCGTCAGCCGGGATGTATCATGATTCACGTATACGATAATGAAGGGAGGGGGGGCATTGTCTCCAACAACAAAAAAAGATGTTCTGTTGAAAGCAATAACCTTCTTTTTTGGCTCTGTAGGGTTCATGAATATATTTATATAAGCAATTGAGTTTGCAGCTGAGTTGCGATCAGGACACCCTCCGCTATAGAGTGGCAGCAGTGCCATCCATGTCCTGGTGCTATTGGGATACTAATAGGTGAAATATAGTTAGGAGAGAAGGTATAGGGTTGTACATAACAGAATACAGGGTGTAAGTTGCAATAACTGCCATAATAAAAATATGGGTACAATGCCCTTTATTGTGATGGGCCAAGTACCCTTGGGCACTGTACATATGGCACCTAACATCCTAGCTGAGCAGATTGGTGACATTGGCTGGAACAAAAGGACACTGTTGGAATATGGTGTGGCAAGTCCTTGAGCTGATGACAAGGACTGGCTTATAACCTCTTAATGCTGTACAATTGTTGAAGTGCCGGGCGCACAGGGCTCCGATAGTCAAGGGCGAGGCAGTGCAGAGCCTGCAGAGCAGAGATTGCCCCGGTCGGCTCCTTATTGCTAAAGTCCAGTTCAGGTATTGTCCTCATCGAGAATCAAGGCAAACAAAGACTCAAGTATTATTGACAACAGTTCTTCACTTGCACAGTATCATGAAACACGGGTACACAGCTTATGCATTACTGTTCTCGGACTATTGTGGCGCCCCTGCGTCCAGGAGGCCACAAAGGGAACTGCAGCCAGGCAGGTAGGACATTGTTGCACAACAACACCCTCACAGCCCACACAACCCACGTGTAGAAGGAGTTAACATCCAGCCCTGAGATTAGAACTCTATGAGATTGAGGGGTGGTGGATCAGAGGAGTGGGTTGGGCACACCCGTAGTCAGGTGACTTGAAAGTGTATAGGAAGGGGGAGGAGTGAAGGAAGTTAGTAGGCCGAGTTAGGCTGAACAGAAAAGACCAAGAGTAGGCCGGAGTGAGCTGAGCTGTAAAGACAGAAAGACTTACACACGTCCTGTGAGTGCAAGGCCATCGAGCGCAGAATCCGTACTGAGCCAATGTGAGAGAAAGCCCATCCGACGCTGATGCCACCAGGAGTGTGACAATACAGAGAGGGACGGTGGAACCCGTGCTCTAGACAGCAGCTAAAGCCACTGACTGCAGGCAGAGTAGCCCTCCTATATACCGAGAGAAACAGAAAGGAGAGAGCCTGGTAGAGCCTCGTGCTGAGAACTGCTGGAGGCTGGGCTGAGTAGAGTGTCGGCTCTAGAAGGGACCGCAGTTTACCCGGGATCCCCAAACAACACGACGGGGGACCACAGCTCCACGTTAGGGTCCCCAACCCAAAGGACAGGCAGCTCAGTGACAACCAGGAGGGCCCACGAGGGGTCCGAGTCACCGCCATACTGTCCAGCGCACCACACACCACCCGTACAGACGGAGACCGTAGACAGCCCGGAAAGGACACTAAAGACTGTGTGAGGGGTCACAGAGAGAGGCCTGGCTGCAGAGTAAAGGGAACCCGGAGAGGGAGAATGTGCCCGTGTATTGAGAACTGTGCTTGAACTGTGTAACAACTGCAAATGACCTGTAACTTGCTTGAAGTAAACAAAGAGTAAAGACACGGAAAACTCTGAATTTGCCTCCCTTGTCTGCCTTGGTCCTTACATCCTTCTCTCCCTACAGAAAGCCTGTCAGCACCAGCAAAGAGGAGAGATCTGCAGCGTCTGCAAAGTAAGTGTGCCACACACAATAGACTTAACCCTTACTGGCCCGGGGGACACAGTTCTTCCCACTGGAACTATACCATCTCCGCTGCCATCACATCACCCCCGGAGGTTCTGCAGCAGCGGCGGCCCCCATCACTGGCTGCATCAAGTGGGTGGCGTCACGAGTGACATTTCCCCTGTAAATATTCCCCTTTATTTGCCGAGCCCGGGACACGGTCCGGACCAAGCCACCCGTGACTTCCCCGGCACCATCCGGTCCGGTACCGAGTACCCCCGTCCCGTGGGGCCCGACACTATTCACATTGGTACAATTTGCTGCTACTGCTGCCCTGGTCCTGGTACTTCCAGACACTTGTCCCTTGACAGCACTGTAGCCTGCCGTGATTAAGGCAGTCTCTCATGGCTCCAGAACTATCCTTCCTATGGGGATCCATCCAAAGGAACTATCGGGGCTACCAACAGACAAATTTCTGATGTGCCCCAGGGCCGTGGGGTACTCGGGACCGGGCTGTGTTGCTTCTGGGGAGTCACAGGGGTTGAGACCTGACTCTGTGACCCTGGGTTCAGCTTCAAAGAGTTTTTTGGAATAGGGTGGTAAAAAGGGAGTATTAGTTGTGACAGCTATGATGTAGTACAAAAAGGGGGGAGGGGGTGGGAGCGCATGTGAAGAAAGTTTTTGAAGTGGATTTAGGCCCAGGGCTGTGTAGCCACTCACCAGAGGTGGTTGTGCAACCCTGCACAACTGCGGTCTTACGCCTGTGAATCCACCTCCGCCTGGAGGTATAGTGGAGGCACCGAAAGTTGCTCCGGGAGCTCCAGCTCCTGTCGCGATCAATGACCGGAATGATGTCACCACAGGTCCTACAACGGTGACCGTGTTGTATTGCTAGGTCATGGAACTCAGGATCTAGGATTAATGGTATCTCTTGTCCAGAGCTGCTCTTGCCAGGTGTGCACAAGTGCAAGAAGCTGAGAGTAAAAAAATCCCTGGTCTGTGGAGCGCTAGGGCTAGAGATAAATGGCACTAGGGTTATTTTAGAAAAGGTTTCTTTATTAACCTCTTACAGGCCACTACGCGTTTCTGCAGCAGAGCGCTGCCTTCATCAGGTGATGCAAGCTTGCATCACCTGATGAAGGCAGCGCTCTGCTGCAGAAACGCGTAGTGGCCTGTAAGAGGTTAATAAAGAAACCTTTTCTAAAATAACCCTAGTGCCATTTATCTCTAGCCCTAGCGCTCCACAGACCAGGGATTTTTTTACTCTCAGCTATGATGTAGTGGCTCCCCACGGGTGGAGCAGATCCCCAGGGCAGTGGATGTTGAAAGGGTGTAGGGTGCAGGATGGATGGTGCAAAGTAACTGACAGACTCATGGTTTGTTGGTTCTTCAAGTCCTTTACTGATGATTCTGGCAGAAGAACAGATGGTATGGCTGGAATCCGGCAACCTGGGAGCAGCTCAGGGTTCTCATCACCTGGCAAGTTCTGAGGCCTCCCTGCTGCGCTTTTTTAGTAGGTGCCTGCAGCTGCTTAAGCTTAGCTGCGGCCCTCTTTCTCTCTCCTGCAGTGTGTTGTTATGATAGGTAGCTCGAGTTCTTCTCCAGCACCACTTCATGGGCGACTGCTCCTGGGCTCTCAATGCTGCTTTGCCTTCGGGCACTTGATGTGGATGGGGGACTTGGAATTCCCCACCCTCCGGTATTGGCTGCCGGGACGTTCGGCCCTGCACAGCCTCGGACTCCGGTGTCCATTTCTTGGCGCTTATTCCTCTGGGGTGAGCTTTGACTCACCGCGGCCGGGACTCCGGTTTAGACAGGCGATGCTTCCTTCCTCCTTGTCACGGGTGGGCCGCGCCTGCCGGTAGTGGGGCCCGGTGTAGTGCAGATCAAAAGGGTTTGAAGACGTCTTGGTGGAACAGATTAAAGGGGTTTTTAATTTATTCGTGACGCCACCTATGAGTAGTTTCGGTAATCGTTACCGACACTGCGGAACCTCCGGGGGATGGACAGCAGCAAGATGGAACGCTCCCCACAGGCTGAGCGGTGATCCCCGGAGGCTGGAGCTGCTTAAGATGTTGTGCGGCAGCTGCGGTTACCTTGTAGTGCGGACGGACGGTTCATAAGGAAGCACGGACACAGAAAGTCTCTGCAACGGGTCTTTACTGTAACCAACAGGCAGTACATGGTATACAGTTCACGGATAGTGGACCGGGCGGACTCAGCAGTGATGGTGCCCCTTAGAAATCCGCAGTGTTCCTCCATTATAACTAAGTGGTTGCCAGTGTCGCCCAGGAATACCAGGTCGGGTACGGGGAGGCTGCTTCAATGCCCTATCCAAAATGTACGTCATGGATGTTTTGGGGAGCCTTGGATCCCTCGGTGGGTACACCGCTGGTTAGACGACTGGAAGTTGGCTGGTGGTGGGGTGCTCCTGTGAAGCTGCTCCTCCATGCTTCTGGTTCGTGTAGCAGAGGTGAACTGCTGCCAGCTTCGGTACCAGTGAACCGGCTGTGAAGTTGTGGGCACGGGAGTCTTTTGGGAACCCGTGGTAATGATGCCCATTCCCGGTAGTTAAGGCCTCAGGTGCTGACACCCGACCGGTGACGGCCCGGGGTCTGCACGGGGTGAGGAGCCCCCGCTACTCTCCAAGTTCTCGACTGCTCAGGTCAAGTTCTAGATCCCTTGTCTCTAGACTAAGGGTCTGTTCTCCTACACACTTCCCTAGCACTCCGCCCACCAGGACCTAGGATTGGCCCTCTGTTCTAGGTGATGCATGCAGGGTTGGATTTCTAAGTTAACCAGATCACTGCTGTGTCAGAGAATATTGCGGCTGTATTTATGGCTGCAATACCCTCTTGTGACGCACTCGTTGCGGGGCGCCACACTCCCCCTTGGTTGAATACGCTTGTCCCCAAGCGTCACACTACCCACATTACAGAGGATTTTGTATTTTATAACAGGTAATATACACTTTTATTAATGACAGGTCATTATCTTGCATAAAAGTGAGGCAGATAAAATAAACAGGTAAAACACTTGGTGCGGACCCGGCGGGCGGTCGGCTGTCCTTAGATAAAAGTTCAGGCTGTAGCCGTCAGATCGCACAGACAGTGATTAACAGGAACAGAGTCATTGAATGAGTTCAAGTCTTAAAGTCACTGGCTCGGAGAACGATGGCGCACCCGGATAGCGAACCACCCATCTGGACAAGCATAGCGTTCGTAGGTGATTACATCGCCCCGGTATAGGTCGCGATCAGGATGTCCTCTCGGCAAGTTTGACTCAACGTCCCGGCGCCCCACAAACACCTCCTCATTCAAACCCACCTCCCAAGCGAACCCCCACCCGGTATGTAAGTTAAAGATGGAAATTCTACCTTCGCGGCGGAGTACATCAGGCAGCGGCGGCTGGCGGCGAGCCACGGCACGGGCCTGCATGTTGGCGCGTTCACGGGCTTGCCACTCCTCTCGTCGTCTCTGGCGTACATCTCCGTCGTTACGCCTCGAGGTGTAGAGATGAGTAATGGAGCTGGTGGTTTGGCGGGAAGCTTGAACTTGGCGGGCTGTCTGGACCGGCACCCGGTGGAACGTCACAGGGGAAGGTGTCAGCGTTGCACCCGACCAGTGTACCCGAGCTGTGTGCCCGGTAGGAAGTTCCTCGGTGTCTCCCCAAGCGAACCCGGTGTCGAGATCCTCAGCAATGCTACAGGTCTCGTCGTCATCCTCCTCGACTTCTCCTTCGATGACCACATCAGGCTGCTCGATGGCTGGAGATGTTGAAGCTGGTTCCTCTGTACAACAGGGCGGTGGTGCTGTGGATCCTTCCACAGAGACGTCCTGCAGGGCTTCCAGGCTGCCTGCCTCTTCATCTGTAACTGTAGGTAGAGGGGTCTCAATCCCGGTTACCAGGTAGGCCTCGGCAATTGCAAGGGAAGCCTCCGGTACGGGGACGAAACAGGCGACTGTCTCTGTAGTTGTGAAACACGTCGCGGGTTCCTCGGTGGGAACCTGGTAAAGGTCAAGTTCTTCCATGGAGCGTATGGTAAGCTCCGTCTCAGGAACGGGGTCGGCTGCGGTATTAATCGCTGGAACGGGTCAAGCTGTGGCCTCCACTGGAACGATGCAGTCTATGGGCTCCGGTGACGAAGCAGGACAGGTGGTGGGCGACGGGGAGGCGGTTGAGAAGCTGGCGACATCGTCTGGGCCTGGAGTAGCTGTACCCGGTCGGCTCTGCTGCAGCGCATGGTGTAGTCGTCTGCCTAGGGTCGCGCTCCAGCTGCGAATCATCCATTCTACAGTCTCAAGTAATCGCACCCGGAGGTCTTGTAGAGCCTCTAGCCAGAAGTCGGGGCTGCTGTCTATGGTAAGGGCAGGACCCGGACCCGGTTGGCCTATGGCTGCTCTGGCCTCCGCCTCGACCTCCCGCATTAGGTCTTGGAGTCTCATGCTGGCCATTCTCTTCTTCGGAGGGAAACCACACCCGTTCAACCGGTAAGCGTTCTGGTAGAGAGCTGGTGAAGAACTTCTGTGACACTCCCATTTCCTCTGGGCTTTTGTAGTCCAATGGTGGGAAAAGTCTTTGGGGCCCGCCCCCATGGTTGATTCGAGCAATCAGGGCGGACAAAGAGTTTGGCGCCTTTTGTCTTTAGCCCTCCCACGATGAGGGGGGGGTTGACTCACTCCTGGGCTTGCACGTGGCGGATTCTTGTGGCGGAAACGCCATCTTGGCCCACGGTGTAAAGGCGGGAAAGTTCTTTTAGGGACGAACAAAGTCCAATTTGTAGACAATAAGTCATTTTTAAGCACTAGGGATGGGCGAATCTACTCGCTAGGACTCGTTACTCGGCGAGTAGTAAGGGACTCGCAGGACTCGGTACTCTGCGAGTTTCCCAGCGTTTACTCGCACGAGTCCAATGCAAATCATTGGCAAACGCTGACAAAACTAGGATTGCCATTGTTTGCATTAGACTCGGCTACTGTGCCAGTGATAGCAGGGAAACTCGCAAAGTAACTGCTGTTTCTTTGCGAGCAGAGTCCAGCTGTCTTCTCTGTGCAGCTCCAGGGTCCTAGAGCCCGCCTGCTCACAGAGATGATGTAGCAGTGCTGAGATTGTTCTCAGTCTGCTCATTCCCTGTGCATAGACATCTATATCTATGCACAGGGGATGTAGCAGAGAGGACATCGCGTTTTGGACTACGTCGGACGGAAGAGGATTTTTTAAATTAAAGATGGAGTCCCTAATGGCTTTTTTTTTATTTCAAATAAAAATTTTTCTCTGTGTTTTTTAACCCTTTATTGGAGACTCTTAGTGGCTGGGTCAAACGTGGCCTGACATTAAGAATCTCGGGCTTAATACCAGCTTGTATAACAAAGCTGGTATTAACCCCTTTATTACCCAGCGTGCCACCGCCACCAGGGCCGCTTGAAGAGCGGGGTTCAGCGCCAAAGGATGGCGCTTCAATGAACGCGCCATCTTCTGGGGCGGCTGCGGGCTGCAATTTGCAGCCGGGGGTGCCCAGAAAGCTTGGGCATCCCTGCGCTGCGGATTCCAGCCCCCAGCTGCTTAGCTGTACCTGGCTAGACATAGAAATTGCGCGGAACCCCACGCATTTTTTTTTAATTATTTCATGAATTTCAGAGTCTCAGAGTCAGAGTCTCAGAGTCAGAGTCTCAGAGTCAGAGTCTCAGAGTCAGAGTCAGAATCTCAGAGAGTCAGAGTCAGAGTCAGAATCTCAGAGAGTCAGAGTCAGAATCTCAGAGTCAGAATCTCAGAGAGTCAGAATCTCAGAGAGTCAGAATCTCAGAGAGTCAGAATCTCAGAGAGTCAGAATCTCAGAGAGTCAGAGTCAGAATCTCAGAGAGTCAGAGTCAGAATCTCAGAGAGTCAGAGTCAGAATCTCAGAATCTCAGAGTCTCAGAGTCTCAGAGAGTCAGAGTCAGAGTCAGAATTTCAGAGTCTCAGAGTCAGAATCTCAGTATCTCAGAGTCTTAGAATCTCAGAGTCTCAGAGTCAGAATCTCAGAGAGTCAGAGTCAGAATCTCAGAGAGTCAGAGTCAGAATCTCAGAATCTCAGAGTCTCAGAATCTCAGAGTCTCAGAGAGTCAGAGTCAGAATCTCAGAGAGTCAGAGTCAGAATCTCAGAGAGTCAGAGTCAGAATCTCAGAGAGTCAGAGTCAGAATCTCAGAGAGTCAGAGTCAGAATCTCAGAGTCTCAGAATCTCAGAGTCTCAGAGTCAGAGTCAGAATCTCAGAGAGTCAGAGTCAGAATCTCAGAGAGTCAGAGTCAGAATCTCAGAGAGTCAGAGTCAGAATCTCAGAGAGTCAGAGTCAGAATCTCAGAGTCTCAGAATCTCAGAGTCAGAGTCAGAATCTCAGAGAGTCAGAGTCAGAATCTCAGAGAGTCAGAGTCAGAATCTCAGAGAGTCAGAGTCAGAATCTCAGAGAGTCAGAGTCAGAATCTCAGAGAGTCAGAGTCAGAATCTCAGAGAGTCAGAGTCAGAATCTCAGAGAGTCAGAGTCAGGATCTCAGAATCTCAGAGTCTCAGAATCTCAGAGTCTCAGAGAGTCAGAGTCAGAATCTCAGAGTCTCAGAGAGTCAGAGTCAGAGTCAGAATCTCAGAGTCTGAGAGTCAGAGTCAGAATCTCAGAGTCTCAGAATCTCAGAGTCTCAGAGAGTCAGAGTCAGAATCTCAGAGAGTCAGAGTCAGAGTCAGAATCTCAGAGAGTCAGAGTCAGAATCTCAGAGTCTCAGAGTCAGAATCTCAGAGTCTCAGAGTCAGAATCTCAGAGAGTCAGAGTCAGAATCTCAGAGAGTCAGAGTCAGAATCTCAGAATCTCAGAGTCTCAGAATCTCAGAGTCTCAGAGAGTCAGAGTCAGAATCTCAGAGTCTCAGAGAGTCAGAGTCAGAGTCAGAATCTCAGAGTCTCAGAATCTCAGAGTCTCAGAATCTCAGAGTCTCAGAGTCAGAATCTCAGAGAGTCAGAGTCAGAATCTCAGAGAGTCAGAGTCAGAATCTCAGAGAGTCAGAGTCAGAATCTCAGAGAGTCAGAGTCAGAATCTCAGAGAGTCAGAGTCAGAATCTCAGAGAGTCAAAGTCAGAATCTCAGAGTCTCAGAATCTCAGAGTCTCAGAGAGTCAGAGTCAGAATCTCAGAGAGTCAGAGTCAGAATCTCAGAGAGTCAGAGTCAGAATCTCAGAGAGTCAGAGTCAGAATCTCAGAGTCTCAGAATCTCAGAGTCTCAGAGAGTCAGAGTCAGAATCTCAGAGAGTCAGAGTCAGAATCTCAGAGAGTCAGAGTCAGAATCTCAGAGAGTCAGAGTCAGAATCTCAGAGAGTCAAAGTCAGAATCTCAGAGTCTCAGAATCTCAGAGTCTCAGAGAGTCAGAGTCAGAATCTCAGAGAGTCAGAGTCAGAATCTCAGAGAGTCAGAGTCAGAATCTCAGAGAGTCAGAGTCAGAATCTCAGAGAGTCAGAGTCAGAATCTCAGAGTCTCAGAATCTCAGAGTCTCAGAGAGTCAGAGTCAGAATCTCAGAGAGTCAGAGTCAGAATCTCAGAGAGTCAGAGTCAGAATCTCAGAGTCTCAGAGTCAGAGTCAGAGTCTCAGAGTCTCAGAGTCAGAATCTCAGAATTTCATGAAATAATTAAAAAAAAATGCGTGGGGCTCCGCGCAATTTCTATTTCTAGCCAGGTACAGCTAAGCAGCTGGGGGCTGGAATCCGCAGCGCAGGGATGCCCAAGCTTTCTGGGCACCCCCCGCTGCAAATTGCAGCCCACAGCCGCCCCAGAAGATGGCGCGTTCATTGAAGCGCCATCCTCTGGCGCTGAACCCCGCTTTTCCAGCGGCCCTGGTGGTAGTGGCACGCTGGGTAATAAAGAGGTTAGGGCCAGCTTTGTATTATCAGCTGGCCCTAAGCCCGAAATTTATGGCGGTCACGCCAATATTAGACATGACCGCCATGAATTTCTATTAAATTGTTTTAAAAAAAACACAACACAGAGAAAATTTTTTATTAGAAATAAAAAAAAAAGCCATTAGGGACTCCATCTTTAATTAAAAAAATCCTCTTCCGTCCGACGCAGTCCAAAACGCGATGTCCTCTCTGCTCATCCCTGTGCATAGATATAGATGTCTATGCACAGGGAATGAGCAGACTGAGAACAATCTCAGCTCTGCTACATCAGGCAGCAGGTGGGCTCTAGGACCCTGGAGCTGTGGCAGCCAGCACACTGAGCAGACAGGACTCTTATCTGTGCGAGTTTCCCAGCGATTACAGTTGCAAAGTAAACAAGTCCAATGCAAATAAATGATAAAACTAGCATTGCTTCAGGCTGAAGCTTCCGAGACACATCTGCGATTTGTAAATCTCACACTACTCGCTATTACTCGCTTCCCCATTCATTAACATTGGACTCGCTAGACTCGCAACGAGTAGCGAGTCCCGGGCTCGGACTCGCTAGAGTCAAGCGATTCCGAGTAATTTAGGATTCGCCCATCACTATTAAGCACATTATACCCGTTGGATAACGGGCCTGCTCGTATCCTGTTCGTGACGCCATTTTCTGACTCACCGCGGCCGGGACTCCGGTTTAGACAGGCGATGCTTCCTTCCTCCTTGTCACGGGTGGGCCGCGCCTGCCGGTAGTGGGGCCCGGTGTAGTGCAGATCAAAAGGGTTTGACGATGTCTTGGTGGAACAGATTAAAGGGGTTTTTAATTTATTCGTGACGCCACCTATGAGTAGTTTCGGTAATCGTTACCGACGCTGCGGAACCTCCGGGGGATGGACAGCAGCAAGATGGAACGCTCCCCACAGGCTGAGCGGTGATCCCCGGAGGCTGGAGCTGCTTAAGATGTTGTGCGGCAGCTGCGGTTACCTTGTAGTGCGGACGGACAGTTCATAAGGAAGCTCGGACACAGAAATTCTCTGCAACGGGACTTTACTGTAACCAGCAGGCAATACATGGTATACAGATTACGGGTAGTGGACCGGGTGGACTGAGCAGTGATGGTGTCCCTTAGAAATCCGCAGTGTTCCTCCATTCTAACTAAGTGGTTGCCAGTGTCGCCCAGGAATACCAGGTCGGGTACGGGGAGGCTGCTTCAATGCCCTATCCAAAATGTACATCATGGATGTTTTGGGGAGCCTTGGATCCCTCAGTGGGTACACTGCTGGTTAGACGACTGGAAGTTGGCTGGTGGTGGGGTGCTCCTGTGAAGCTGCTCCTCCACGCTTCTGGTTCGCGTAGTAGAGGTGAACTGCTGCCAGCTTCGGTACCAGTGAACCGGCTGTGAAGTTGTGGGCACGGGAGTCTTTTGGGAACCCGTGGTAATGATGCCCATTCCCGGTAGTTAAGGCCTCAGGTGCTGACACCCGACCGGTGACGGCCCGGGGGCTGCACGGGGTGCGGAGCCCCCGCTCCTCTCCAAGTTCTCGACTGCTCAGGTCAAGTTCTAGATCCCTTCTCTCTAGACTAAGGGTCTGTTCTCCTACACACTTCCCTAGCACTCCGCCCACCAGGACCTAGGATTGGCCCTCTGTTCTAGGTGATGCATGCAGGGTTGGATTTCTAAGTTAACCAGATCACTGCTGTGTCAGAGAATATTGCGGCTGTATTTATGGCTGCAATACCCTCTTGTGACGCACTCGCTGCGGGGCGCCACACTTGACACTGCATTGCTCTCCAGGCTCTCCTCCACATCCTCAGACCCTTGCCTACAGGATTGAGCTAAGTCTAGCTCTCTTGGGACAAGCTTAGCACTGCTCCAGTCCACAGGATGTCTTCCTCAGTATTGCTCTGTACTGAACTGACTAACTGTGTCCCAGACCAGAATTTATAGGGGAGCTGCCCTGAACCCGCGTTTAGATCTCCCCCTTCAGGCCTAGAGGCAGAAAGGTGTTGTGTGCTTTGGTTGTGCCTGGTGTCGATTCCCTCCATTGCTCTCAGGTATGACACTACCCCCGGGGGAGATAATGACATTGTGGTAGTGCCTCTGGAGTGCCACAGTTGCTTCACCGCTTGCACTGTGTTGACTCGTTCCCCCAAGTCTATGCACAGAACTGTCACCGGAGGAAATGACTGCTGTCTGGATCTGCCAGAGACAGGGAAGAACACAAACACCCGGAGGATCACACTCACTATTATGCATTATTCTCCTCTCCACAACCAGGATCATAGGCCCCAAATCTCAGGGTAACCCAAAGACTCAAGCCCAATCTTTACTGGTAGAAGTTCCTATTTTAGATCTCTTTTACTGAGACTCTGCTGTTTCCCACTACACTGAATTAGCTAGTCTCCATTCCTAAGGAAGATCCTAAATTATTATTAATAACTTCTATTATAAAATGGGACCGGGGAGCAGTCTGTACCTTGGCAGCTAGGTGTCCGAACACACATAACCAGACATATTAAATTGACTACACAAATACACAATACACAAATAACGTATGCTTCCAAAAGGGAGACAATTAACCTAACACACAATTAGGGGGTCGTAGGGACACCCTCTGCCATATGTGCTTGGACACTAGTTTTGTAAGGAAAAACCACCCACAATACAGGGGTGGAATATTGTTACAGCTGTCGCACAGACAATAGATTGCTGATCTAATCAATTACTTGTCATAAGTGTAGCATTCAACTAAATTCAATAATTACATTGGTGTAAATATTTACAGTATGTAGCAAAACCCAACTATTTCCTAAATAGTTGTGACCACTAATACAAAAACTACAGTTCACCTACGAGTATGAGATTTTGGTAATATATTTGTATTTGATGCTGAGAAATTGCACTCCAAATACAAAGGGTAGATTGATTTTATTTACAATCCTGCAGCTATCTTCATCTTATCTGCCCCAGAGGACCAAACAATAGCAGTGCTGGTCACCTATGACCAGATACCACAAGTGGCGTCATGGAAGACTCATAATCCCCTGTTAATAACCCCCATCACTGCATGGCCAGGGCCACGGAGCTGGGCCACAGCCATCGTGACCTCCCTGAAGTGTCGCCGACCCGGCTACCGAGAACACCCTGGCCGTAGCAGCCATTGCACAGGCACAGGTAGGCACAGCAGAATTGCAGAGGTAGGTGGTGACTGGCAGACACATGTAGGCACAACAGAATGGCAGAGGCAGGTGTTGACTGGCAGACACATGTAGGCACAACAGAATGGCAGAGGCAGGTGTTGACTGGCAGGCGTAGGTAGGCACGGCAGAATGACAGAGGCAGGTGGTGACTGGCAGGCACAACAGAATGGCAGAATCTGGCAGTGACTAGCAGGCACAGGTAGGCACAGAAGAACAACAGAGGCAGGTGGTGACTGGCAGGCACAACAGAATGGCAGAGGCAGCCAGTAACTGGCAGGCACAGGTAGGCACAGCAGACTGGCAGATGCAGGCGGTGACTGGCAGGCACAGGTAGGCACAGCAGACTGGCAGAGGCAGGTGGTGAAAGGCAGGCACAGGTAGGCATAGCAGAATGGCAGAAGCAGGCGGTAACTGGCAGACACAGGTAGGCACAACAGAATGGCAGAGGCAGGTGGTGACTGGCAGGCACAGCAGACTGGCAGAGGCAGGTGGTGACTGGCAGGCACAGCAGAATGGTAGAAACAGGCGGTGACTGCCAGGCACTGAGAAGACAGAAGCACAGGTACAGGTGAATGCACAGGACACAAGAACAAGATACAAGGGGTCCTGACAACTGACTAAAGAGAGCATACACTAACTAAGACACATTAAGCAGGCAGCTATCAATAGCCATAGGCTGAGTGGCACTTCTAGGTCAGGATATGCTGAACCTTTAAGAGAGGATTGTGTAGCGCGCCTGAGTCCTAAGCATGCTCCTGAGGACCCTGCTGCACATGTGCGGGTTTCAGGAGCCGGCAGAGGCAGATAGAGCCAAGACAAACAAGTGACCAGCTTGGTATGTCGGCTCCCCTGACAAGTGGAGTATAGGGGTGCTGATGGCCCAACAGATGACTCATTTGATCATTATAATATCTGCCATGACTCCTCACATCTGAATACGATAGTAAAGGAAACTTGCGGATTTTTAAAAGAGAATGTTCCAGAGCACCCACTGAGCTGTGCACAAGATACTGATAGCTGCAGGTTGGGTATTAAATACTTCTCAAGGGTACCTGAAAATTATTGGGAACAAGCATTCCTTGTACATAGCTCCCAGCCATCCTGAATTCAGTAGGACAGTTCCGCTTTGAGGGCTCAGTCCCGCTGTCCCGGCAGTCAGGGGTTTATCCCAATGTCCTCTCACCTCTCCTTGATATCACCTCGCTGCTCCTCCTCGTGGGCATGGCCAGCATCTCTGCATGCAAATATACAGGTACATAGAGATACATCTGTATATATCAGTGTATTTCTATGTACCGTACTTGTATTCTAGAGGTGAAGAAATAATCAGATTGTTTTGTTTCAATAAAATTAGTAAAAAATTAAAAATGAAGAAAACTATTGTAGAAATGTCTGTTTCTTTCTAATTGCAAAAATGTCATTTTACCTTTTTTTGTATCACTGGACTTGAAGAAAACCTCTACATTTACAGGCAGCAGCTTAACCTTTGAGCCACAGACTCTGCTAAGAATTTTATAATCTTGAAGCTGCAGTGCAGTCATTGACTCCACAGTCAGATTCTACTGGAACATAGAGATACATTGTACAGAGCAGTGCATTTCTATGTCCCTGTATTCTAGAGGGAGAATAAAAGATAGATTTTTTTTACCTATTAAATTATTAAAAAAAATTAAAACAATGATATTTTAAAAAATTAAACATCACAAATCTGCAAACTACAAGGACATACTGTATTTGGTGTCCCTGTAATTGCAAGGTCCTGCACAACACAACAATCAGATTATTCATGTTGATTGTAAAATAGTGTACATATGTTTTTGCCATGTTTAAAATTGAATTATTTTGCAATTTAGAGCAAAAATCCTTAACTCTTTGGCTATGCTTTTTATTTTTTTCTTTGCTGTTTCCTAACATCATCTCGGCTTCCTTTTACTCACTGGTCACAATACAATTGTGTCACCGCTATGCAGGATGTTTGCAGTTTATATGCTGCAATAGGCGATGACCCCGGGACACTGTATTCTGTTCTCTATATGGTCTAGACATAAACTTTGTATCCCAAAGTGCATTGTTAAAAACTCTATAGAGTGAGTTATAAGAAGCATATTTGAAAATACATCAATAAAAATAGTGCTCAGTTTTTGTATATACCGTATACCTTCATATGTCATAGTGCCTGTGGGTGTTTCTCCTTGGACTGAAATCTACGACTCCTTATGTTAAGGGGCCAGCCATAGTGGGCCATGGTAGCCATGAGCGAGGCAGGGCCTGGACCACTTTACTGAGAGATTTCAGCTGGTGTCATGACTTTCTATGGCTTTTTTCACCTCTCTATCTGCATGTGTTCAATACTCTTTCCCTGTGTTATTTCTCTTTATAACACATCACTAAATTTATGGATTATCTATGGTTTGATTTCTTTGCCTGTTTGGATTGGATAGGTTGGTACTGACATCTGGTGAGAAATTCATGTCAATAGCATCTTTAGAAATATATTTACTTAAAAAACTGGTGACATGCAAAATACTTATTTCACCTGCTGTTATACATGTATATGTATATTTAGAAAAAAAACATATTTAAACCTTGTAGACTATGAGCCCCCGTGGGCAGGGTCCCCTCTCCTTCTGTACTTGTGTGTGCCTTGTATTGCAAAGCTCCTAGGGATAAATAATGCTATAATAATTAATAATAATAATATTTTTAATAAACAATAAGTGACTCTCCTTAGCCATCCATTATGTTTGGTGGTATGCAAGGGCACTGTGGACAGCAGCTTATTTTTCCCACAGTGGCCACTAATGGTGAGATGAAGTACTGCATGTGGCTAAACAGATTGTATCTGAGAAAGTAGATTTGTAAGCAAAGTAGAAGACCACCCAAAGGGTGGACATACCATTGGTACAGCCTGTGCAGACATACAGGGGCCCAAGAGGTGAGGGGGCACATGTTCACCTCCAAACCAGGTGGGATTGTGCAAAATGATTAGCCAAGGAACTGCCCATTTACTGACAGGGGTCCTTTTCCGTATGTCCACCAGTAGGCCACCGCCTATGAAGTTCAAATAGCAAGGAATTGTCTAGTTGAGACAACCCTATTAAAGGCAATCTGACAGTTGATTCATGCTGCCCAAACCACTGGCAGCATGAATAGAGCATTTCAGAAAAAACATAAAGATCCATCCGGGCACTTTAAAGCAGGATGTGACTTGTGCGGCTCTGTCTTCCGCCTCCACTCCAGCTGATTGACAGGTCTCTCCCATGTGTGTACAAGACACCGATCAATCACCTGTAGTTTAGATAGCATGAACTGACTTACAGGTTAACTTTAATAGAACATATGTGGCACCCCAGGGTCTAAGTGCCACTGTGGCATCACTGCCCCCGGCTGGTGGTGTCGTGCTGAGAGTAACATCAGGTCTTCTCATCAGGCAACCCACACACACTCACAACACCTTCTGCCTCTAGGCCAGAAGGGGGAGACCAAACCGGGTTCAGGGTGAGCTCCTCTATAAATTCTGGTCTGAGGTGGAGCCAGTCAGTGCAGTTCCTAGGAGGACTGTGAAGAGAACCTGGGAGTAAAAGAGCAGTGCTACGCTCATCTCAGGTGCCGTATAGTTCAGTTCCAGGGAGGACTGAGTAAGACATCCCGGTGGACTAGTAGCTCCTCAGCTCGTCTCAGGATCGTTAACTTGGTTCCAGGCCTAAGGCTAGGTTCTGAGAAGAGTTGCAGGAACACATCCGGGAGGCTGAGCGATCCCATACTCACCCCAGAGGAAAGCAAGGGTCTCACGTCCCGGCAGTCAACACCGGAAGGTGGAGAATTCCAAGTTTCCCAGTCACACCGTGCCTGGAGACACAGTAACGGAAAGAGTTCAGGAACATACATCCGTGACCAGGGTTAGAAAGGACTCGAGTTGCCTGTCATACCGGCACCTCGTAGGAAGAGACTGGGCCAGCAGCTTAGCTGATGCCGTTGCAGGAGCCAACAGAGCACAGAAAGGGAGCCAAAGACCCAGCTGGGTGAGAAAGATCCCAAGTTGCTCTCAGCTTGGACTCCGCAGACAACTGCTCCTAACCGGTATCATCATCCTCAGTAAAGGACTGCTTGAACAACAAAACAGTGAATCTGCCTTGTGCCCGTTATCCTGCACCCTACACCCTAAACTACTATCACTGCCCTGGGGAACTGCTCTGCCCATGGAGAGCCACTCCATCCCAGTTCCCCGTCCATCACCCCGGACGTTCTGCAGCAGCGGTGGCCCACTATAGCCACACACCACGAGTGGCGTCACGAAACTCTCCCTTCCATAATCCACTTACCTTACCAAGCCAGAAACTCCCCTGTTTTTAAAATTGAACTCAGGGTCACGGAAGGCCGGGCATCGGCCCCTGTGACTCCCCAGAGACATTATCGCCTGGTTCCAAGTGCCCCACTGCCCTGGGGCCCCTCACATAGAACCTGAGATTCCTGGTAGGTGCCTTCTTTTTCGGCGCATACATTAGTCTAATATTGTCACACATCACTGAACAAATTCTTTTCGTGAGATTCTTGAGACTCAGAAAACAATTGTTCTCAAACAATTAGTGATTACTCAGGTATTGTCAGCAGAGGGAAAAACGAGAAGAAAGGGAGGTGTAGATAGGCCTGGTGGTGAGATATTAGCTGTAACTGAAATATTACCGAGAAAACAAATTCACACAACCTCGGGCAGAACATTATTACCATTGTCACTTCCCGCTCTGGGTACAAATAATTGTTTCCAGCGATCCGCCGCTCCGGTTGTAGTATCAGTGTTATATTGTCTGACAAATGTGTTATCTTTATGGTTACAACCTGGAGATGCGAAAGAGAGAGTTTTGATTCCGTTAAATACAGAAGTCTCATTTACCCCCAAAATATATCCAGCTGCTGCAATATAAGCAAGACAAAGATACACAACTAAAGTACATGGATGATCAGTTGGAGTGCAAGATAGATAGATAGACAGACAGACAGAGAGATAAAAAGGAAAAATTCACTGCAGCACTCAGTTACTACCAATTATGTACATGCTAATAAGCAGTTTATATTTGAGAAAAAGTCTTGACCACAAGACTTAGTGAAGACGTGGGACAGGGAATGACAAGGAGGACAGGGATGTCAGGGTAGGACCCATCAGATCTAAGGTCACCTTGTAAGTGGTTGATGGGCAAACAGATATTGGCCAATATATGTACCAAGAACCTTAGTAAATAAAAACATGTGAATATTGCGTTTTTTGAAAACTGTAAGTTTTTAAAACATTTTCTCAAATATAAACTGCTTATTAGCATGTACATAATTGGTAGTAACATGAGTGCTGCAGTGAATTTTTTCCTGTTTGTTTATTCCAGCATCACAGCTTGCACCAGTTCACATTGTATCTTGAGTGCTGTGCAGCTTTTTGTGTTTAGATAGATAGATAGATAGATAGATAGATAGATTTGAGAGGATTTGTACTTTTTTCTTTACCCAGGACAACCGTACACTAACACTTGCTGTCATACAGGATTACATTTTACACTGACTGAATAGCCTCAAAAAAGTGAAATAAATTAATTAATAATGGGCTGAGTCAAATAAGAGCATATCTCACAACCTAACAGCCCTTACGAAGTAATTTTCCTCATGTTGAAGCCCCATATAGTATAATGCCAACAAAAAGGCCCCCAAAACACTGTATAATCCCCCCACAGTGAATTTCTCCCCAGTACCCTCCATATATACATAGTCCTTCATATATTATGCACCATCCATAGCCCACCAATCTATTATAATGCACACCCCCTACTCCTCCATATAACAAAATGCACACCCTATAGTCCTTCATATATTATAATGCAACCTCCATAGTCCTCCATATATTACAATGTATCCCATAGTCCTCCATATACTGTATTATGATCCATCCCACATAGTTCTCCACATAATATAATGCACTCCCATAGCCCTCCATATATTATAATGCACCCCATAGTACTCCATGTAGTATAATGCACCCCATAGTCCTCCATATAGTATAATGCACCCCATAGTCCTCCATATATTATAATGCACGTCCATAGTTCTCCATATAATATAATGCACCCATAGTCCTCTATATCACAATATATCTCATAGTCCTCCATATAGTATAATGCACCTCCATAGTCCTCCTTTATAGTATAATGCACCCCCTTAGTCCTCCATATAGTATAATGCATCCCCCATAGTACTCCATATATTATGATCCATCAAAATTAGTCCTCCATATAATATAATTGCACTTCCATAGTTCTCCATAAATTATACTGCACCCCATAATCCTTCATATATTTTAATGCACCCCATAGTCCTCCATATATTATAATGAACCTCATAGTCCTCCATACAGTATAATGCACCCCCCCATAGTCCTCCATATAGAATAATGCACTCCCCATAGTTCTCCATATAGAAAAATGCACCCCATAGTACTCCATATATTATAATGCACCCCCATAGGCTTCCATATAGTATAATGCACTCCATAGTCCTCCATATAGTATAATGCACCACATAGTCTTCCATATCATATAATGCACCCCTCATATTCCTCCATATAATATAATGCACCTCTCATAGTCCTCCATTTAGAAAAATGCACCCCACAGTCCTCCATATATTATAATGCAACCCCATAGTTTTCCATATAGTATAATGCCCTCCATAGTTCTCCATATATTATAATGCACCTGCAACATCCGCAAAGGCCTGGGGTACTTGGTAGCCAGGTCAGCAATCTTTTGGGGAGGTCACGGTGGCTATGGCCCAGCTCCGTGGCCCTGGCCGAGCAGTTATGGCGGTTATTTACAGGGGAATAATGAGTCTTTACATGATGCCACCAGTGGTACCTGATCAGGGGTGACCAGCGCTGCTTGGATGAGCCCCCAAGGGCTGTGTTGTGGCAGCTAGGATGGTAACACGCCCCACAAGCGGAGCGGACCCCTGGGGTTTGAGTAAAGAGTCTTTGGGGATGATCGAGGTAGGTGCAGCAATGAGGGCGCGGGGAATATGTAGGAGAACACAAAGGGTGCAGTTCTTTCACCTTTACTCACAGGTCTCAGCCATTCCAGCCCAGTCGGGGGACCATGTCCTTCGAGTCAGCAATCCAGTCAACTCCCAGGCAGTCCGGGACCACTCCACCGAGACACCCTTTTATATGCCTTTCCAGGTTGCCCTTTTCTGCTCTGGTTTTCCTACCACTCCTGCCCTGCGCCTTAGTGCTACAGTGTCCTAAGCAGGCGGCTGCGAGCCCTATCGAGCGACGGTTGACACGTCCTCTGGCCCTAGGTCTATCCACTGTTCTGTGGATTGTCCATGATAGATGTCCACTGCATATAAAGTTCAGTGGCCTCCGGTTTCATGGCTCAAGCTTGCAGTGTTGTTGCCAGATTGGAGCCGGTCCTCTCTTGCAATCAGTTCCTGGGGTACACGCTGACCTGGGTTCAATGGACGACCTACCCACTGGTCCACACTGCTCTGCCAGTGCCAGAGTTCCTCTACAACTTCATATTTTGGTTGTTGTTACTTCCCTCTCACTCCCCACTCTTTTGACTCTTCAGTTCAACTCACTCCAACTCCAACTAACTCCTCCTCTTCCTGCTCTGTTTTTCTACTCTAACTTTCTCCTGCCACCCCCTGTTAACCTATTTCCTTCCTCCAGCCAGTGTTGGGTTTTGCTCAGATAGAGTTTCTTCCGCCCTTCAATCCCTGACCTGGAGTTAGGATGGGTGTTGGGTGCAAGGTGTGTGTGTGTCCCGGTATTGTGTCCCCATCTTACCTATGGATTAGGTGCAGTACCTCTGTGGCAACCAAACCGCATGGGCACCACACACTCCACAGTCCTCCATATAGTGTAATGCACCCCATAGTCCTCTATACATTATAATGCACCTCATAGTCCTCCATGTAGTATAATGCCCCCATCCACCTTTCTTAAGCCATGGACTATAGCCCCCACCCTGGACTTGCCCCATCCACCTTCCCTATGCCATGGACTATAGCCCCCACCCTGGATCCGCCCCATCCACATTCCCTACAGCTCCTACCCAACATCCCCACAGTCCCTATCCCTATTACCTTTATACAATTGCTGTGGCAAAACTGAGGTGTATTTGGTGTTGCCAATAAAGCTTCTTTGAATCTTGAATCTTGAATCTAATGCACCCCTCATAGTCCTCCATATAGTATAACGCACCCCACAGTCTTCCATATATTATAATGCACCCCTTTAGTCTTTCATATAGTATAATGCACCTGCATAATCCTCCATATATTATAATACAACCTCTATAGTCTTCCAAATAGTATAATGCCCCCCATAGTCATCCTCATAATATTATGGTCATTGGCCACTACTTTACTCATTGATTAAAAAAAACTAAAAAAAACCTCACCACTCCTCTTTCCTCCACTTCTCTGGCCTCTTCAGTGGCGTGTGCTTTACAGTTCTGCACATCTTGGCCCGGCTGTCGTGCAGTAGTAATGTCCATGCACTTTGCCGTGCTGAGACCTCAGATCTTAGTCATTGAGGGAGAATGATGGAGAAGGGAGTGGACCGCTCCCTCTTTCATCATTGCTTTCAACTGTATTGGCATTCGCAATACCGATATAATTGAATGTGTGATGCCGGGTGGGCAGGGATGCTCTGTGTTATCAGGTCCTCCCTACTCATAGTGGCCCTGTCGTCTGCCGCCATTGGTGGTACGCTACTGTATTATACGTTAGATAGGCAGACATGTCCAAGTAATGATAGTCATAGATCCCTTTCCACTAACCATAGTTATATACTCTTTTATTCAAAGTGACATGGGGTTTGTGAGTCACCGTCTCACCATGACCATGATTACCCATGTGGTCAGTTCAGCACTACGTACAGTATACTGGTGATACCTACAAGTCTTTCGTCATGGTTCCTCTTAATGTCATGTTGCTTCTATTATGATTTTGTGTCTTATTATCGGATAGAAACCATTACTGATAAATGCATTACAAGGTTGCACACAGGTATTATGTAACATGCAGAACATGTCCCAAACAGGACGATCCTGTACATCAGACTATTGATCCCCCCCATGGAATATCCCCTATAAGGTAAATAACAGACTAGAAGAATTTGTTAAGGGCTTCTTCTTCCATGATTTTCGCCCCCTGGGATAAAGAACCTAGAAGAACACTTCCCACAATGAAATGTATTCCTGTTTAGCAGCCGCTTGTATTTTATAAAATCCCACTTTACCATGTTATTAGAAGGAGCTCTATAAGAAGGGTCTTATTCCCATAGGTGAGAAATCCTTTAACGCTACGATCTATGATAATTCAATCTTAATACAATTGAGTTACTGTCTATTTCCTCCTAGTAGGTAATGGACACACCACTAATGTCGGCTTCGGTGGCTCGCATTATTTGGGTTGCATTATTACATTTGGCAGCTGAGGGATTTGTAGTTTAGATGATCGAACATGGAAGGATTAAGTGGAAATGAGGTCTTTGTGTGTCTGCTCATATCAGGCAGATTCAGCTGACTGACAGCTGGATGTGATATAAAGTGTAAGGACAAAAGTATTGGGACACGCATCCTAATCAATGAAGTCAAGTCCTTCAATCAGTCTCATTGCTCCCGTGTATAATCCCCAGCTTCTCATCAGGCCATCAGTCCATGCTGATATTTGTGGTGCAGAGTTCACTGATATGAGTCCTGTCCTGTAATAGGAGCCATCGGTGTAACAAGTCTGTTCATGACGCTTCTTCCCTCCTAAATCTTCCCCCATCACTTATGAGTGATATTATTGAGAAGTGGAAAGAACCGCAGAGGACAGAAAAGTCACCACCGCTCTGCTGACCCAATTACTCCAAACCTCCTGCGGTGGTAACATCAACTCAAACACTACGCCCACCGGGAGCATCATGGACAAGCAGCTGCAGCCGTACATCACCAAGCACAATATAAAGCATCTGGAGCAGTAAAAATGGGTTCTGTGCAGTGATGGATCATACTCCACTATCTGGCATCTGATGATTGAGTCTGGGTTTGATGATCTTTAGGAGAACGTTACCCATCTGACTACAGCGTGCCATCTGTAAGGTTTGGTGGAAGAGAGGTAATACTCTGGAATTGGTTTTCATGGATCTGTTTTGGCGCTTTGGTTCCGGTGAAGGGAAGTCTTAATTCACAAGATATTTTCGACAAATGTATATTTTCTACCAACTTTATGGTAACAGTTTGCGGAATGCCCATGCTGGGAGTGATGGCTGACTATTCTGACTCTACAACTAAGCTGCAAGTATAGGGCGCTTGACCACCACTTCCGTGGCTGACTATGTTAACCACTTGTTACTACTAGGGCCTCGGTGCCGGTCTCCATGGGGCAGGGGGACAGGCAGCCATGACTCGGCTCAATGCGACTTATCAATCCTCATATGGCTGTGGTGCTGGTCTCCATGGGGTAGGGAGACTGACAACTACAACGCGGCTCCCTGCTGCTTGCCTGCCCCGCTGCTCTGCGTCTACAGCGTACACACCTTGCCTGCAGTGCCGAGCTACCTGCTTGCTTTCCATCCATGACTGCCGGCTCTTGGAGCCTGCATCCTTTTAGCAGTTCTCTCAGCACACACCGCACTCTGAAGAGATTTAATGGGCTAATAAGCCCTTACCTGGAATTGCCTCTCAGCCAGTGGCTGAGAGGTGCTGTGTTTATAAGGCATTTTCCCCCATTGGGAGGTGCCTGAGCAATGAATCCAGTTCCTACTGGTGTTGCTAGTTGTCAGGTCTCCTAGTGATTTATACTTGTCTCGCCCTAGAGCCTGTTACGCATGCATAGAGCCTGCTATGCCTGCACATGTCCTATTCGGTCTGCTGCCACCTACCTCCACTGAGGTGCACCACCTGCATGCCTGCACTTTCCATCTGACACATTGATTGTGTTCCACCTTGGCTTGGGTTGACTGTGTCCAAGTTCGTCCCTGCCCTGGAGGTCAGCTCCCACAGTACATCTGTGGTCCAGTGGGTCCACTTTCCCCATGCTCACACCCCCTTGAGTGCAACACCACTACTCAGATGTAGAGATGTCATTAGATATCTTGCACTTTACTGCAGAGGCATGTATGAAGATTCTAGAAGTGGTTTGTTTCCAGCTGAATTCTTGTATTATGCACAGAATAGTAGGTAAAAAAGACAATTTTGAGCCAAAGCTTCATCTATATTGTGGCACCCCTGTGTCTGGTCACCACAATGGTCTTTATTTAAAGGGAGACTGTCAGGTCATTTCAGTATAATACTAATATTAATCTTGAATTGGGCCTGGGAAGACCTTTTAAACACATGTAAAATCCTTATTGTACCGTTTGTAGTTTCCATGTTATCAGCACTGTCAGACCCTGCAGGGAGCTCCTGGATTAGTCCTCTCCATTATAAGCAAACAGGAATAGTCCAGGTGCTGTATAAACTGTCATACAATTATGCACTCCCTCTCAGCAGCTCTCTGCTCCCTCCTCCCTTTGCTCTCAGACAATGCAGTGTCAGGTTTCAGTAGCTTCTGTTTTGATGAGGACAAGGAGGGAAGGAGCTGTTGCTGATCTGACTCATCTAGACCACATCTGTTTCTGTAAGCAGGAATCCAATCCCTGTTGTGACAGTTTCTGTGTTGCATTTCACCTCTTTCTTGGCTGCAGACACAGAGAACAGAGAGAATACAGCCCCCCTCCCACTGATCTCCTGTGCAGTGATGTGGTGTGAGTATGTGACATGCATATTCATGTATGGGGAGTGGACAGCAGAGAACTAAGTGGATCATTCACTGTGAGTAACAGATGGAATGAATCTCTTTATTTGAAGTGTACAGAAGATAGGAGGGAAATATAAATAAAAGAAATACATAGAGAGAGTTTAGAGTGAGGAATTAGAAAATGATAGCAGTTACATATGGATTTTTGACCTGACAGTTTTCCTTTAATATCTTATGTAATGCCATGTCTAAGGAGAGTTGGAGCTCCCTCTGCTGGACATCTGAAGCGAACAGACACTTCCTGATCCTTTTTTAGGAGTATATGTCTCATTCCCTGGTGAGGGGGAGGGGTTAGCTAAAATGTAGTAGGGCTGAGTAGGCACAGGATTCATCCAGTTATTACATAGAAACATAATGACAACAATATAATAACAATACAATACTCTAAGATTCCAAAATTGTGGGACACGACACTGATGGTCTGAAGAGATGTCGATCGCACATGGCCAATTTTGGATTTCCAATCACATTGTTCTAGCTGCTGACCAATATGCCAGCAGGCTGCTTTCTCATGGTGAACACAGGAACACTCAGCTGAACAAGCTCTCCTATGTGTGGGAGAGACATCCAAGATGTCTGTGTCTGATCGGCCAAAGCCTCATTCGGCCAACAGTAACCCAGTATGTATCTCAGGCTTTACTCACTGGTTTCCCGCTGACCACTAGAATTTCCCATAGGGGAACGCTGTTTGATGTACTTATGACACACCCCACCAGGACCGTGGGGTACTCGGAACCGGATTGGGCAGTTCTTTGGGAAGGTCACGGGGTCATGACCAGGTTCTGTGGCCCTGGTTGTGTCAATAAATGGGGGAAAGTTTATATGGGAAATGAATTTGTGACGCCACTTGTAGGTTTCACCAATTGGGATGGATGGCTGACGCTGCAATACAGATCCTCTGGGACCGTTGCTAATGCAGCTGAGGTGGTTCTACTCTCCACAGGTAAAGCGGAGGACCCCAGGGCAGTTTACACAGTCTATCCTGGGAATAGAATACGGTGGGGTGCAGGATTAAGGGCGCAATAAATAACTGGAGGACACAATGATGAAAATTTCCATTACCTTTACTTGATGGTTGTTGTTGCAGACCGGGGCACTTGTAACAGATGGTAATGGAAGTCCGGGCAGCTAGGAAGCAATCGGGGATCCACCTAGTAAGGTGGTTGTAGAGGCCTTCCTTCTGCGTGGTGCTGCTTGGACCTCACACTGCCTAAAGCTGTGCTGCGGCCCTCTTCCTGCATGTCTAGTCTTTCTACCCGTATGGGAGGCAGCTTGAGCCTTGTACAAGTGTGACTCCTCGGTGGCAGCTCTGGGCTCTGCTACACTGCTTTGCCTTCGGGCATTGAGTAGGGCCAGGGGACTTGCAATTCTCTGCCCTCAGGATTTGGCTGCCGGGACACCAGTACACAAACAACCATGGACTCCGGGGTTCTGTTTCTATTGCATTCCTCTGGGATGAGTCCGATCACAGCTCCACTCCCCAGGTTCTCCTCAACTCCTCTGGTTCACTAGCCTTCCACTGTCCTTGGACAAGCTCCTCCGGCTCCAGACCCCAGGACGTCTGTACTCACTCCTTACTCCCTAACGTTCTGACTTAACCCCTCCCCCAGGCCAGAATTTATAGGGAAGCTCCCCTGAATCCAGGTTCAGAGCTCCCCCTTCTGGTCTGGAGTCAGGAAAAGTCTTGGATGCTGGTGTTACCTGATTAGGGGACCCCTTCTTGCTTCCAGGCATGATATCACACCCTGTGAGGGAGGCAATGCCACTGTGGCAACCGGACTCCTGGGGTGCCACACTTACTGTCAAGGGAAAATATATAACAGGTAAGGATTGCCTAATGAGAAAAACTTATTAAAAGCCGTTAACTTACCAAGGACAAGCCTTTTCAGAATGAAGCCTTTGGGGTGATCAGCTGATCATTGGGGATCTTTCAGCTGATTTAGACAAGGAAACTTTGATTAGAGGCACATAGTTATTGATGGGTATGACAAGCCATCAAAGCTTGATTGGTACAGGTGTAACTCCTCTACGAACAAGAAAGAGGTCCTCACACTCCAGCTACTTTATGCCAATGATTGATGAGGGTCCAGTGATGGATCATATCTATTTATGGTCTTCCTTAAGGGAGCAGACACAATAAAGTTGAAGAATTGGGCGATTTGTATCATAATGAATGGTGGTCAGCTGGTTCGGTGACACAAACAATTTCGTTAACATTCAAAATACCAGTTGGGCAGTGTTGTTTTCTTTCTGTTGATGATCAGAACCGGTTGCATCATTGAACTTAAAATTCAATATTGGCCGATGTAGCCCCTCAATGTTTCACTACCACAGTATAGCATATCAGTTGGGTATATATAAATTCCTGTCACCAGGAGAGGGACAGGCCTGACCCAGCATATTGTTTTCCTTTGAGATAATGACCAAATCATAGAAAATCGAGGTCAAAGAAACCTGAATATGAATGTATCTATGATTTGATCATTATCTCAAAGGAAAACAAAAGGAAAAACAGAACAAAAAAATTAGAAAAAAGTGGACTTTATTGCCCAATGCGTGGCCACGCCATTCGGCAATAAAGTCCACTTTTTTCTATATTTTTGTGCTATTTTTCCCCTTTTTTACACTCTCTCTCTATAGTGCATCCCCACAGTCCTCCTATATTATAATGCTCCGTACACCTCGCACACACGTCTCCCTTTCCTACACCTGAATCACCCGGGGTTGTGTGGGGACTCGTGTATCTGGGCCTTGCTGTAGTTGGGATGTCACTGGTTGCCAGCCCAGACCCGTGGCCCTGGTGATCAACTGAAAAGGGGTTAGGGAATGGAAATAAAGTTTGTTGTGACGCCACCTGCAGATTCTGGCGATGGGGACCAGCGCAGCTTCATACCTCCGGGGGAGATGATACTGCAGCTTGGATGGAGCAGCTCCCTGCAGGTGGAGCTGAGTCCCCAGGGCAGACCAGCACTGATGGTGGTGGTGCTGGATGTGTATCTGATCAGGGATGGAAGCAGGGTATGGGGCCTTGCTGTCCAGTGGCTGGAATAGTTTTTTTAAGTGGCAGCAGGGTCAATGGTAGAGGAATAGACACACATACCGGAGATTGTTTCTTTACCTTTTACTGGTGGAATTGCAGGTTAAAGTCCAGTATACTGCCGGGTGTTCAGGTAGCACTTCTGGATCTCCACAGTGAGTGGGTATAAGGCCTCCTCGACTCTTTTCCCTTGTGTGAAGCCCCTGCCCTGTATGGAACTTGGCTGGCCTCCTCTGCTGTCCTCTTACCTGTGCTGTGTTGGGTAACCCTCGTTGGTCTACCGTTATATACTCTCTTGCGGTGCCTGGCTCTCTTGTTGGTGACTGTGTGGGAGTGTGTGTGGAATGTAACAGCATCAGCAGGGCACTAGGACCCTGTGAGTTCAGCTTTCCTGAACAGGAGGGAGAGAGAGAGAGAGGCTGATGGTGAAGGGAAGCTGAGAGCTGTCCTGCTAGATGAGACAGGCTGTAACAGTGGGGAGAAGTCTGGAGATTGGACTTTGATAAGACTTTTGTACAAGCTGTCTACAGAGGTGGCTGATCCCTGTCCTGGGAGAACTTGTGTTTTTGCTGGAAACTATTGCAGAGCCGGTGGAAACTGTGTGGACTAGAGACCGCATGGTGAGCTGACCAGGGTTCCCCTACCAGAAAAGAGACTGAGGAGAGACTGGGTCCGCTGCCATCCTCAGGGCCGCACCGTCCATTGGACAGTGTGAGCCCTGTCATTCAGGCGGCAAGAGGCAGGGGGAGCGGCAGTGCAGAAGGGGGCGGCGCCTCATGCACACAGTCTCCCCCTGTCATGGCGCCGGCCGCTCACCCCGCTCACCGCAGGTAAGCGGCGACCCGCCAGAGGAGGGGCGGCAGCGCTGGGCTCCACCAGCACCCCCCCCCCCGGTAATCACTGCCGCGGCTCAGGTGGCAGTGGGGCTTGGTGCACCCCTGGCCATCCTGATCAAGAGGATCCTGACAAGCCCTAGTAAAGAGTACTCCACAGACTGTATCCTGAGGCTACAGAACTAAAGTACTGGACATGTGAATCTGGCATTTGCTGGTAAGCCACCGAATTTTGCTGTTTTACAATAAGTTTTTTTTTTTGGACTTGCTGCAGCCTCTGGAATATAGGCCGGTGTGAAACTACATTTGGAGTATAGGCCGGTGTGAAACTACATTTGAGGCTGATGGTACCATAGCTTTTAAGATACTCGGGCATCCCTGTGCAAAGTGTATAGCCACCATTGATATAGTTTAATGTATTGTTATTAGCTATGATAAGTTATACTCAGTGCGCCATCTCAGAGGTCCCATCAGACCGCCCTCAGCTGATGTACATCGCCTTTCCAGTTAGTTAATAAATCCTCGATCAATTTAACGTATAGGTAAATTTGCTCCTGGTTCTGAGTGTGATTTACATACCCTGGGAACTCTGAGATCGGTGCATTGATGTCGGCTAACGCTGAGTGCGTAAAATTGTTATTGGTAGTGTTTTAAGGGGATTTTGAGACTATTACATTCTATACTAAACAGTACTTTGATCCCCATATCAGTAAAAACACTTTTGTTCATTTCTGCCTCTGTCTGTGACTCACTGGATCTTAATAAGACCTTCGGTCATTATGTGGAGCCCACTGGGACGGGGTACTCGGTACCGGACCGGGGTATCACATCAGTCCTGGTCCGGACCGTGTCCCGAGCCCACAAGTAAAGGGATTATTTACAGGGATAGTCGTGGCGCCACCCACAGGTTGTGATCAGTGGGGACCACCACTGCTGCTTGCTTCTGCCAGGAGGATGGATGGTGCTGAAGCCGGATGGATGAGCCCGCCGTGGGTCGGGCTGCTCCTGACAGGGTATATATAACACTTTAACATGCAAGGAAACAAACACTGGAGACTCTGGCAGGGTTCACCGGGTTTTACTTGACTCCTTCACAGCTTTTCAGTACAGTTCACAGTTCAGTTGGTTCACAAAGTTGTTTTAGGTTCTCACAAGTTAACTCCATACTTTCACCATTTAGTTAGCTCTACTGCAGCCAGGTTCCTGTCTTAAGACCCTTCTCCTGCTTACTACCATTCAGGCCCCTCTTTACTTCTCCTTTCCTTAGATGCTGTATGGTAGGTCGCTCGGGCTCTTGTTTTGCTTCTCCCTGTGTGTGGGTAGGTAAGCTCTGAACCCTATATGCCACTGTACCTCCTGCACTTGTGTTAGGATCACTGACGTGGAGTCAGAGTTCCCCGCCGGAATGTCTGTGATCCTGCTTGTAGCTGCAGTCACCTCAGAGCCGACTCTCTGGTCCTGGCCTAGCCTTCCAGTGTCCGTATATTTCACGGGATCACCAGACTCCTTCCTACCCTTGTGACTACGGCGTACATAGGGGATTCCTTCCTTCAGGCGTTCTCTGGCCTTCTGCCGTTTTCCCCGGATTCAACTGCACTGGTCCGGTGCTCAGTTCCTCTTGGTCTTTACTGCTTGGCACCCTCTGGCCTACTACTTAACACTTCCTGGTTTTCCCTTATGTACCCGGTCCGTCACCTTGCCTACGTCCCACCCACTGTGACTGGCCCGACGACTCCTTGCCCGCATAGAGTCCTGGGCTCCGGATTGGGTCTTGTGTCTGTGGGTGTGTTTGTGAAGGTGTTTGTGCAAAACTGTCTCCACCTTCCTGGCTGCAGTTCTTACTTGTGGCCACCCTGTACGCAGGGGCGCCACACATAGCATAGTGCTCAGTACACCGACTACACCAGTAGCAAAAACCCCTGTAGTAAGAAGGTCGCAACGCACCACACAGGGTCAGATCCCAGGACATTACAGCGATTAAAGTTCAGTTCCAGAGTAGAATGTAAATATGTTTTCCTTCTTGTATATAAAGATGTAAATACGTAACAATTGCAACTGCACAGATGCGGGAGACTGAAGTTTCTTTGGTAAACCGATATTCTCTACTGGGCTGGGTGCTCTCCTGCAGACTCGGACTCCGGTGTCCGGGGTGCTTTCTGGGGTGAACCAAGACGGCTCCCCGGTCCCCAGGCTGGTACTTCTCTGTTGCTCCTACGACTCACCTTCGACTCCACTCTTGGGACCCTGCTATAGCTAGATGGGTGGCTGTTCAGTGTCTCTGGCTCAGGCCTAGCGCGGCTCTGATCACTAGGACTTCTTCACAGTTCTCCTAGCGACTGCACACTGTCTAACTCCGCCCCCAGCACCAGTATTTATAGGGGATCTTGCCTAAGAGCAGCAAGTTGAGCTCCCCCTACTGGGTTGGGGTGGAAGGTGTTGTTTGTGGTGTATACCCACTGTGGAAATCCATCCATGCTATAGGAGAGCCTGTGGTTTCCTGTGGGAGCAGGGTGCCACACACCTCGTACACACTAGGCTCCCCTCCCTACACCTTGTATACACTCAGCTCCGCTCCGTACACCTCGTACACACTCAGCTCTGCTACATCAACACTAAATCCCTCCTGACCCCACACATAAACTTCACCTCATTCAGCACCATGATAACCAGCACAGCAGAGTCCTGCATACACTGAGGATTTGATCATGTGATCCCCTGACTCCTCCCCTCCATGTGACATCTTCACAGGTCCTGTAAGCACAGAGCAGCCATGGATGTGGTGTGCGGCTCTGCAGGTAGAGAGGAATGCGGCCGGGGCCATAGGAGCTTGAGTAGCATCTGCAGGGGGGCCCAGTGCTGCCCTCTACTGGCGTCGCCGCTGCCTCAGGTCAGGTTGCCAGCCTCATGATAGATGCGCCCCTGAGTCCATGCAAGACAAGAGGGAGCGGGGCCCTGGTCCAAACAGCCATGCCCCCTGTGTCACAGCCGAGCCCCTCTGCCCCTGATCTAATGGCCACACCCCCTGTGTCACTGTGGCGGCCCACCATGTAGGTGCCACAAAAGGGGTACTACACCCATAAAAGCGGCGTAGTCACCCCACTGCAATTGGAACCATGGCCAGTAGGTGGAACCCTAGAGCTGACACCCACACACTAGGTTAGTAGGTGGGAGGGACCCCGGGAGGATATATAGTGGCCTCTAGAGGGAACTAGTGAGTAGGTGAGCGGCAGTGAGAGAGAGAGAGGAGTTTTGGTTGGAGCAGGCTGCAAGCCTGAAGGGAGCAAGGAGGGTCTCCTCGGCTGAGGGGCCCAAGACAGAACAGATCCCAGAGAAAGAAAGAGAGAAGATAGCTCAGTCACGAGCTCACTCTAAGAGGGGGATACAGTAACAGAAGACTTTGCCCCAAAAGGAAGAAACCGGGTATCGGAGCCCGCAACTGTGATTACCTTTATGGCTCACAGAGAATCCGATGAACGGGGATATTTTAGATACGGCCCCGACTCCCAAAGAGCCCAAAAGAGGGGAATCAGTTCTGCAGTCAGATCCTGAGTAGGACAGTAAAAGATTCACCCGACGGGTACAAAGGAGAGGAGACTAAGAGAAGCAGCAGGAGGTTAGACTATCTTTAAGAAGTCAGACTTCACCGCCACTAGGAGGTAAAAAGGAAAGAAAGGAACACGAAAGGTACACAAGGAGGGATGCATTTATCAGCCAGAAGTTCCACTTGCAGCATCCGTAGCATTTGCCATTATACCATCTACTGCACTGAAGAACTGTAATGACTTTGGAGACGTTTTCAGTAAAGTACCTGGTGAAGTGAAGTTCTGACTCTGCTGCATCCTTTCCCATATAAGCTGTTTTCCTTACAGCATCGCTGCCCCAGTGGTCCAGTCCCGCCTGCGGGGGACTAATCCATCCAAGCCGCAATACCATCGACCACCGGAGGACTGTGGCGGCGCTGGTGAGCATCACCAGATACTGCAGGTAGCGTCATGACAAACATTGTATATAATCCCTGTAAATAACCCCTTTATTCATTGACCACCAGGGCCACGGCCTCGGGCAGCCACCCGTGACATCCCAGACTGAAACCGCCTGAGAGCTGAGTACCCGAGCCCTGGGTGCGCATCATCACGGCCAGGCCCCTCTGCCCCTGATCCAATGGCCACGCCCATTGCAGCCAGGCTCAGGGCCCCTAACTCCAGACAGAGCTCTACTCCCCTAGTGGCGGCCCTGAATGTATCTCAATAGAACGTCATTAAAGAGTAAGTAGGGAAGCCTGGTTTCTCCACTGTATCTGATTCCACGACTCTCCAATATAAGGCTGCTTTCACACTGCGATTTTTTTCCTGTCCGTGGGGATCCTACTCTTTGCAGGACCCCACGGACAGGAAAACGATTGCATCGGAGGTGACCTCCGGATGCCATTTCTGTGTCCGGTGGACCTGTGATTTTCACGGATCCAGACACAGAGCTCGAGCCTGCAAAGTGCAGGCAAGCGGGGCACTTTCACTCCCGCAATGTATATATATAAATTGCGGGAGTGAACCAAGAGTTAAAAATAAAAAAAAATATCCTCACCTCTCCGGCGTGTGACCCGCGCCGTCGCGCTCCCAGGGCTTAAGGATCTAGCGTTGCGTAGCAACTCGATCAGCTGATGCGGTCATGTGACCGTGTTGTTTAAATATGCCGCCCAACGATCAATTTTGGCGGGTGCGGGATTTAAACCGCTCAGCTGATGCGGTCACATTAATAGTTTGTAGTGCCACCTTTTGCTGTGATGACAGCTGCAAAGTCGCTTGGGGTATGTCTATCAGTTTTGCACATCGAGAGACTGAAATTCTTGCCCATTTTTCCTTGCAGAACAGCTGGAGCTCAGTGAGGTTGGACGGAGAGCGTTTGTGAACAGCAGTTTTCAGCTCTTTCCACAGATTCTCGATTGGATTCAGGTCTGGACTGTGACTTGGCCATTCTAACACCTGGATACGTTTATGTTTGAACCATTCCATTGTAGGTTTTGCTTTATGTTTGGGATCATTGTCTTGTTGGAAGATAAATCTCCGTCCCAGTCTCAGGTCTTTTGCAGACTCCAACAGGTTTTCTTCCAGAATGGTTCTGTATTTGGCTCCGTCCATCTTCCCATCAATTTTAACCATCTTCCCTGTCCCTGCTCAAGAAAAGCAAGCGCAAACCATGATGCTGACACCACCATGTTTGACAGTGGGGATGGTGTTTTGAGGGTGATGAACTGTGTTGCTTTTATGCCAAACATATCGTTTTGCATTGTGGCCAAAAAGTTTGAATTTGGTTTCATCTGACCAGAGCACCTTATTCCACATGTTTGGTGTCTCCCAGGTGGCTTGTGGCAATCTTCAAACAAGACTTTTAATGGATATCTTTGAGAAATGGCTTTCTTCTTGCCACTCTTCCATAAAGGCCAGATTTGTGCAGTGTACGACTGATTGTTGTCCTATGGATAGACTCTCCCACCTCAGCTGTAGATCTCTGCATCCAGAGTGATCATGGGCCTTTTGGCTGAATCTCTGATCAGTCTTCTCCTTGTTCGAGATGAAAGTTTAGAGGGACGGCCGGGTCTTGTTAGATTGGCAGTGGTCTGATACTCCTACCATTTCAATATGATCTCTTGCACAGTGCTCCTTGAGATGTTTAAAACTTGGAAATCTTTTTGCATCCAAATCCGGCTTTAAAGTTTGCCACAACAGGATCTCGGACCTGCCTGGTGTGTTCCTTGGTCTTCATGATGCTCTCTGCACTTGAAACAGAACCCTGAGACTATCACAGAGCAGGTGCATGTATACGGAGACTTGATTACACACAGGTGGATTCTATTTATCATTACCAGTCATTTAGGACAACATTGGATCATTCAGAGATCCTCACTGAACTTCTGGAGTGAGTTTGCTGCACTGAAAGTAAAGGGGCCGAATAATATTGCACGCCCCACTTTTCAGTTTTATATTTGTTAAAAAAGTTTAAAATATCCAATAAATTTGGTTCCACTTCACGATTGTGTCCCACTTGTTGATTCTTCACAAAAAAATTAGAATTTCTATCTTTATGTTTGAAGCCTGAAATGTGCAAAAAGGTTGAAAAGTTCAAGGGGCTAAATACTTTCACAAGGCACTGTACATTGCGGAACTGAAATTAAAGGGGAACACAGCAGTTTTAGTGTACTGAGCATGCTCAGTACACTAAAATCGGGTCTGAGAAACGATCCTGTGTTTTCTCGGACCTGTGCTCCATAGGCCCCCATGTTGTTTGCCGTGGATCGGATTCGATTTGGTCCGATTTGGTCCGCTGTGTCCAAAATCGGAGCAGTGTCCGATTTTGGGTACAGTAAAAAATCGGACACAATCGGATCCGACACAAATCTGAGTCATTAAGGGGAAATCCGATCTGATCCGTTGCCCATAGGGACACATGGGGGCCAAATCGGATCTGTGTCTGTCCATTTCCAACGGACAGCCACGAATCCCAAAAAATCGCAATGTGAAAGCAGCCTTAGATCACTGGATGGTATAATATTGGTATTGGGCTGAGGTGCTGACCATACATTTCTCTTGTTCCAACACAGTAATCAGATATTTGTAAATATACACTTAGGTGGAGCCCCCTTTAAGTTGTGGTGCCTTCAAGAATGTTATGGTATTCTGTATGTTACTTATGGGTAATAAAGCTGCTGACAATGTACACAAACCCTTTCTACAGGGAAAATCCCATCTGAGGACACAGCAGCTTTCTTAGGTCATCATTGCTCAGGTGACATTCTATGAGGAGATACTCATGGTTATTTTCCAGTTTAGCCAAGCCGTCTGTTCCTTGCAGACACATGTTACCTCTCGTACAGCTAACACCTGATTTCACAATCTTGTAGTTACTAGAATTGTATTTTCCCAGAAATCAGAAGTTGTGTATTATTGACAAGTAAATGTCATGTGCAGAAGCCATATAGCTTCCTATTCCACAGTTCTTCTGTATAGTTTTTCCCTAACATGCACATTGCTATATACAGTAGATGGCACATCGAGAAGATATCACCCCTCTCCCCATATATCACCCTGGTGGTCCTCATATATCACCCCGCTCCTCTTATATCACCCCGCTCCCCATATATCACCCTGGTCCTCATATATCACCCTGCTCCCCATATATCACCCTGGTCCCCATATATCACCCTTAGGGATGAGCGAGTCTACTCGCTAGGACTCGTTACTCGGCGATTCTTAAGGGACTCGCTGGACTCGGTAATCGGCGAGTCTTTTAGCGAATACTCGCTCAGTAACGAGTCCAATGCAAGTCAATGGCAATCTTAGTTTTGTCAGAGTTTACTTTATCTCACTCGCTAGACTCGCTAGACTCGCTCTATCACATCGCTATATAGCTTGAATCTCCCCAAACAGCAGCGAGTCTGAGCGAGTCTACGAGTCCGAATCCTAGCGAGTCTGCGATTCCGAGTCCTGTATTCTCTATTCGGGACTCGCGAATCCAGAATCTTTTATGTTACTAGTCAGCATTGCGTGTTAGGTCAGAAAACTTGTGAAGATAGCCAATCATAGTCAGTAATGGCATAGCAGCTTTGGTTGTGTCAGGACTATGATTGGCTGCTGTCCATCGTGATGCCTATGTCATCTATGACAGGCAAGGCAGTATATAAGGCTTGCCCCCGCCATTTTGGGCACATTCCTGAGAAGAGCTGACCTAGTGCAGGGAGACTTGGAGCAGATCTAGGGACAGTTAGGCAGTGTAGGAGTCACATATAACCCAAAAGTTCTTTTCAGAACTAACAGGACGGAGTGTAGGAGTCAAGATTCCTCACACATAACCCAAAAGTTCTTTTCAGAACTACCAGGACGGAGGATTGCTGTACAGGACTGTAAGGAAGGGGAGATAGGAGCAGCCTTACAGTGAATCCAGCACCATCCTCAGAGCTTAGTTCACCCAGCTTTCCGCAGAGCTGTAATCCTAAGCTTTTTCTTATTTTTGGCACTAGTCTACCAAATAATTTTGGTGCCATTTTTCCACAAAAAATTTCCTGTGCCAGTGCGTTGCTGTACGGTGTCCTGCCTGCAGCTCGCACGGTACTTGTAAACTTGCACGCAGCCAGCACCGCAGCCTAACAGTGCCTGGTTCTGCGTACTAAACAATTTTTTCCTGTGCCAGTGCGTTGCTGTACGGTGTCCTGCCTGCAGCTCGCACGGTACTTGTAAACTTGCACGCAGCCAGCACCGCAGCCTAACAGTGCCTGGTTCTGCGTACTAAACAATTTTTTCCTGTGCCAGTGCGTTGCTGTACGGTGTCCTGCCTGCAGCTCGCACGGTACTTGTAAACTTGCACGCAGCCAGCACCGCAGCCTAACAGTGCCTGGTTCTGCGTACTAAAAATTTTTTCCTGTGCCAGTGCGTTGCTGTACGGTGTCCTGCCTGCAGCTCGCACGGTACTTGTAAACTTGCACGCAGCCAGCACCGCAGCCTAACAGTGCCTGGTTCTGCGTACTAAACAATTTTTTCCTGTGCCAGTGCGTTGCTGTACGGTGTCCTGCCTGCAGCTCGCACGGTACTTGTAAACTTGCACGCAGCCAGCACCGCAGCCTAACAGTGCCTGGTTCTGCGTACTAAACAATTTTTTCCTGTGCCAGTGCGTTGCTGTACGGTGTCCTGCCTGCAGCTCGCACGGTACTTGTAAACTTGCACGCAGCCAGCACCGCAGCCTAAGTGTGCCTGGTTCTGCGTACTAAACAATTTTTTCCTGTGCCAGTGCGTTGCTGTACGGTGTCCTGCCTGCAGCTCGCACGGTACTTGTAAACTTGCACGCAGCCAGCACCGCAGCCTAACAGTGCCTGGTTCTGCGTACTAAACAATTTTTTCCTGTGCCAGTGCGTTGCTGTACGGTGTCCTGCCTGCAGCTCGCACGGTACTTGTAAACTTGCACGCAGCCAGCACCGCAGCCTAACAGTGCCTGGTTCTGCGTACTAAACAATTTTTTCCTGTGCTAGTGCGTTGCTGTACGGTGTCCTGCCTGCAGCTCGCACGGTACTTGTAAACTTGCACGCAGCCAGCACCGCAGCCTAACAGTGCCTGGTTCTGCGTACTAAACAATTTTTTCCTGTACCAGTGCGTTGCTGTACGGTGTCCTGCCTGCAGCTCGCACGGTACCATCCATCTGTCTTAAAATATCGCAGGGTGCTTTCACATCTGCGTTTTTCGTAATTCGCGGCAGATGCGGTGAAAAAACCGCATCTGCCGCGTTTACCGCATAACCGTTCCACTTGCGGCGCGGTTGCGGTTTTTTCTATGCAAAGTATAGGCATACTTGCGGCAGGTGCGGCTTACTGCGGTTTTTTTCGCGGCCGCACCTGCCGCAAGTGCAAAACCGCACTTGCCGCACCTGCCGCAAGTATGCCTATACTTTGCATAGAAAAACCGCAACCGCGCCGCAAGTGGAACGGTTATGCGGTAAACGCGGCAGATGCGGTTTTTTTCACCGCATCTGTCGCGAATTACGAAAAACGCAGATGTGAAAGGGCCCTAAGCCTCTAGTGTGTACCTTTCACGAAATAGTACCTGCTACTTGTTTTACAAGCCCCAGAAAGCCACCAGAAATTATAAAATGTTTGCTTTTACAGCATGGTGTGTGCCCGAGAATCGCTTCCCCCTCCCATCATCGGCTCCAAATAAGAGAAAAACCTGCGAGTTTGGACTCGCACACTTTCAGAGACACATCAGCGATTTGGAAATAGCATTATTCGTTATTACTCGGTTCCCTATTCATTAACATTGGACTCGCTAGACTCGCAACGAGTAGCGAGTCCTGGGCTCGGACTCGTACGGGTCTAGCGATTCCGAGTAATTTAGGACTCGCTCATCCCTAATCACCCTGCTTCCCATATATCACCCTGCTCCCCATATATCACCCTGCTCCCCATATATCACCCCGCTCCCCATATATCACCCCGTTCCCCATATATCACCCAGCTCCCCATATATCACCCTGCTCCCCATATATCACCCTGCTCCCCATATATCACCCTGCTCCCCATATATCACCCCGCTCCGCATATATCACCCTGCTCCCCATATATCACCCTGCTCCCCATATATCACCCAGCTCCCCATATATCACCCCGCTCCCCATATATCACCCTGCTCCTCATATATCATCCCGCTCCCCATATATCACCCTGCTCCCCATATATCATCCCGCTCCCTATATATCACCCTAGTCCCCATAAATCACCCCGCTCCCCATATATCACCTCGCTCTCCATATATCGACCTGCTCCCCATATATCACCCTGTTCCCCATACATCACCCCGCTCCCCATATATCACCCTGCTCCCATATATCATCCCGCTCCCCATATATCACCCTGCTCCCCATATATCATCCCGCTCCCCATATATCACCCTGCTCCCCATATATCATCCCGCTCCCTATATATCACTCTAGTCCCCATAAATCACCCCGCTCCCCATATATCACCTCGCTCTCCATATATCGACCTGCTCCCCATATATCACCCTGGTCCCCATATATCACCCCGCTCCCCATATATCACCCTGCTTCCCATATATCACCTTGCTCCCCATATATCACCCTGCTCCCCATATATCACCCTGCTCCCCATATATCACCCTGCTCCCCATATATCACTCCGCTCACTCCCCATATATCACACCTCTCCCCATATATCACCCCGCTCCCCATATATCACCCCGCTCCCCATATATCACCCTGTTCCCCATATATCACCCCACTCCTCATATATCACCCTAGTCCCCATATATCACCCTGCTCCCCATATATAACCCCGCTAACCCATATATCACCCTGTTCCCCATATATCACCCCACTCCTCATATATCACCCTACTCCCCATATATCACCCTACTCCCCATATATCACCCTGCTCCCCATATATCACCCCGTCCCCATATATCACCCCACTCCTCATATATCACCCTACTCCCCATATATCACCCACTCCCCATATATCACCCTGCTCCCCATATATAACCCTGCTCCCCATATATCACCCTGCTCCCCATATATCACCCCGCTCCCCATATATCACCCTGTTCCCCATATATCACCCGGCTTCACATATATCACCCAGCTCCCATATATCACCCCAGTCCCCATATATCACCCTGCTCCCCATATATCACCCCACTCCCCATATATCACCCCGCTCCCCATATATCACCTCACTCCCCATATATCACACCGCTCCCCATATATCACCTCACTCCCCATATATCACCCCGCTCCCCATATATCACCCCGCTCCCCGTATATCACCCTGTTCCCCATATATCACCCCACTCCTCATATATCACCCTACTCCCCATATATCACCCTGCTCCCCATATATCACCCCGCTCCCCATATATCACCCCACTCCTCATATATCACCCCACTCCTCATATATCACCCTAGTCCCCATATATCACCCTGCTCCCCATATATCACCCCACTCCTCATATATCACCCCACTCCTCATATATCACCCTAGTCCCCATATATCACCCTGCTCCCCATATATCACCCCGCTCCCCATATATCACCCTGCTCCCCATATATCATCCCGCTCCCCATATATCACCCTGCTCCCCATATAATCATCCTGCTCCCTATATATCACCCTAGTCCCCATAAATCACCCCGCTCCCCATATATCACCTCGCTCTCCATATATCGACCTGCTCCCCATATATCACCTGGTCCCCATATATCACCCGCTCCCCATATATCACCCTGCTTCCCATATATCACCTGCTCCCCATATATCACCCTCTCCCCATATATCACCCTGCTCCCCATATATCACCCTGCTCCCCATATATCACTCCGCTCACTCCCCATATATCACACCTCTCCCCATATATCACCCGCTCCCCATATATCACCCCGCTCCCATATATCACCCTGTTCCCCATATATCACCCCACTCCTCATATATCACCCTAGTCCCCATATATCACCCTGCTCCCCATATATAACCCCGCTAACCCATATAATCACCCTGTTCCCCATATATCACCCCACTCCTCATATATCACCCTACTCCCCATATATCACCCTACTCCCCATATATCACCCTGCTCCCCATATATCACCCGCTCCCCATATATCACCCCACTCCTCATATATCACCCTACTCCCCATATATCACCCACTCCCCATATATCACCCTGCTCCCCATATATAACCCTGCTCCCCATATATCACCCTGCTCCCATATATCACCCCGCTCCCCATATATCACCCTGTTCCCCATATATCACCCGGCTTCACATATATCACCCAGCTCCCCATATATCACCCCAGTCCCCATATATCACCCTGCTCCCCATATATCACCCCACTCCCCATATATCACCCCGCTCCCCATATATCACCTCACTCCCCATATATCACACCGCTCCCCATATATCACCTCACTCCCCATATATCACCCCGCTCCCCATATATCACCCGCTCCCCGTATATCACCCTGTTCCCCATATATCACCCCACTCCTCATATATCACCCTACTCCCATATATCACCCTGCTCCCCATATATCACCCCGCTCCCCATATATCACCCCACTCCTCATATATCACCCCACTCCTCATATATCACCCTAGTCCCCATATATCACCCTGCTCCCCATATATCACCCCACTCCTCATATATCACCCCACTCCTCATATATCACCCTAGTCCCCATATATCACCCTGCTCCCCATATATCACCCCACTCCTCATATATCACCCTACTCCCCATATATCACCCTGCTCCCCATATATCACCCCGCTCCCCATATATCACCCCGTCCCCATATATCACCCTGCTCCCCATATATCACCCCGCTCCCCATATATCACCCCTCTCCCCATATATCACCCAGCTCCCCATATATCACCCGCTCCCCATATATCACCCGCTCCCCATATATCACCCGCTCCCCATATATCACCCCGCTCCCCATATATCACCCCGCTCCCCATATATCACCCCCACCCCCGCCATATATCACCCCGCTCCCCATATATCACCCCGCTCCCCATATATCACCCCGACTCCCCATATATCACCCCGCTCCCCATATATCACCCCGCTCCCCATATATCACCCCGCTCCCATATATCACCCGCTCCCATATATCACCCCGCTCCCCATATATCACCCCGCTCCCCATATATCACCCCGCTCCCCATATATCACCCTGCTCCCCATATATCACCCTGCTCCCATATATCACCGTCCCCATATATCCACCCCGCTCCCCATATATCAACCCCGCTCCCCATATATCACCCTGCTCCCCAATATCACCTGTCCCCTATCACCTGCTCCCCATATATCACCCCGCTCCCCATATATCACCCTGCTCCCCATATATCACCCCGCTCCCCATATATCACCCCGCTCCCCATATATCACCCTGCTCCCCATATATCACCCTGCTCCCCATATATCACCCTGCTCCCCATATATCACCCCGCTCCCCATATATCACCCCGCTCCCCATATATCACCCCGCTCCCCATACACCACTCTTGTGTTGCTCTGTGGCATGTTACGTGTAATGTTTGGCTCTTCTCCCATATTTCACACTTCATGCCCCTCAGGAGGAATAACAGAAGTTTAGAAGAACAGAACACACAGCTCCGATCCATCGATATATGGGGTTATTTACCCTGTACAAAGCAAAAGAGAAAAGTCATCATATGTCGCACCCTAATCGCCATAGTTTGTTCTCTGCGCCTCCCTGCAATAGACAATCAATACATTGTATCCAGCAATGGAGGGCGATGATGTCATAGATCCTCTCCTTGATGAACAAACCTAAGTTACAGGATTCAGACAATGATGACAGTAAAGCATTCTGTTTACACGTTTTTATTACTCTTCAGTTGCTTTTTTCCTGATACATGAATGTTTTGCTATGTGAAGGGTGTGACGTCACTCACACAGCTATGATGACACGGAGTTTCCGGGCACGGCTTGTGCCTAGCAACAGTCGCTAAGGAGATGAGCCGCAGGCAGTGTCGTGCTGAGTGACGTCAGATACTGAATATCCCCGCCCACAACTCTCTCCGCTGCTGATCTGCGCTAAACCCAACACTGCTGGTATAAGCTACGCCCTTTTCAGTTACTAACCCGCCCACCTCGACGCAAACCACGCCTACCTCCGAGACTAACCCGCCCACCTCACTACAAACCGCGCCCATCCCGTGACTTTACCCGCCCACCCGCCACACAAACACGTTCACCCTCAAACAAACCCCGCCCACTCTGAGGCTAACCCCGCCCATTCCCCCCGGACTATGCGCTGGCCGCGAGTCACAGGCTCACACGCTGCGCTCCGGGCTGGAGGTGACAGCTGCTCCGGGAGCTCATGGAGGAGGGCGCCATATACATGTACTGAAGGCGGCAGACGAGGGAGGAGGGCAGGAAGGCAGCTCCACAAGGTGAGCGGAGAGTCCTGCCTGTACTGCTCCAGGTCTGTTGTCTGATAGACTGGTGTCAGCTGCTGGAGAGATCAGCAGCTCTATAGACTATGTGCTCCTGTCTGTCTGTCTATCTATCTGTCTATCTAATTGTAGTTGATTTTGCCCTAATTGATGCAGATTTGCATACCAGCAGCACCTCTTCTATACTTTGTGTTGCACCTGTTGATATCGTCCTGGCCCGGCATACTAGGGGTTAAGTCCATATAATGCCCATAGCTGCAGAAGTGATTTATAACCTGCGGCACCTATTACAGAGCAAAGTTCTCATAGCCCGGAGTCATCCCCTGCACAGGGCGGCGCGGTGCACCGGGGTCTGGACACCTATATCAAGGCGGAGGGGGTCATAACCGGCATGTGGAAATCTCACACTGTAATGTATCTTACTAGAGAGATCTGCTTCTCCTCCTACACTGATCTTTCATTCTCAAATTTTATTGGTGCTTATGAAGTTCTGTGGAGATCTACCGATCTTTCATTCTATTGGTGCTTATAAAGTTGTGTGGAGATCTACTAATCTTTCATTCTTTTGGTGCTTATGAAGTTCTATGGAGATCTACCGATCTTTCATTCTATTGGTGCTTATAAAGTTGTGTGGAGATCTACTAATCTTTCATTCTATTGGTGCTTATGAAGTTCTATGGAGATCTACTGATCTTTCATCTTTCATTCTATTCGTGCTTGTGAAGTTCTATGGAGATCTACCGATCTTTCATTCTATTCGTGCTTGTGAAGTTGTATGGTGATCTACTAATCTTTCATTCTATTGGTGCTTATGAAGTTCTATGGAGATCTACTGATCTTTCATCTTTCATTCTATTCGTGCTTGTGAAGTTCTATGGAGATCTACCGAGCTTTTATTCTATTTGTGCTTGTGAAGTTCTATGGAGATCTACTAATCTTTCATTCTTTTGGTGCTTATGAAGTTCTATGGAGATCTACTGATCTTTCATTCTGTTAGTGTTTATGAAGTTCTATGGAGATCTACTGTTCTTTCATTCTATTGGTGCTTATGAAGTTGTATGGAGATCTACTGTTCTTTCATTCTGTTAGTGTTTATAAAGTTCTATGGAGATCTACTGATCTTTCATTCTATTGGTGCTTATGAAGTTCTATGGAGATCTACTGTTCTTTCATTCTATTGGTGCTTATGAAGTTCTATGGACATCTACTTGATCCTTCATTCTATTGGTGCTTATAAAGTTCTATGGAGATCTACCGATCTTTCATTCTATTGCTGCTTATGAAGTTCTATGGAGATCTATTGATCTTTAATTCTATTGGTGCTTATGAAGTTGTGTGGAGATCTACTGATCTTTCATTCTATTGCTGCTTATGAAGTTCTATGGAGATCTACTTGATCCTTCATTCTATTAGTGCTTATGAAGTTCTATGGAGATCTACTTGATCCTTCATTCTATTGGTGCTTATGAAGTTATATGGAGATCTACCGAGCTTTTATTCTATTAGTGCTTATGAAGTTCTATGGAGATTTACTGATCTTTCATTCTATTGGTGCTTATGAAGTTGTGTGGAGATCTACTGATCTTTCATTCTGTTAGTGTTCATAAAGTTCTATGGAGATCTACTTGATCCTTCATTCTATTGGTGCTTATGAAGTTCTATGGAGGTCTACTGATCCTTCATTCTGTTGGTGCTTATGAAGTTATATGGAGATCTACCGAGTTTTTATTCTATTAGTGCTTATGAAGTTCTATGGAGATTTACTGATCCTTCATTCTATTGTTGCTTATGATGTATGGAGATCAACTGATCTTTGACGTGGGGGGGGGGGGGGTAAAATCTGTCCTCTCTGTATTCAGTGAAGGACGATCATTCCATTACTGAGATGGGGTCTATAGATGATGCCTACAAAAGGCTGAAATGACAGCTCCAATTTTCCATAGAACCTTGTAGACACCAACTGTCATCTCCCATCTCCGGTAATGGGAACGTCTGTATTTACTGAGGTCAGATTTTACCTGTGAATTGAGAATTTTGAGAATGATCAATTAGACAAGGAGGAGAAAGAATCAGATTTCTGTAGTGAGATAATGCAACGTTTCTTCTTTTGATGTGTGTAATTGATTTATGGAAAAAAATAAATTCCAGGGACAAGTACAGGATAAATAAATGATGGATTTCGGATTGAGACTATCCAGATTGCTGATATATTGGAGAACTAGAATTGTGTGGAGTCAGCGCTGCTCGGGACCCGGACCCAAAAAAGGGGCGCAAAGGGCGAAATCTTCCATCAAATTCCAACAGTAGAGTTGAGCGCAACATTTACATGTGGAGCTGCTCACTAGGGCACATTGGACATATTGCCAGGACAGGTGACAAAAGTCTGATCACTGGGGGCCCCACTGACCGCTAGTACCGGGGTACTGAACTTCACATTCCTCCTAGGGATATGAGCACAGGTTAACACATTGGAGGTCACACATACGCAGAGTCGCTCCAATCAAAGTCTATGGGACTGACCGAGATAGCGGAGGCCAGTACTAAGTACAGTAGCGGTGAGCGAGCTCTGCCGTGCTATCGTAATGAGCAGTTGGATATTCAGATGGGCGCGACTCGAGTACCCCAGTATAATGGAAGTCAATGGGGGACTCCAAAACATGTTTCCGAAAGATCTCCATTGACTTCCACTATACTCAAGTACATGAGCTGTGCCCATGTGAACATCAACTGCTCTTTCCTGTGCTGTAATGTCGTTATACTCTTTCCTGTGCTGTAATGTCTGTATACTCTTGCGTCCTCCTTTGCCCAGGGAATGTGGTATGATCAGACCATGTCCCTGTACAGTCAGACACATCCATTACACAGTATATAGCAAGGACACATATATAAGATTATCTCAGCACAGGAGATGTGGTATGATCAGACCATGTTCCTGTATGGTCAGACACATCTATTACGCAGTACATAGCAGGGACTCGTATATAAGATTATCTCAGCACAGGAACATTTTTTTTATCACATCCAGTTGTGGAAATTATCATTATTCCAAGATCTATTGATTAAAATCAACTTTGTTCGTCGGACAACCCCCTTAAGTGAGGACTGCATGACTACTGATAATAAGAGAGACTGCCCGCCTTAGGCTACTTTCACATAACGATTTGTAGGGAGCCGATGCTGTCCGATATAAATCGGACAGCATCGGCTCCCTTCTGATGCCTGGAATCGGGTGCCAAATAAGCACCCGATTCCGGCATAAAATCGCTCCCTGCGGGGTGAAAAAAAGAAAAAAAAAAATGTTATTCTCACCTTCCCCGAGCCCCCGCCGTCTTCCGCCATCTTCCGCCATCTTCCGCTAGGCTCCCGGTGGATCCCGCAGGCTGCCGGTGTCAGCAGAGGGTTCCTTCTGCTGTTCAGGACCTGCGGTGATGTCACAGTCACGTGACCGCGGGTTCACCATGGTAACCCGCGGTCACATGACTGTGACATCACCGCAGGTCCTATACAGCAGAGGGAGCCCTCTGCTGACACCGGCAGCCTGCGGGATCCACCGGGAGCCTCCAAGAAGATGGCGGAAGACGGCGGGAGCTCGGGGGAAGGTGAGAATAACATTTTTTTTTTTTAACCCTTGTGCTCCTAGTTAGGAGCAGTTTTACTGTACTGAGCATGCTCAATACAGTAAAACGGGGTCCGAGGCGACATCAGATGTTTCCTCGGACCCTTCTCCATAGGGCCCCATGTTATAGGGATCGAACCTAATCGGATGTGCACTAAATGCCATCCGATTTGGTCCGATCCGAATCTGTCAGATTTTATTTTTGGTGCAAAAATCGGAGCAAGCTCCGATTTTTGCACCGATAATAAAATCGGACAGAATCGGATCGGACCAAATCGGATGGCATTTAGTGCACATCTGATTCGGTCCGATGCCCA
>JARQOC010000011.1:199163306-199224035 GCA_033576535.1 Allobates femoralis | reverse complement strand
ATTTGGTTCACCCGCTGTCCCTGGGACCGGGTGTGTTGGGTGTGTTTGTGGGTGTCTGGACTTACCAACCTGGTTACCGTAGACGGGAATACCACACCCATGGATTGGATGCAGTACCCCCTCTGCGGCGACCAGACCACAGGGGCGCCACATTCCCCCTTAGCAAACATTAGCAAGTCCTCATGCTAGGACACGGGTTAGATGACGTTGCAATTGAAACTCAAAATTTTTATGACATGCATGTAAAATAACAATAAAACAAATACAAGAAAGCTTCTTCCTTTACCGGAGGTTCTGGGCTTAAATGTTACATAACAAAAACACGCTGAGTATATATGGTTGTATAAAAAGGGTCAATATAAAAGTAGAAAAAGGAGGTAGGTTTAAAAAAATATAAAAAGCAACAGCGCAAACAGGGATTTTGTTTCAGCAAGGGTCCCTTGCCGGGTGTGTCAATGATTGTTGAGTTCAGTTCTTTTTCTTCGGGGGATTCACCCCAAACAAACCCCCCAATGGTGGTCCTGGGTGGGCGACAGGATGTAGGACCACGCGTCTTTCGGGTTTTTCTTCGCGGTCAACAGGTAAAATTAAGTCATCCTTAGAAGGCACACATATAACATCATGGTCTAAAACCAACAGGGCGCACACTGTGATGCGCTTTTTTTTTAGAATGAGTTCAAATCATGCATTGTCCATGATTATAATGTGCAACAACAAACACATTATTCAAACTAAATTAACTATATATATTGCTTCATTAGTTCCCTTCACTGTGGCTACCACGGCAGCGTGTCCCATCTCGCCACTCACGCTCCTGCACGGGTGTCTGGGTCTCTGCTTCCCGCACAAGAGTCTGTGCACGTCTCTCAGGGGCGGACTTCCAGGCTGCGACCGCCTCGTGACGCACTTGCTGTACTTGAAGGGCATAGGGCCCTTGCTCTCCCTTTGCCGCATGAAGGTGACCTAGTCCCCGGGGTGTAGATCCCTGCCCGGGTGACCCTTAAGTTCCTCCACATCCCGGCGGGACACTAAAAGCTCCTGAGCTCCCCCAGTTCTCTTAGGAATCCCCAGCCGCTGCCAAGGTGGAAGGTGGTCACAAGTCCATTCCAGGCGTGGGCCTCTACCGGTGGACCGGGCCTTGCAGGCTTCGGCCTTGGCCCGCATATTGCACTTGTGGCACCCCTACAGAATGGTTGCCACAGGACCACCTGGTGCACGGAGGGATTTCCACATCAGGTACCCTACACATGCAACACCTTCCACCCCAGACCTGAAGGGGTAGCTCTAATTGCCGCCTTCAGGCAAGGTCCCCTATAAATTCAGGCCCGGGGGAGGAGTTAGGCAGAGTGCAGATCCAGGAGGACTGTGAAGAGTTCAGTACGGAGCAATACTGAGGAAGATATCCTGGTGAACGGTGCTGCGCTAGGCCCGTACCAGAGGGAAGCCCAGCCAGTGCAGGGGTCAAAGAGTGAGGGTCGGAGGCAAGGTGAGGAACAGAGTGGGGACAGAGGAACCATACCGGTTCACCCCAGAAGCAACCCGGACACCGGAGTCCAAGTCTGCCAGGGACTACTTAGCCCAGCAGAAAACAGCGGTCAACCAAGGAGACTTCAGTCTTCTGGGACACTTGTAGCACAGCAACCACGAGAGCCAGGAACTGCAGGAGAGATAGCGGCACTCAACAGAAGGTTCTCACCGCCTACAATACAAGTGAGAGACACAGGGAAGGTCAGGCCAGATTCCAGACAGGGCAGGACTAAAATACACACACTAGGACCAGGAGGCCTCACAACTCACCAGGTGTGTAGATCCTGAAGTGCCTCCTGACCACCTGGAGTGTACCCTGGACGTTACTTTGCAACAACATCAGTAAAAGGTACGGAAACAACTTTCAGCGTGTGTGTGTTATTACGGCCCCTGATCCTGCTCTTAACACAGACTGCCTGCCAGCATCTCCATCTGATGAGCCGCCTTCTCCTACAGCACCAGAGACAAGGCTGAGTGGAGAGCTGTCTCCCTATGCAAAATACCGATTCTACATCACTGCCCCGGGGACCCCGCTACACCTACGGGGAGCATTATCATCTGGCTGCTGCATCACCATCCCCAGAGGTCTGAAAGCAGCGCCAGTATCATTACCGAGTACCGTAGGTGGCGTCACGAGACTTTCTTTCAGTTTTTTTTCCCCTTTTTTTAGCGACCACCAGGGCCACGGGCTCGGGCAAGCCACCCGTGACATCCTCCCCCATTGCAATCGCCCGTGACCTGGTACCCCAGGGGCCCTGGGATGGGTCAGCTTCTGGCATCATGAACAGGATGCCATGCCCGGTATTACCAGGTATTGTGTGTTGTGTATTGACTGTGATTGTGAACTGTTAAACATCGGGCCGCCATTATTGCGCAACAGAGTGGGAAGAAAGAGGGCGTAACGGCCAAAAGGGTGTGAAGACAAGCCCCGCGTTCTGCCGAGGACTGCTGAAGTGTGGCAACCCGATCCGGAAATACCCGAGTGCTCAACTTCCCGCTTGAGGAGCCGCCGACTGCTTTTCTTTTTCAGAGACTGACTAAAGTTAACTAGGGGGGATGAAGAATGGATGCACAGCGGGAAAACGATGCAACCGAAGCCCACTGTAGGGAACTCAGCCGGGACGTCAGCCGGCGGAGTAGCCACAGCACCTGGAGCTGTGGCACCAATCATGCCGATCTCTCTGCCGTATGTCCCGGGAGCAAAGTGGTTACCGCAGTATGATAGCCGACCAGATACCTTGGCTGGGTTCAAAAGAAAGATATGCCATGTACTTGATATATATGCAGTGACAGGCAAGCAGAGGGTGTATGTTGTGATGGGACAATTAATAGGCGCAGCAGAGCTCAAAATTGAAACCTGGTCAGAAGCAGATCAGGAATCAGTAACAACAATCTTTGACAAACTTAAAGTTGCTTTTGAGAACCGCACTGAGGCTGAGCTAAGAATAAGGTTTTACCACTGTAAACAGAGGCCGCAGGACAGTATTAGAGACTACGCCTTATGCTCCAGGAAATGCGGCGGACCCTAAAACAGGTAGACCCGGCCAGTGTGCAGGATGAAAATAAAATGATGATTGAACAGTTTATTCAGGGATTATAGTCCCAAGATGACCGCAGACAAGTGCGTTGGTGGGCCCTAGAACACCCAGATGCAGACTTTACCGTTCTGAAATAATGGGCCATTAAATCACTGCAACCCTTGGAAGCTTCAGATCCTGCACCTCAGCAGTGGCAAACCAGTGCCTCTCCTCAGAAACTGACGCCTCCCTCTTCACCTTCTCCTGAGACTAATATGCAGGCTGTGACCCCAGGTGACTCTGGTAGCATACGCTCTGAGGTGCACCTCCTAAGTAAGGACATGGCCATGGTGTTAAAGGCCCTACAGATCAAGCCAGAGTCAAAGCCGTCAGAGAAGATCCAGCTCGCCGACAGCCCTGAGGATGTCCCGTGGATGAGAGGAAGGAACACCATGTCACTCCGTGGGAGGACCACCAACCGCTACAGCTCAACCGGACAACCCATTTGTCACCGTTGCAACAAGACGGGCCACTTCGCCAGGCAGTGTACTTTAAACCAGCAACCCCTGGGGCCGAGGGCCAACCCCCAGGAATAAACCAAGCAGGCCCATCAGACTGGCGAGATAGGTATGTGGGAGGATGGCCGTACCTGTCCATCACGCTAGATGGAATTCCCACTCCTGCACTGCTGGACACTGGCTCGAAAGTAACCACCATACCACATATCCTTTATAAAAGATTTTAATCTGATGTTGAACTTACTCCTCCAGATCCTAACCTCACTATTTATGCTGAAAATGGTTTACCAGTTAACCAAATTGGGTTTAGAGAGGTAACAATAAAAGTGGGGAGGGTGGAGTTAAAGGGCCAAGGACTTATTGTGGTTGAAACGGACCCTAATGAAAGTGACCCACATATCATACTTGGTACAAATGTGATTGGAAATTGTCTGGATGAAGTGTTGTTTTTACTCTGACAGATTGCAGAAACTGCCAATGCCGGGCAGTGGAGAGTTCTACAGAAGGAGATCAGAGCCCTCCTGCGCAGACAACAGGTAACCCTGTCCGATGGTGAAATTGGTAGTGTACGGGTAATATAGCCAATTCCCATTGTGGTACCCCCAAAGAGTGAAATGATGATCTGGTGTCGGGCAGCAGTAGGTCTCAGAGGGCAAGATTACCAGGCAGTAGTAGAGCCTATGTGTTCAGAAGGAAGGCCCACAATCCTGACTGCCAAGGGGGTGGTTGATGTATGCAAGGGAAGGGTACCCATATGCATATTAAACTGTGAAGAGGAAGAGGTCAAACTGCCCAAATATTCTAGCGTTGCCAAGCTGTTCACTGTAGACAACAACTCGATACATACAGTGGAACCCTTGACCCCGCCAGACTCAGCGGAGGACAACAATTCCAAGGGACGGCTGGAGGACTGGTGTCAGAAGCTCCATGTAGGAACTGACTACACCCCCTCCCACCAGAAGCATGGTGTCTATCGGGTAGTTCAGGAGTACGAACGGGTCTTTAGTAAGCATCCACTTGATTTTGGGAGTATAAAAAGGGTACACCACCATATACCCACAGGTAAACATTCACCCATTAAAGAGCGATATAAGCCTATACCACCAGCTCACTATCAGCGTGCCAAGGAAATGTTGCAGGACATGAAGGACGCAGGGGTCATCAGAGATAGTTGCAGCACGTGGGCAGCTCCATTAATTCTAGTTAAAAAGAAAGATGGCACTATGAGAATGTATGTAGATTACAGAAAAGTAAATCATATAACACATAAAGATGCTTACCCGTTTCCCTGTATAGAAGAGTCACTTGCCGCATTAAAAACTGCTAATTACTTTTCAACCCTAGATCTTGCTAGTGGGTATTGGCAGGTCGCCGTTGCAGAAGAAGACAGGGAGAAGACAGCGTTCACAACACCCATGGGCCTGTGTGAGTTTAACAGAATACCATTTGGATTCTGCAATGCACTCGGAACGTTCCAACGGTTGATGGAGTGTTGCGTGGGGCACCGGAACTTTGAAACTGTGCTACTCTACCTGGATGATGTCATAGTGTATCCAAAACCTATGAAAAACACCTAACACATCTGTCAGAGGTATTCGAAGCATTGTCCAAGTTCAGGATGAAGCTGAAGCCATCGAAGTGCCATTTGCTGAAACCAAAAGTTCAGTATCTCGGGCATGTGGTCAGCGCAGAAGGAGTGGCACCAGACCCTGACAAGATCACCGTCACAAAGGAATGGCCAGAACCAACTACCGTCAGAGACGTCTGTCAGTTCTTGGGGTTGGTAGGATACTACCGAAGGTTCATAAAGGGCTACATGAAGATGGTCGCACCCTTGCAAGAACTCCTGGTGGGCCAGACCAAGAAGGGCAAGACCAGAGGTCCTCCATTTGAATGGGGTAAGAAACAAGAAGAATCTTTCAACCAGATGAAAAAGAGGCCCTGACTTGAGACGAGATCCTGGCCTATCCTGACTACAACTTACCGTTCTTGCTGTACACTGCTGCCAGCAACATGGGGTTAGGAGCTGTCTTGTCACAGAAACAGAATGGCAAGGAGCGTGTGATTGCCTATGCCAGTAGGAAGCTCCGTCCTAAGGAAAGTAACCCCAAGAACTACAGCTTGTTCAAGATGGAATTCCTGGCCTTGGTCTGGGATATCACGGAGCGGTTCAAGCATTACCTGGCGGCTGCGAAGTTCACTGCCTTTACGGACAATAATCCTCTTACACACCTCGATACCATGAAGTTAGGTGCAATGGAGCGATGCTGGACGGCCCGGTTGGCAAACTACAACTTCACCATCAAGTACCGGGCAGGCCATTAGAACACCAATGCTGACGCCCTGTCGAGGATGCCTCACTTACCAGAGGGGGAAAACATGAATGAGCTACAAGAAATAGATCTACCAGTGTTTCACCGCCAAAGTGCATCCCACTGTCAACAGACTTGTCAGAAACGTCGTGAGATAACGCTAAACCAGTTACCTCATCATGGTTGGAAAGAGACACAAGACGGTGACCCGGCTGTCAGCTTAGTCAAAGAGCTGATAGCCCAACCAGACTCACGTCTCAATATGGTTGCTCCACCTGAGGTGCAACACCTGTGGAAAGAGAGAAGCAGGTTGTTCATCTACCAGGGAAAGCTGTGTCGACGTTTCATAAATCTTAGAACCCACGAGATGGTGAGGCAAATAGTGGTACCAAAGATAGATGTCCAGATGGTGTTGGAAGCATACCACGATGGAGCAGCATACTTCGGATGGAAGAAGCTTGAGATGCTATTGCATTAAATATTCTACTGGGTTGGCATGAGAAGCGCCATAGAGAGATGGTGTAGAAACTGTGGGCCATGCAACTTAAGGAGAATAGACCGAGACAGCCAAAGAGCACCACTACAGCCAATTACCACCAAACAGCCTTTAGAAATAGCAGCCTTGGATCTGACACTCAGCAGATCAGGCTATACATCTGTGAAACTCTCCAAAACACAGCCAGCTGCATCACCAGCAACAACCACAGGAGGGAGCTCACAACCAGAATTCTTCATCAATGAATTCACAACAGTACCCCTTCCTTGAGGAGGGGTCGCCAAACCCTCACCAGAGCCCCCAGGCCTACCAGGATGAACCAGATGAAAAGCACGAACCAAGTCAGGGGCATGGACATCCGAGGCAAAAATCCAAGAATTATCCTCCTGGCTATAACCCCGCCATTTAACAAGGTACTGGAGCCTCCATCTGGAAAGATTGGAATCCAAAATCTTCTCAACCTCATACTCCAACTCACCATCAATCAAGACCGGGTCCGGAGGAGCCACAGCGGGAACCACGGGCACGACATATTTCCTCAACAAGGATTTATGGAAGACATTATGAATCGCAAAGGAGGCCGGAAGCGCCAACCAAAAGGAGACAGGATTAATAATCTCAGAAATCCTGTAAGAACCAATGAACCGAGGCTTGAATTTAGGAGAAGAAACCTTCAGAGGAATATGTCGGGACGACAACCAAACCAAATCTCCAACACGAAGCCGAGAACCAACACACCGATGACGGTTAGCAAAACGTTGAGCCATCTCCTGAGACTGAATTAAATTGTCCACCACGCAATCCCAATTCTGCTGCAGCCGCTCAACCACAGAGTCCACACCTGGACAGGCAGAAGGCGCACCCTGCCCAGAAGAAAAACGAGGATGAAAAACAAAATTAAAAAAGAAGGGCAAAACCAAAGTAGCCGAACTCCCCCGATTATTAAGCGCAAACTCGGCCAAAGGCAAGAAGGCAACCCAATCATCCTGATCCGCAGACACAAAGCATCTCAAATAAGTCTCCTAATTCTGATTAGAATGCTTGAGGGAAGGAGGTGTATCACAGTCCGCGCTGCCAAGATTTCCGCGTGTAAAACATGCAAGGGAGCCGGTGTCAAAACAAACCTTTTCCTTTATTCATCCAACGCGTTTCAACGCCCTCCTGGCGTCTTCATCAGGGATACATCCACCCCTCTCAACAGCTCTTATTTATAGCCACACACAATTATCATAAACAGTGGGTGTTCCCAAACATGTGATGTAAAAAACGTCATCAAGGCGGGGAGGGTGCTGCATTTTGGCGCACAAAACATAAAAGTACTCATAAATACATAAAAACACAGAAACAATGTCATTGAGCAAATCTAAAAAAACAGTACAATAATATCATTAAAAAACTCCCTTAAAAACAATGCGGAAAAGCTTCTAAAATCATGTCCTGCATATGTATATGTAAAAAAATAAAAAAATGTCTCGGATGACGGATTGTATATGCGTGTTAAGCAAAGCATCATCTGTCACTACCAAGGATTGAACCCATACTTGTCAAGGTGTTCATTCTTATATATAGGGTATTAGAGCGTTGTGCTATCTGCATTGACAATATATGTGATCACTAAAACCCAAGTTTCATTTTAGAAACAAGTGCCCTCAACACTTTCTTTTTATTACACAGGAAAGCCTTGGTCGGAGCAAGAACCTACAAGGTAGACGTGATTTGAGAAAGAACAATAATAACTCCATATTATAAAGTGACTCATGAATTTTCATACAAAAAGCGCAATTGTTTTTGAAAAGCAATGATGGGGAACAGAAAAAAACCTTTTCTGCTGATATATCGATTCTCATGTATTTTGATGCCTCTTAATAAAAACTAAATAAAGGAATTTTCCGATATTGTTATTCTTACTGCCTAGGTGTAGGTGACAAAAAATCTGGCGAAGAACACTGGTAAGGTCTGGTAACAGTGACTAATGAGTTTGTTCAGTCATTGCTAATGTAGTGGCGCTCCATGGGAGAGAGGTTTCACCAACACCACGCCTCAGCCGGTTCTATTCCCAACGGAAACCGAGTCAGGAAAAAAACCTCAATAACATGGTGGGACATGAAACACATGTTTCAAAAACAAAATTTTACTTATGACCCCCATACTGGGTTTCATGGGAAGGCTAAAAGAAGTGAGCAAATTCCATCGTGCCTTGTCATACACAGGACCGTATACTGGATGGCAGACAGATGGAATGCTGATGTCATGATGATATGGACGAAACAGCAAAGGCAATGCCAATGTACAAATATTCCATTGACCGCCAGCAGGGGCGCCCAAACAAACATGTACCAAAAAAAGGGGAAAGCAGGTCAAAACAAAGGGAGACAACCAAAGAAACACAATCATGCCGTCTCTTCAGAAAACGGGGTGGTCGCTCTTTATATGCCAATTCCGGGCAGAGTGAAGTGGTTGTGCAGCTGTTATTACCGGGGCACGGGCAAACCTGCTGAATATGATTAAGGTAATGAGAGCGAGCTCATCGATGTCCATATCTCGTGATAGTGTTATGTATTTTAGTGAATAGTGTCTTTTTTTAGTGAAAAAACAAACCGCTCTTGTAAAAAGTGATACTTAAGTTTATCAAAGTAACCAATCTCATACAAGTATTAGTGGCAAAATGTGATTATTCAGTCACCGCTTATGTAGTGATACTTCTAGGGAGAAAGCAGCACTGCTGCATTCAAAAAATGTTCCATATGTGCTATTTCCTACTGGCACAAAGGGGTTTGGATGTTTGATACGGCTCTTGATACTAGGGCCGCAACAAACCCTACTGGATATAATCAAAAAGTGAAGAACTCATCTGTACCCATGTTCCGTGGTGATAATGTATGTTAGTGATTAGTGTATATTACCCAGTGGAAGTGACAACTCTTGTTGTAAGTGATATTAATATTGATCAATGGGTCCAATCCTTATATTAACTCTGTAATCAAATTTAATCCCCTAGGTTTTAACGTATCCAATTTATAAATCCAATATTTCTCTCTTCTCTGTAACATTTCAAATCTGTTTGGGCAATGTTCTCCTACATGATCAATGGGCGTCACTCTCAGTGCCGTATGGTCTCTATTATGGTATGCATCAAAATGGAAAGAAACGCCATGCTGTTTAAAGCCCTTCTTAACATTGGAGCGATGCTTATTAAGCCGCTCATGAAGGGGTCTAATTGTTCTCCCTACGTATTGTCTATCGCAGGGACATTCAAGTAGGTAAATGACATATCTCGTCGTGCATGTCATTGGTTGTTTTAATCTGGAACGTTTCTTTGTTACTAGAGGATGAAAAAGAAGTTCTTTGCTGTATATTTCTGCAGCATAGGCACTTCTTTCGCCCACACTCTTTGGTCCCTCTCAATGTTGTTTTCTCTTCTACATCAGGAGATAGCCGTCTCAACTACTTGGGGCTATTTTACCCTTAATATTGGGGCTCTTCTAAAAATGATACCTGGGATTTCTGGGATTATTTCCTTCAGAATTACATCATTTCTTAGGATTGCCAATGTTTCATTATAGATTTTCTTATTTCTCGGTGATATTTATTATAAGTAGTGACAAAATTCCAATTTTTGGTGTTCTCTGCCTTATTTCTGAATGCGGGTGTCAATAGATTTTTCTGTGAGATGTCCCTGAAGTGTTCCCGTGCTCTACTAATTAATTTTTTAGGGTAACCTCTCTCTGCAAATCTTTTGGATAAGAATTCTTGATTGCTCTGAGTAGTCACTACTGGAAGAACAGTTCTTTTTTATCCTCCTGAACTGTCCAGCTGGGATGTTATTTAACCAATTTTTATGTGCCCCTATTGTAGTTGATGTATGAATTGCGGTCAGTAGGTTTAAAGAAGGTCTTAGTGAGTATTTCACCATTTTTTACAAATATTGCCAAATCAAGGAAATTGATACTAGTGTCATTCATGCTATACTCAAAATTGAACCCCCAATCGTTATTCTCTATCTCTTTTATGAAGTCGCTGATTACCCCTTGTTCCCTATCCCAGATAAAAAACAAATCATCAATGTATCTTTTATACAGAACCAAACCGTTCCTATGCATATTACCATAAATGTACACTTTTTCAAACAACCCATGACCAAATTTGCATACGAGCATGCCATTTTAGACCCCATGGCTGTGCCAAACTTTTGGTGGTACATCTGCCCCCAAAGGTAAAGTAGTTGTTTTCTAATACAAATGACAAACCGTCCAGTATGAACTCTATGCTTGCTGTTTCTCTCAGAGGGTCATTTTTCAAAAAATATTCCACACATAGTAGTCCCAATTTGTGTCCAATGTTAGTGTATAAAGAATTAACATCCATTGTGAGAAAAATGAATGATTCCTTCCATGCCAATTGTTGTAGAATACTAATGATGTCCGTTGAATCCTTTGTGAAGCTGTCCAGAGTAAATACATATCCTTGCAATTCTTTATCTATGAATTCGGCCAAATTGCTGCTCAGACTCCCAATCCCAGAGATGATAGGGCGGCCCGGGGGGTTTTCTAAATTTTTGTGTATCTTTGGAAGATGGTAAAGGAAAGGGATGGGTGGTTCTTTTTTGACAAGGAATTTTTTCATTTTAGGTTAAAATATTTTTCTCATATGCCATATTTATTTTATTATTGTAAATTTTTGTTAAATTGGGATATGGATCCCCACTGACTGGCTCATAATATTTTTTATCGGAAAGTAGTCTCATAGCTTCCTTCTCATAATCCGCCCTGTTTTGTATTACTATTGCCCCCCCTTTGTCTGCTGCCCGGATAGTAATGGTACCATTTTCTCTCAGCTCTTTAATAGCTAGTTTCTCTCCTTTCGTTAGATTATCTCTCTTATTGGGGCCATTGCTGTTATTTATATGTTCTAATCTCTCTTTTTTCAAATCACACAGTAACAAATCCTGAAAAGTTTCCAACGCGTGTCCTTTACTTTCTAGAGGGTAGAATGTGGATCTACTTCTCAATTTTTTATTGCCTTCGTTCTTCCTGTATCATTAATTGTTGCGGGGCCCCCCTTGGTGTTGGATCCCAAGGCAAAATGCCGCCTAAGTGTCAGTTTCCTGATGTAGTGATGGACGTCTATAAATAAACTAAAGTCCTCAGGTTCAGTGGTCGGGCAAAACAATAAACCTTTACTCAATAGATTGATCTCATCCTTAGTCAGTGTGTAGTCCGACAAATTCACTATATTGCTATTTTTGCTTGAATCACTCTTTAATCCTTGAAACTTATCTTGACTTTTTTTCTTCCCTTTCCCTCTACTTCCTCTTTTTTCCTTTTGCCTGTGATGGGGCTGAAAAAATTTGTGATATTTTGGGCCAATGGTTTGGCCGCAGATAAAAAAGGTACTACGCCCTTATTCTTATTGCTGGAGTTGTCGAGTACTACCCTCTTAACCGTGTTTATATCCTCTGTCCCCATTAAATCAAGTTGTGAACTGGTAATAGCAGAGATTTAACAATCTGGGAACCATCTATGATAGATGTATTTTTATTGTTGTACCCATGTCATGGCTCACTCTAACGGGACTGAGTGGCTTCTCCTTATTGATTTTATCAATCAACTCTTTAATGTTTTTTAGATGCTCTTCATCACTTTTCCCTTTAGTCTGGTCTATTTGTTTCTCATCAGATGTATTATGTACCTGTGCTATAGTGACAATTTGGTTACTGGCACCATTCACTGTGCCGGTGTGTGTTCCTTCCTTTATTTTATTGCTGTCCATATTGTTTTGTGGAATTAGGTATCCATCCTCATCAAATTGCTCATCTAAAAAAATACTATCGAGACCATCTTCCTCATCAAACGTTTCTATTTCAGTGTCGCCACCATTGTTATTATTAATGGTCATATCTTTGCTAATGACGGGACTGTTTTGGATGATTATCCCTACACTTTCCGTGTTGGAATCTATATCAGTTTTTGTCACCAATTTGTTTTTATTATTAGAACTATTACTATTGGAATTGAACACCATATCTGTTTTGGTACCATCAATTTTCCCAGATACTCCTGTCCCTTTCTGGTTGATTCTCGAGTCACCAGTCTTCTCCTTATTGTACCTTGTGCTGTTAGAAAAACTCCTCCCCTCTACGTTCTCTATTGTAAGAAGGTACCCTATTCCTTCTAAATGTGTTGTTCTCTGTGTTCGCCTTATCTTGTGTGTAATCCTGTCTGTCCCTGTCTGGCAACAGAGTTGATTGATAAAATCAATAAGGAGAAGCCACTCAGTCCCGTTAGAGTGAGCCATGACATGGGTAGACAACAATAAAAATACATCTATCATAGATGGTTCCCAGATTGTTAAAATCTCTGCTATTACCAGTTCACAACTTGATTTAATGGGGACAGAGGATATAAACACGGTTAAGAGGGTAGTACTCGACAACTCCAGCAATAAGAATAAGGGCGTAGTACCTTTTTTATCTGCGGCCAAACCATTGGCCCAAAATATCACAAATTTTTTCAGCCCCATCACAGGCAAAAGGAAAAAAGAGGAAGTAGAGGGAAAGGGAAGAAAAAAAGTCAAGATAAGTTTCAAGGATTAAAGAGTGATTCAAGCAAAAATAGCAACATAGTGAATTTGTCAGACTACACACTGACTAAGGATGAGATCAATCTATTGAGTAAAGGTTTATTGTTTTGCCCGACCACTGAACCTGAGGACTTTAGTTTATTTATAGACGTCCATCACTACATCAGGAAACTGACACTTAGGCGGCATTTTGCCTTGGGATCCAACACCAAGGGGGGCCCCGCAACAATTAATGATACAGGAAGAACGAAGGCAATAAAAAAATTGAGAAGTAGATCCACATTCTACCCTCTAGAAAGTAAAGGACACGCGTTGGAAACTTTTCAGGATTTGTTACTGTGTGATTTGAAAAAAGAGAGATTAGAACATATAAATAACAGCAATGGCCCCAATAAGAGAGATAATCTAACGAAAGGAGAGAAACTAGCTATTAAAGAGCTGAGAGAAAATGGTACCATTACTATCCGGGCAGCAGACAAAGGGGGGGCAATAGTAATACAAAAAGGGCGGATTATGAGAAGGAAGCTATGAGACTACTTTCCGATAAAAAATATTATGAGCCAGTCAGTGGGGATCCATATCCCAATTTAACAAAAATTTACAATAATAAAATAAATATGGCATATGAGAAAAATATTTTAACCCTAGAAATGAAAAAATTCCTTGTCAAAAAAGAACCACCCATCCCTTTCCTTTACCATCTTCCAAAGATACACAAAAATTTAGAAAACCCCCCGGGCCGCCCTATCATCTCTGGGATTGGGAGTCTGAGCAGCAATTTGGCCGAATTCATAGATAAAGAATTGCAAGGATATGTATTTACTCTGGACAGCTTCACAAAGGATTCAACGGACATCATTAGTATTCTACAACAATTGGCATGGAAGGAATCATTCATTTTTCTACAATGGATGTTAATTCTTTATACACTAACATTGGACACAAATTGGGACTACTATGTGTGGAATATTTTTTGAAAAATGACCCTCTGAGAGAAACAGCAAGCATAGAGTTCATACTGGACGGTTTGTCATTTGTATTAGAGAACAACTACTTTACCTTTGGGGGCATGATGTACCACCAAAAGTTTGGCACAGCCATGGGGTCTAAAATGGCATGCTCGTATGCAAATTTGGTCATGGGTCTGTTTGAAAAAGTGTACATTTATGGTAATATGCATAGGAACGGTTTGGTTCTGTATAAAAGATACATTGATGATTTGTTTTTTATCTGGGATAGGGAACAAGGGGTAATCAGCGACTTCATAAAAGAGATAGAGAATAACGATTGGGGGTTCAATTTTGAGTATAACATGAATGACACTAGTATCAATTTCCTTGATTTGGCAATATTTGTAAGAAATGGTGAAATACTCACTAAGACCTTCTTTAAACCTACTGACCGCAATTCATACATCAACTACAATAGTGGGCATCATAAAAATTGGTTAAATAACATCCCAGCTGGACAGTTCAGGAGGATAAAAAAGAACTGTTCTTCCAGTAGTGACTACTCAGAGCAATCAAGAATTTATCCAAAAGATTTGCAGAGAGAGGTTACCCTAAAAAATTAATTAGTAGAGCACGGGAACACTTCAGGGACATCTCACAGAAAAATCTATTGACACCCGCATTCAGAAATAAGGCAGAGAACACCAAAAATTGGCATTTTGTCACTACTTATAATAAATATCACCGAGAAATAAGAAAATCTATAATGAAACATTGGCACATCCTGAGAAATGATGTAATTCTGAAGGAAATAATCCCAGAAATCCCAGGTATCATTTTTAGAAGAGCCCCAATATTAAGGGTAAAATAGCCCCAAGTAGATTGAGACGGCTATCTCCTGATGTAGAAGAGAAAACAACATTGAGAGGGACCAAAGAGTGTGGGCGAAAGAAGTGCCTATGCTGCAGAAATATACAGCAAAGAACTTCTTTTTCATCCTCTAGTAACAAAGAAACGTTCCAGATAAAACAACCAATGACATGCACGACGAGATATGTCATTTACCTACTTGAATGTCCCTGCGATAGACAATACTAGGGAGAACAATTAGACCCCTTCATGAGCGGCTTAATAAGCATCGCTCCAATGTTAAGAAGGGCTTTAAACAGCATGGCGTTTCTTTCCATTTTGATGCATGCCATAATAGAGACCATACGGCACTGAGAGTGACGCCCATTGATCATGTAGGAGAACATTGCCCAAACAGATTTGAAATGTTACAGAGAAGAGAGAAATATTGGATTTATAAATTGGATACGTTAAAACCTAGGGGATTAAATTTGATTACAGAGTTAATATAAGGATTGGCCCATTGATCAATATTAATATCACTTACAACAAGAGTTGTCACTTCCACTGGGTAATATACACTAATCACTAACATATACTATCACCACGGAACATGGGTACAGATGAGTTCTTCACTCTTTTGATTATATCCAGCAGAGTTTGTTGCGGCCCTAGTATCAAGAGCCGTATCAAACATCCAAACCCCTTTGTGCCAGTGGAAATAGCACATATGGAACATTTTTGAATGCAGCAGCGCTGCTTTCTCCCTAGAAGTATCACTACATAAGCGGTGACTGAATAATCACATTTTGCCACTAATACTTGTATCGAGATTGGTTACTTTGATAAACTTAAGTATCACTTTTTACAAGAGCGTTTTGTTTTTTCACTAAAAAAAGACACTATTCACTAAAATACATAACACTATCACGAGATATGGACATCGATGAGCTCGCTCTCATTACCTTAATCATATTCAGCAGGTTTTGCCCGTGGCCCCGGTAATAACAGCTGCACAACCACTTCACTCTGCCCGAATTGGCATATAAAGAGCGACCTACCCCGTTTTCTGAAGAGACGGCATGATTGTGTTTCTTTGGTTGTCTCCCTTTGTTTTGACCTGCTTTCCCCTTTTCTTTGGTACATGTTTGTTTGGGCGCCCCTGCTGGCGGCCAATGGGTAATATTTGTACATTGGCATTGCCTTTGCTGTTTCGTCCATATCATCATGACATCAGCATTCCATCTGTCTGCCATCCAGTATACGGTCCTGTGCATGACAAGGCACGATGGAATTTGCTCACTTCTTTTAGCCTTCCCATGAAACCCAGTATGGGGGTCATAAGTAAAAACTGTGTTTTTGAAACATGTGGTTCATGTCCCACCATGTTATTGAGGGTTTTTTTCCTGACTCAGTTTCCGTTGGGAATAGAACCGGCTGAGGCGTGGTGTTGGTGAAACCTCTCTCCCATGGAGCGCCACTACATTAGCAATGACTGAACAAACTCATTAGTCACTGCTACCAGACCTTACCAGTGTTCTTCGCCAGATTTTTTGTCACCTACACCTAGGCAGTAAGAATAACAATATCGGAAAATTCCTTTATTTAGTTTTTATTAAGAGGCATCAAAATACATGAGAATCGATATATCAGCAGAAAAGGTTTTTTTCTGTTCCCCATCATTGCTTTTCAAAAACAATTGCGCTTTTTGTATGAAAATTCATGAGTCACTTTATAATATGGAGTTATTATTGTTCTTTCTCAAATCACGTCTACCTTGTAGGTTCTTGCTCCGACCAAGGCTTTCCTGTGTAATAAAAAGAAAGTGTTGAGGGCACTTGTTTCTAAAATGAAACTTGGGTTTTAGTGATCACATATATTGTCAATGCAGATAGCACAACGCTCTAATACCCTATATATAAGAATGAACACCTTGACAAGTATGGGTTCAATCCTTGGTAGTGACAGATGATGCTTTGCTTAACACGCATATACAATCCGTCATCCGAGACATTTTTTTATTTTTTTACATATACATATGCAGGACATGATTTTAGAAGCTTTTCCGCATTGTTTTTAAGGGAGTTTTTTAATGATATTATTGTACTGTTTTTTTAGATTTGCTCAATGACATTGTTTCTGTGTTTTTATGTATTTATGAGTACTTTTATGTTTTGTGCGCCAAAATGCAGCACCCTCCCCGCCTTGATGACGTTTTTTACATCACATGTTTGGGAACACCCACTGTTTATGATAATTGTGTGTGGCTATAAATAAGAGCTGTTGAGAGGGGTGGATGTATCCCTGATGAAGACGCCAGGAGGGCGTTGAAACGCGTTGGATGAATAAAGGAAAAGGTTTGTTTTGACACCGGCTCCCTTGCATGTTTTACACGCGGAAATCTTGGCAGCGCGGACTGTGATACACCTCCTTCCCTCAAGCATTTTGATGTCGTTTCCGTAAGTGGAAACCGGTGGAAGTCCAGCAGCAGCCATCCAGGAATTTGTCCTACCAGGCTTACTAACCAGTTGTGGGGATCACAACTGACATAGGTGAGTGGCTTTTGTCTCACCTTACGGTTCTAGTGTCTAGTGATAGGGGCACTATTGCGCCTTTGTCCCCCCCCCCCTTTCTTCTCTAATTCTGATTAGCTCTCTCAGTCTGACCATTGGACTGGGAATGAAACGCAGAAGAAAAAGACAAATCAATGCCAAGCTTAGCACAGAAGGTCCTCCAAAACCAAGAAAAAAACTGGGCACCCTTGTCAGACACAATATTCTCTGGAATAGCATGTAAACGAACAACATGCTGAAAAAACAACGGAACCAATTCCGAAGAAGGCAATTTAGACAAAGGAACCAAATGAACAATCTTAGAAAACCTGTCACAAATAATCCAGATAACAGTCATTCTCTGGGAAACAGGAAGGTCAGAAACAAAATCCATAGAAATATGCGTCCATTGCCGCTCAGGTACAGGTACAGGTATGGGCAAAAGTAACCCACTAGAACGGGAACAACAAGGCTTGACCCGCGCACAAGTTCCACAGGCCTGCACAAAAGAACGCACATCCCGGGACAAGGAAGGTCATCAAAAAGATCTACTGACCAAATCCCTGGTACCAAAGATGCCAGGATGACCGGCCAACACAGAACAGTGAACCTCAGAAATAACTCTAGTAGTCCACCGGTCAGGAACAATTTCCCCACTGGACATCTTTCAGGTCTAGTCACTTGAAATTTCCAAAGAGCAAGTTGTAAATAGGGGAAATAGCAGAAAGAACAACCCCCTCCTTCAGTATGCCGGCTGGCTCCGAGACCTGAAGAGAATCAGCCAAAAAACTGCTAGAGAGAGCCAGGGAGGTACCGACCACAAAATCAAAACGAGTAAAAATACAATGACCTTCGAGCCTGCCTAGGATTCAGTCTCTTGGCAGACTCGAGATAAACCAGATTCTTGTGATCAGTCAAGACCACAACACGATGCTTAGCCCCCTCCACCAAATGTCGCCACTCCTCAAACGCAGGGGACCAATGATCCACATCAGCGCCCCTCTTAGTCAAATCGATTAACGGTTTAACCACGCTGGAAAGATTTACAATGAACCGATTATAAAAATTAGCAAAACCCAACAATTTCTAAAGACTCTTCACAGACGTGGGCTGAACCCAATCATGAATAGCCTGAACCTTAACAGGATCCACCTCAATAGACGAAGGAGACAAAATGAAGCCCAAAAAAGAAACCATCTGGACCCCAAAGAAACACTTAGACCCCTTAACATATAAAGCATTGTTAAGAAGGATCTAAAAGACCGTCCTGACCTGTTCCACATGAGCATCCCAATCATCGGAAAAATCAAAATATCATCCAAATATACAATCAGGAACTTATCAATAAACTCCCGAAATATGTCATGCATAAAGGACTGAAAAACGGATGGAGCATTAGTAAGCCCAAACGGCATCACAAGATATTCAAAATGGCCTTCAGGCGTATTAAACGCCGTTTTCCATTCGTGACCCTGCTTAATACGAACCAGATTATATGCCCCCCTAAAGTCTATCCTAGTAAACCAACATGCCCCTTAATACTAGAAAACAAGTTGGAAATCAAAGGTAGAGGGTATTGAAACTTGACCGTGATCTTATTCAAGAGGCGATAATCAATACAAGGTCTCAGGGAGCCATCTTTCTTGGCAACAAAATATATGAAATATGTCATTTCTCAAAAGAATCCTTAATATAGCTCCACACGGCAGCATGTTCAGGCACAGAAAAGTTGAAAAGTCGACCTTTAGGAAACGTACAGCCTGGCACCAAATCAATCGTACAATTGCACTCCCTGTGTGGCGGAAGAGAACTAGACTTGGGCTCATCAAAAAGATCCTAAAAATCAGACAAAAACTCCAGAATCTCCAAGGGCGAAGAGTAGATAGACATCAAAGGAATGTCATCATGTACCCCCTGACAACCCCAGCTAGTCACAGACATAGACTTCCAATTCAAAACAGGATTATGGACCTGCAACCACGGAAAACCCAGCACCACCGCATCATGCAGGTTATGCAAAACCAGAAATAGACAATCCTCCTGATGAGCTGGTGCCATGCGCATTATCAACTGCGTCCACAACTGGGACTTATTTTGAGCCAAGGGCGTAGTGTCGATGCCTCTTAGGATACCTTTACACGCGGCAACTTTTCTAGGAATTTCACTGGCAACTTACTGGTTGCAGTGAAATCATGGACACATTGTTCTATCTTGTTGCTGTGTATAAATGGAACAATGTGTCCATGATTTCACTGCAACCAGTAAGTTGCCAGTAAAATTCCAGAAAAGTTTCCGCGTGTAAAGGTACCTGTAAAGGAATAGGGTCCCGCAATAGCTGCATAGGGAAGCCACAACGCCTGGCAAACTCGAAATCCATTAAGTTTAAGGCGGCGCCTGAATCCACAAATGCCATCAATGAAAATGACGACAAGGAACAAATCAAAGACAGATAATAAGAACTTAGGTTGTATAGTATTGATGGTAAATGAACTAACAACCCCTTTGCCCACTTGGGGCAGACAGAAATGACATGAGAAGCGTCACCACAGTAAAAACACAACCTATTTTGGCGTCTCAATCCTTGTCTGTCAGTGCGAGATAGAATCCTATCACACTGCATCGGCTCAGGAATCTGCTCTGAGGACAACATCACAGAGCGGACAGTCCTGCGCTCCCGCAGACACCGATCAATCTGAATGGCCAGAGACATAGAATCATTCAGACCCGAAGGTGTAGGAAACCCCACCATAACATCCAAACAGCTTCAGAAAGACCCTTTCTGAAAAGCGCTGCCAAAGCATCATCATTCCATGTAGTTAACACAGACCATTTTCTGAATTTTTGACAATATAATTCTTCCGCCCCTTGACCCTGAGACAGGGCCAACAAGGTCTTTTCAGCTTGATCCACAGAGTTGGGTTCATCATAAAGTAAACCCAAAGCCTGAAATAAGGAGTCCACATTAAGTAAAACCGTATCCCCAGAGTCGAGATAAAATGCCCAATCCTGCGGATCACCACGCAGCAGGGAGATAACAATTTTAACCTGCTGAACGGAATCACTAGAGGATTGAGGTCTCAGAGCAAAAGAACAATTTACAATTGTTTTTGAAACTCAAAAATTTGGACCTGTCACCAAAAAACAAATCCGGAGTAGGAATTCTCGGTTCCAAAACTGGAGTCTGAACAATATAATCAGAAAGTCCATGTACCATAGCAGTAAGCTGGTCTAAAGAAGAAGCTAGTTCTGGGACACTCATACTGGCACAAGACTAGGGATTTTGGTGGGGTTGATTGTTGTGACGCCACCCATGGTATGCAGCCATTAGTGGCCGCCACTGCAAACCGGGACCTCTGGGGATGATGGGGTGGCAGCTATTATGGCGTTGCTCCCCACAGGTAGAGCGTGCCCCAGGGCATCCTGAGTAGCGGTTGTTAGGGTTTTGGTGGACCAGCAGGGCTGATCTGGCTGCAAGGAAGGATCTGAGCATCTCGTAGGCAGGCTCCTGCTGCCTACGCGGCATTTCAGTCTACCACTCGTCAGGTGGGAAATAAACAAACAGTCTCACACACAGTTTCTGAGTTCCAAGCCCGGTTTACTTCACTTCTCTCTGCTCGCACCACAGGTTACAGTACAAGTACATTTGCAATCTGGGTACTCCTTAGCAACCAGGATGGCTTGTCCAGTACACCTCTTTCGTGTTCATGTTCCTTCCCTCTCAGACCATCTTTCCTCAGCGCTGCCTGCTCGCCTCACTCCTGCATGCGCCTTCGCACACAGTGCCCCGATCCAGCATCCGCGGGCTTTCCCGAGTGGCCAGCCACATACCCTGACCCTAGTACTGGTGCCTTCTCAGCGGACCTGTCGGGAGTAGGCCACAGCTCCTCTAGACCTCGTGGCCTCCGGTTCTGAGGTTGGAGCTTGGAGTCTCCTCGCCACCTTCAGAGCTGGGTTCCTGGGGCTCACCCTGCCCCTTCACTTTACTTCAGATTCGGGCACACGGGTGGATTGCTCACTTCCCGCGCCCCTAGGGCTTCTACTGTCTCTCCGCAGTCTGTTGCCTCGGGACCCGGGACGATTCTCATCGCTGCTCCAGTCCTCCGGGTCCTTCCTCTCTGACTTCCTTTGCTGTTCTCTCCTCTCCACCAACTAACTCTCACTTCCTGTCCTCTCTCCCTTTGTTCTCTTTTCTACTTCCTGACTGCTGTTCCTAACTTCCCACCCACCACCTTTCTCTCCCCACCATCCCACTGACTGTCTGAGCCGTCCCACTGCCTCAGTTCACCCGCTGTCCCTGGGATCGGGTGTGTTGGGTGTGTTTGTGGGTGTCTGGACTTACCAACCTGATTACCACAGGCAGGAATAGCACACCCATGGATTGGATGCAGCACCCCTCTGTGGCAACCAGACCGCAGGGGCGCCACACTTACTTCATACTCAACACAGTCATCTCCCTCTAGCGGTGGCTGCATTCTTATTTACCTCCCAGGTAATTTCTCATTTTGACGCCTTTGCTTTTTTTCTTGCCCTTATTCCTAAAGCCATACATAATTGTTCTGTAGATTTAGGCTATAGCCACGTGTCTAGCCCAGGGTATGGGGACTCGGGTATCTGGGCTCTCCACTGTGGTAGGGATGTCACTGGTGGCCTGCCCAGACCCGTAACCCTGGTGGTCAAATTTTAAAAGGGGTAATTGGAATAGGAATAAAAGTTTATAAGTTTATCGTGACGCCACCCGCAGATTCTGGTGATTAAGCACCAGCGCTGCTTCAGACCTCCGGAAGGCAATGGTACAGCAGCTGAGATGGTACAGCTCCCTGCAGGTAGAGCTGGCCCTCCGGGGCAGGTAAGCACCTGTAGTGATGAAAGTGCTGATGATGGAGGTAGATAAGTGGCAGTGCAGTGGTGAAATAAGTACACAGAGGCTCAGTCGCTCAACCCGGGTACTTTACTGGAACAATGCTGGTGGTGGAATAGTTCACAGAAGTCAACAGTTGTTTGGTAAGGGTAGCCGGCCGGGTAGTCACAGTGGGCTGCAGAGTCTCTCGGAGGCTCCCGCGGTATGCCTTCCTTGCTCTAACCTGTGTCCCATTGCAGCTGCCTGTCCTGGAACAGCCCGCTTAGTACCAGGCCTGGTTGGGGTGCTTTCTTAGTTTCCCGGCTTCCCGCTCTTACTCTCTCCTGCACTGGATTCGACCCCGGTGGGTTATCCTGGTGTGACTGGTTTCCTTGGGACAGGGTGTCGGGGCCGATAGACGGACCCACGACGACCGGTGTTATGACTCAGGGGCTGAACTCCCCGTGCCGCGTCTTTGGAACCGGCACTCCGGTGTATGGACCAGGGTTCCCTCCTGGAGTATGGTCGCTCCAATCTGGGGGGTCCCCTCCTTCAGCCTGGGCTGCCTGTTCTCTCTCTCCAGGCCCCCTCTCTCGGAGTCCCCTTTTCTCTCTCAGGGCTCCCGTACTCCTTCTTCCCTCGAGGCAAAACTAGAATCCTCCGTTTTTCTACCTCCCTCCTCCCCTAACTCCGAACCCAGGGTATGGGCCCTTACCAGTTGCATAGGTGGGTGTGTGGGAGTGCTGGGATGGGAGCCTCCTACAAACCCCTGCATTCCCACTGCGACAGGGGTAACCGCACACTCATTTATGGGTGCAGTACTCCAATTGTGACGCCTGACCAGTGGGGCGCCACACACGCACATACAATACAGAGTTCTCTACCAAGCATGATGTTGAGATTTCTATTGAAAATCCCTTCAATGTGCAAAATTACTCTGTCATTTTCATTGACGTGAACAGCTCCATCAAGACTTTAAAAGACTAAAAAAAACATATTTTAAAAAACTATTGCATATATGCTTTGTATGCAAGTGGCCTCTTCAAAGAGAAAGAGAATTTGAACTCTAGTACCACCTATTCGAAGTAGCAATCCTAAAAGTCATCCTTTAATGAGCCTTGTCACATAACAGGATAATAATAACCAAACCACAACCTCAATTTGCAGAGACAGTGTTTCAGGGTATTGCTCCTTGACAGTGCAAACTAGGTGAGAAGCTAAGTTGGGGATCTAAGGGGTAAGGTTTCTCCTTATGGAGAGTGACATGTCAGATCTGGCATGCCAATATGATTGTAGGATCGCTACTTCCAATGGATCCCATAGGCAACCGTAATCCTTAACCCTAACACCTAACCCCTACATCCAACCCTAACTCCAACCCTGTCTGCATTTTTCTTTTGAGCAATTTTCTGGTCATCACTTCCAATAGGTGGCGCTAGAGTTCAAGCCCCTTTACTCTCTGAAGAGGCCATTTGCATATTTAATTTCCCAGAGGAGCATTGCAGGCATTTAAGTCTCCTCATTACTGGCATGTTACTCTCCACAAGGAGAAACGTACCCCCTATACGGTTTGTTTTACCATTTTCTGAGAACTGTAATGTATTCACTTTTCATCTGACAGACCCCTGTGAGGGATTGCTTTTGTTCATACAATTTTTGACAGATTTTTATAGTATTTTTGAAAGAAAAAAATATAACTATTTTGGCTTTTCAATGTATTCTTTATAGCTTTATATGACTTTCACGGTATAATAGATTTGACTTTGACGGATGCTGCAATGCCAAATATGTTGTTTTTTGGGGGTATGTTGGGGGGTAATTCTAACTTTTAGACAGGGGTCAGATGGCCATATAATATGAATCCCACTCACATTGTAAAACACAAAGTGGCAGCGGCTCTGCTGACCCGAGCATGACAGCTTAATGAATTACTGTGCAGCTGTCATGGTCGGGGAAGGGGAGCCGCGTCCACTCTGTGCTTTACAATGCAATCGGCATCCGTGTTATAGTCGGCCGTCTGACCCTGGCCTCATACTTATTTTAAAAAACATTTTGATTTTGATTTTTAGTCCCCTTAGGCCGTAAGGCTTAGGGGATCTTAACCTTCTATAAGAAGGATGCCACCTGCCATATGTAGAACAGAGGTGGATGTTACATGACTATAGAAGAATTGGTTATTGGTGTTAGAAAAATGTAGCCCAGGCTGCTGTAAAATATAATGAAATAAGACATCACCCAGAATCTTGGACCTTTTTGGACTAAAAAGTATAAAATACTGGTTAAATGGAATCTGTCAGCAGGTTTTTGCTATGAAATCTGAGAGCAGCTTGATGTAGGGGCACAGAGCCTGATTCCAGAGATGTGTCACTTACTGGGTTGTGTGTTAAAGTTTCAATAAAATGAATGTTTTATCAGCATGAGGTTATCACTACTAGGTGGCGGCTCGTACCTCCTAGTCTTCCTGCTTTGTATAACCCCGCCCCCTCCACTGAATAAACTGTAATTGTATCAAAATGACAGACCAGTGAGAGATATATCAGTGGAATCAGGGTCTCAGCTCGTATATAAGGCTACGTTCACACATTTGCGTATTTTGCTGCGTTTTTTTGCGCGCGCTTTTTGCCGCGTTTTTCAGCCGCGCAAAAAAGCGCAGCAAAATACGCAGGGGCTTTCACACACTGCGCTTTCTTACCCCCAGAAAGCGCAGTGATGTCACAGAGAGGAGGAAGAATCCTGCTTCCTCCTCCCCTCTGTGACAGCTGTGGCCGCCCCATTAGACTTCACAGTGTTAATAAACACTGTGAAGTCTAAATTAAATTAAAGCAAGTGTGTGAAAAATAAAAAAGAATGAAATACTCACCTTCCGACGCCTTCTGCCGCTGTGCGATTCCCGGTTCTAAGTCAGATCTATTCTGACAAGACCTGTGGTGATGTCAGGGGGGGGGCGTTCCCGGGCACTCGCGGTCATGTGATACCACATGACCGCGAGCAGCCAATCAGCGATGGGACCGCCCCGGGAACGCCCCCCTCTGACATCACCACAGGTCCTGTCAGACGAGATCTGACTTACAACCGGAGACCAGACACCGGGAGAAGGCGTCGGAAGGTGAGTATTCATTGTTTTTTATTTTTCACACACTTGCTTTAGTTTAATTTAGACTTCACAGTGTATATTAACACTGTGAAGTCTAATGGGGCAGCCACAGCTGTCACAGAGGGGAGGAGGAAGCAGGATTCTTCCTCCCCTCTGGGAAAATACGCAGAAGTAGCTCCGTAAAGAATTGACATATCAATTCTTTACGGAGCTGCGTTTTCTCCCGGAAAACGCACTGCGTATTTTTACGCAATGTCTGCACTGCAAAGTGAGTTTCCCATTCACTTTGCTGGCAGACAAAAAGCACATTGCGTATTTTGAAAAGCGCGCGTAAAAAAACGCGGCAAAATACGCAATGTGTGAACGCAGCCTAATGCTGCTTTTCATATTACATCGCAATAACCTGGTGACAGATTATCCTTAAGTGAGAAAACTTTTGAACAGTTAAATTTGTTGCCTATTTAATTACCTGGCAAAGGACAAGGCCTGGTCTGGTACGGGAACTGCATGGCATCCTTATGAGTTCCAGAATGGCTGCAGGGCTGGAACAGTTGAAATCCAAAAATAGGAGATGGGAAGAAGATGCTGGAAAACCTGTTGGGCAAGACATGGCTGTAGATGTGTGCAGACAATGGCTGGGGAACATTATGGTGGCTGGAACCAAACATGTTAAATCCTAGAGAGAAGGAAGGAGGACAATAAAAATACACAAAATGCAAAAACGGCCACAGAAAACAACGGAAGCACAGAAACAGTTTACATAAAGGAGTTGTCCGAAATCAGAAAAACATACCTGCTGTCTTCCAAACATGTCTATGGGGATGACCTGCATTACCCCACATAACCTGTGCTATAATAATTTCCAGAATTGGATTTAATTAAAAAAAAATGTTCCTGTGCTGAGATAATCTTATACATGTGTCCCTGCTATATACTGTGTAATGGATGTGTCTGACCGTACAGAGATATGGCCTGATCATACCACATCTCCTGTGCTGAGATAATCTTATGTGTCCCTGCTATGTACTGTGTAATAGATGTGTCTGACCATACAGGGACATGGTCTGATCATACCACATCTCCTGTGCTGAGATAATCTCATATATGTGTCCCTGCTATGTACTGTGTAATGGATGTGTCTGACCATACAGGGACATGTTCTGATCATACCACATCTCCTGTGCTGAGATAATCTTATATATGTGTCCCTGCTATGTACTGTGTAATGGATGTCTCTGACTGTAGAGGGACATGGTCTGATCATACTGCATCTCCTGTGCTGAGATAATGTTATATACAGTTAGGGCCAGAAATATTTGGACAGTGACACAAGTTTTGTTATTTTAGCTGTTTACAAAAACATGTTCAGAAATACAATTATATATATAATATGGGATGAAAGTGCACACTCCCAGTTGCAATATGAGAGTTTCCACATCCAAATCGGAGAAAGGGTTTAGGAATCATAGCTATGTAATGCATAGCCTCCTCTTTTTCAAGGGACCAAAAGTAATTGGACAATGGACTCTAAGGGCTGCAATTAACTCTGAAGGCGTCTCCCTCGTTAACCTGTAATCAATGAAGTAGTTAAAAGGTCAGGGGTGGATTCCAGGTGTGTGGTTTTGCATTTGGAAGCTGTTGCTGTGACCAGACAACATGCGGTCAAAGGAACTCTCAATTGAGGTGAAGCAGAACATCCTGAGGCTGAAAAAAAAGAAAAAATCCATCAGAGAGATAGCAGACATGCTTGGAGTAGCAAAATCAACAGTTGGGTACATTCTGAGAAAAAGGAATTGACTGGTGAGCTTGGGAACTCTAAAAGGCCTAGGCGTCCACGGATGACAACAGTGGTGGATGATCGCCGCATACTTTATTTGGTGAAGAAGAACCCGTTCACAACATCAACTGAAGTCCAGAACACTCTCAGTGAAGTAGGTGTATCTGTCTCTAAGTCAACAGTAAAGAGAAGACTCCATGACAGTAAATACAAAGGGTTCAGATCTAGATGCAAACCATTCATCAATTCCAAAAATAGACAGGCCAGAGTTAAATTTACTGAAAAACACCTCAAGAAGTCAGCTCAGTTCTGGAAAAGTATTCTATGGACAGATGAGACAAAGATCAACCTGTACCAGAATGATTAGAAGAAAAAAGTTTGGAGAAGAAAGGGAACGGCACATGATCCAAGGCACACCACATCCTCTGTAAAACATGGTGGAGGCAACGTGATGGCATGGGCATGCATGGCTTTCAATGGCACTGGGTCACTTGTGTTTATTGATGACATAACAGCAGACAAGAGTAGCCGGATGAATTTTGAAGTGTACCGGGATATACTTTCAGCCCAGATTCAACCAAATGCTGCAAAGTTGATTGGACGGCGCTTCATAGTACAGATGGACAATGACCCCAAGCATACAGCCAAAGCTACCCAGGAGTTCATGAGTGCAAAAAAGTGGAACATTCTGCAATGGCCAAGTCAATCACCAGATCTTAACCCAATTGAGCATGCATTTCACTTGCTGAAATCCAGACTTAAGACGGAAAGACCCACAAACAAGCAAGACCTGAAGGCTGCGGCTGTAAAGGCCTGGCAAAGCATTAAGAAGGAGGAAACCCAGCGTTTGGTGATGTCCATGGGTTCCAGACTTAAGGCAGTGATTGCCTCCAAAGGATTCGCAACAAAATATTGAAAATAAAAATATTTTGTTTGGGTTATGTTTATTTGTCCAATTACTTTTGACCTCCTAAAATGTGGAGTGTTTGTAAGAAATGTGTACAATTCCTACATTTTCTATCAGATATTTTTGTTCAACCCTTCAAATTAAACGTTACAATCTGCACTTGAATTCTGTTGTAGAGGTTTCATTTCAAATCCAAAGTGGTGGCATACAGAGCCCAACTCGCCAAAATTGTGTCACTGTCCAAATATTTCTGGCCCTAACTGTATGTGTTCCTGATATGTACTGTGTAATGGATGTATCTGACCATTCAGGGACAAGGTCCGATCATACCACTTCTCCTATGCTGGGGAGGACACAAAAGAGTATACAGACATTATAGCACAAGAAAAGAGTATACAGACATTACAGCATGGGAAAGAGTATACAGACATTACAGCATGGGAAAGCGCATACAGACATAACAGTGATGCGCCCCAGGGACTTGGGCTACTCGGAACTGGGTTTTAGCGATTCTTCTGTGGATTCACACGGGTCGAGACCCGACTTCCATGACCAATTTCGCTGTAGCACCCTTGGGTTCTATCTTGTCTGGGCTGTTCTCCGTGACTCTCGACCTGGATGGTTGGTCAAGAGCCTTCAGAGGCGGGCTGGGTGCCCTCACAGCGCCTGATTCCACCTGCGTCGCTACATCTCAGGTTGTCGGCTGCGACTTTACTGATGCGGACTCGGTCACTTTGAGTTTTCTCAGGGCTACAGCTTTTGCTGTCACCTGCTTCTGCACAATTTTCCTTCCAGGCCTTGAATGCACTGTTCTGAGCCTGATTAACTTGTAGAACTATGCAGCACCCCAAAAATCTGGGTCCTCTGGTAAAGACCAATCCAGGCTCCCCTTATCTTCGTGAACACCTGCGCGTTCCGCAGTCTTCTCTTTCACCAGGTTTTCACGACCCGTTGCCAACATTTTCTCTATGCTGACCGCCTTGCTTCATCTCTATCTCGCTATCGTCTTATTTCTGCACCCACCCCTCCGACTATCAATCACTTCTCTGTGTGGAGTTGGCATGACGCTAGGCAGGCCCCCTTGGTTTTCGGCTGGCACTCTGGGCGGTTCTGCTTTTTCACGCCTTTGGTTGACCCATCCCACGACAGGAGGCCGAGGCACACCCTTGGGTCAGCACATGGCGTCAGGCCTACATGACTGCCATTTGCAAAGTCAAGTTTACACAACAGTTCAAAGAGTCTCTAAGGCACACAAGGCACACTTTCATGGAGCCGTTCTTATCCTGTTTGTGATGCCAAAAACTGATGCGCCCCAGGGCAGTAGGGTACTCGGAACTGGGCTTTAGCAGTACTTCTGGGAAGTCACAGGAGTTGCGAGCCAGCTTCCATGACCCTGGGTTCAGTGTAAACAGAGTTCTTGGCTAGTGTAGGGAAAGGGATGATAAAAAAGGAAAGTTATTCATGACGCCACCCGTGGTTTGTGGCTATGGGTAGCCGCCGCTGCTGCAGAACCTATGGGGACGATGGATGGGCAGCTGGAATGGAGTGGCTCCCCACGAGTGGAGTGGGTCCCCAGGGCAGCGGGAATAAGGATTAATAGTCTCTAGCAGGCAAGGATTAACTCAGGTACCGTTACCTCGCTCAATGGCCTTCGCAGGCTGTCGCCGCAGGAATAACAGTCTCACACCATTCTGCAATTCTGTTCCCGGTTTTACTCACAGCAAGCTCCAAGTACAACAGGTCATCGATGTTACACACTCGTGAATAAGCTCTGGCCTGTGCGGTCTTGAGTAAACCGGGGATGGTAGGTATGAGATCCTTGGTGGTATGCCTGTCCTTTAGCCTCTCCCTGGTCCTGTCTCTCTCTCAGCACTGTTGTAAGCGCCTCTGCGCGCAGAGTTTTGATTCTGCAGCCATGGATATTAGTGGGTGACTGGCACCTTGTCCCTGGACCATTGTCCGGCTGCTTTCTCTGGGTATGCACCAGGTGTGTGAGCTACAGCTCCTATGAAGCTCGTAGCCTCGGGTTCAGCGGTCCGGTATTAGACTCCCGTGCCTCGTTCAAATGTAATATCTGTATACTCTTTCCTGGGTCTGTATGCTCATTTGTGTCCTCCCTGGGCCAGGAGATGTGATATGATCAGACCATACCCCTGTACGGTCAGACACATCCATTACACAGTACATAGCAGGGACATATATATAAGATCATCTCAGCACAGGAGATGTGGTATGATCAGAACATGTCCCTGTACGGTCAGACACAGCCATTACACAGTACATAGCAGGGACACATATATAAGATTATCTCAGCACAGGAACATTTCATATAACATCCAATTGTGTAAATTATTATTTTTCCAAGATCTATTGATTAAAATGAACACACACAGACCGTACACTGATGACACCGTTACCATTTTTTAAGTATGTGTGAATGAGGTCTTTGGCTCATGCCAAAACCAAAGGTCAGGTCTGTATGGAAGATGGCAGAAGGTAAAATAGTCATGGCTGGGCCACAAACTACAGTAACAAGAATTACCATAAGCTACATCCACATGTTGATTATTTGGGGAATTTTTTACATCAGTATTTGTAAACCAATAACAGCAGTGGGTGATAAATACAGAAGTGGTGACGTGTTTCTATTATACTTTTCCTGTGATTATTACACTCCTGGTTTTGCTACAAATACTGAGGTAAAAAACTCACCAAATAGTCAACGTGTGTGTGTGGCGCCCCTGCAACCAGGGTGGCCACAGGTAGGAACTGCAGCCAGGCAGATAGGAGACAGTTGTTTCACACACACCTTCAAAACACACACCCACAGAATACAGCACCCAACCTGGAGCCCGGGACTCTAGGCGGGCAAGGGGTGACAGGGTTTAGAGGGAAGTGGGTGGGAACGTAGGTCAGGTGACAGCACTGGGATATAAAGGTAAAACAGGAAGCAGTTAGTTAGTAGGCCAGAGTGAGCCGAGCAGCCAAGACAAGCAGAAAGACACTTTCCTTGAGGGTCAGGGTTCCCTGGAGGCACAGAATCCTGCGAGACACCGTTTCCTGGAGAGAAAGCCCGCTCCATAGCCTGCAGCCCAAGGGAAGGGAGAGACAGAGACTGGACCAGTACAATTGGGTTCAAGCAACACGGCAGCGGTGTTAGAGAACGTCGGTGAGGATTATCCCTTCCCAATGCAGCAAGTCACATGGGTAGGAAAGGGCCCGGTGATCCCTTGCAAGATAGGGACATCCAAGGCTAGCTGGTACCAGAGAGTCGGCTCTGGGTGACCTAGCTACACGGACACACCGATGAGGAGGAACAGATTCCAGGTCTGGTCACCCAACACACGGGCTGGAGGATCAGCAGCACATAGGACCCAGGCTTACCACCCACACACATAGAGGGAAGCCAGACAAGGGACCGAGCTGCCCCCCTACAGCCCACAGGGAAGAGTAGCACAGAAGAGAGCCTGAAAGGAATAGAGAAAGTGAAGGGTCTCAGAGAGGAAGCCTGACTGCAGAGGGTTCAGAGAGTGTACGGAGCTAACTGTGAGAAAGGACTACGTTGTAAACTGTACTGAGAAAGAACTGCAAGTAAAACCCGGTGAACCCTGCTTCAGTCTCCCGTATGTGATTCCCTGCACATTGAACTGTATATCCATATTTCACCCTGTCAGGAGCAGCCCCGACCCGCGGTGGGCTCATCCATCTTGCTGCAGCATCATCCATCCATCCTCCTGGCAGAATTACACAGCAGCGGTGGTCCCCTCACTGACCACAACCCGTGGGTGGCGTCACGACAAACCTCTGTAAATAACCCCCTTTACTTGTAGGCTCTGGACATGGTCTGGACCAAGGACCGCCGTGATAACCCCCGTGATACCCCGGTCTGGTATCAAGTACCCTGTCCCAGTGGGCTCCACAACTTGGCGTCATGAATAGGATGGACCCGGTCCAAAATAACCGGCCTCTGTGTGCCTAAAAATCGTGAGTTGGAGTATTCTGCAAAAATCTGCGCATAATGGTGGTCAAAGGAGCCTGAGGCCATGTGCAGAGGAGGCGTGCCCAGACCCCCCGTCATGGGCCGGCCCGGTCCAGAGTGGGAAAAGAAAGGCCCGCCCTGGCTCCCCTTAATCATCAATCCCAAACCATCAATCCCAAGGAGGAGCCTCCCCCCCAACCAGCAGCAACCAATAAGAATCTGGAGGAAGCTGAGGAAGAAGACGCCCAAAGAAGGCGGGGCATGAAACCGGATGGTGTGCAGTCGCTATTGCTGTACACCCGTACAGAGGGAGCTGGCAAGATCCCGGCCATGGCTGAGCTGAACCCTGGAGTGAAGCTGTCAGCGTGGAGCCTGCTGCTGGGGCAGGAGCTGCAGCCCCAGAGCAAAGTGAGTGCAGAGGCTGGCAGGCAGAGCCAAGAGGGTGCAAAGAAGGAGGACCCTGTAATGGAGGAGCACAGAAGGCTGCCCAGGATGGAGACAGGCTGGTGTGGAAGGGGACCTGAAGAAGATTGTTCCGGCCCCATGCAAAGCCTGTTGCCTGAGGGAGATTCTGCTAATCCAACAGAGAATGCATGAACTGTAAAACACAGTCGGCTCCTGCACATCACTGTGCGCTCACCATTACTGCGATGTACCATTACTGTAGTTTGCATTAAAGGGATTCTTTGGTGAAAACAAGTTATCAGCGATCCACAGGTTCGGTAGGTGATCACTCATTTATTGGTGGAATTTGACCAGTGGTAACCGCAACATCAGAAGAAAGTGGAACTTTTATCCCCATTATAAAATGCAGCAGCCGGTCAGACGTGTGACTGCAACTCCATTCATTCTCTTTGGGGCGGCCTGAAAAAGCCTGGTGCAGCGCTCATTGTCACTGAGGGAATGAATGGATCAGTGGTTGGGTCGTACATGAGCTCTGATCTAAGGCTACATTCACACTGTGGGTTTATTTTATTCGTTTTTTGCAGTGCACTGCAGAAAACAGATCACTCAAATGACATCCCAGCCAAGGGTTTTCATTTTTGCCATTCAGACTGTACTTTTCTAAAGTGATCTGTATTTTCACTTTAGGAGGCTCCGTTTTTAAAAATGACATGTCAATTTGTGCTGCGTTTTTCCCATAGGATAACTTCAAAATAGGGGAAAAAACAGCACTCAAAAAGGATCCATTTTTTGGGTGCATTTTTTTCACAGCTTCTGGTTTGCAGCTAAAAACGCAGCAGAACAGAAAAGGAAAAAGCGCACAGTCTGAATGTAGCCTGAGACTATGAGCACATGATCCGAAGTATCTAAGTGTTGAACACAGTGTCTCCGGACCTCGGGTAACCCACGGGTGAATGCCGAGTGATCACCACCGCCATGTGTCCATGATCTGTGTTCGGTGCAGGCGGCCTCTCCCTGCATTCACCCGCTGAAGGTCTTTCCCATCTCTGCAGCAATAAATTGCTGTGGAGATGCGGAAGTCCAGCAACCTGCACCAGGGGTAAGATAACGCTGCGGAGGGGAGAAGCACAGTGAGCATGGGATTTCTAGGTATTCCATTCACTTTGCTTGTACTGCACAATGCAGAGTTTTGGATGCAGCACTAACATGTTGCATCCAAAACGCTGCTATTCCAGATTGCGTGCACGCAGCCTTATGGGAATAAAAGTTCCATATTCTGACAATCAGTCCCACCAACCAATAACACCATTTATCCAAAAGCCACACGCACACATTAAGTATTAAGTGAGTTTTTTACCTCAGAATTTGTAGCTAAAACCAGGAGTGGAACAATCAGAAGAAAAGAATAATAGAAACACATCAACACTTCTGTATTTCCCACTCTCCTGGTTTTGGTTACAAATCCTGAGGTAAAAAACTCATCAAATACTGAACATGTGAACGTGGTCTTAGAAGAGATGACTACGGTACTTGTTTTCACTGGAGAACCTCTGTAAGTGCATATTTGACATTATGTAATAGTTACAGGACAGGGAGGGGATAAACAACCTTCAAGTATTTAATCTCTGTTGGAAATAAATCTGAATGAATCTTCCCCTTATTAATAACAAATAGAACAAATTGCCAACCACAATCCACTACACCAAGACCAATAATACCACATACAACGGAGAAATACCACCACACCGTAATCAGACCACTTATTACCACCACATAGTGACTGAATAATACCACATAGGGAGAAATACCATGTCATCAACAAACCACATATTAATTTACCACCACATAGTGATCAGTATTGTAGTATTCAGTCACTAATAAAAAACACATTACTAATAACACTGATATTATCATCAGTGACAATATACACAGGAGTTCTGTATATAGTGTTTAGTGTAAGTGTACAGGTAATACTGTGATTTACTAGTGATGTCTCTAGGTGAAGTCATTCATTTTTGCTTTTCTTCTTCATAGAACGCAGACCATTATCATGTCTTTCAGCAATTAGGTCCTCAGGCTGTCACTAAAAACTAATAATGTACCTTCCGTATTCTGGCCCCCATACAGTAAATATGTCACCCATCCTGGCCCCTTCCAAAATAATGTCACTGACACTGGGGTACAGTGTAATGATGTGGCGCCCCGCAACGAGTGCATCACAGTAAGGTATTGCATCCCTGACTGAAGATGTAATATATTCCGTATCGGTGATGACATGGTTAAAACCCAGAGCTCCATACTCTACATGCACCACTAGAATAGAGGGCCAATCAGGTCCTAGTGGGCGGAGTGTAGTAGTAGTGTGTGGGAGTAAAGTAGGAGAGGAGTAGTAGTCGTCTGGAGGAGAGCAACGTAAGAGAAGCAGGGTGCTGCACAGTCCCGTGCAGCCCCGAAACCACTTACCGGCTGGCACCACCAAACGGTGACTAGACCGGAACACAGGCAGCTACCAGACGGGTCCCATTAAACCCGTGCCCATAACTACCGGATCACTGGTTCCGAGGCGAGCAGACGTTCACCGCCGCTCAGCAAACCACGGTGAAGAACTGCTTCTAGGAGCATCTCCCACCGCCGCAACTAAAGCTATCTTGCCAGCAGGGACTCACCACTGGGACACAGGGCCCTAAGCGGAATTCGGTTAGGTACCAATCAGAAGTCTCCCAAGTACCCTGACCTGGTACTCTAAGGCAACTCCGGCAACCCGTCTATAGAAGTTAGGAAAAGGAGGAGCACCGCGGAGCTCTGAGCTAACACCAGTCATTGCTGGGACCACCCGGTCCGTTACCTGTTGACTGTATACCTTGTACCGTCTTACCGGTTACAGTAAAGACCCGTTACAGAGGAATCTGGTGTCTGTGCTTTTCTTCGAACTGTTATTAACTCTGCACATCCGAATCTACCTGAGCTGCCATATTCCATCAGGTGCAGCTCCTGGCCCCGGGGACTCCCGCTCAACCTGTGGGGAGCGTCCCATCTAGCTGCCGTACATCCCTCGGAGGCCCAAGCAGCGCCGGTGAAATCACCGGATTCCCGCAGGTGGCGTCACGACAACAAGAATTACCCCCATCTGTTCATCCCCTTTTGATCTGACCACTGGGCCCCACAGCCTCAGGCACGGAACCGTGACGGGAGAAGCAACACCCGAGACGTGAAGACCCGGCTACAGTGAGTCAATGACACTGGGGGTTCAGGATAATGACACTGGGGGTACAGGATAATGACACTGGGGGCACACGATAATGACACTGACACTGGGGAACAGGATAATGACACTTGGGGTACAGGGTAATGACACTCGGGGTACAGGATAATGACACTGACACTGGGGGTACAGGGTAATGACACTCGGGTACAGGGTAATGACACTGGGGGTACAGGATAATGACACTGGAGGTACAGGATAATGACACTTGGGTACAGGGTAATGACACTGAGGGTACAGGATAATGACACTCGGTGTACGGGGTAATGACACTGGGGGTACAGGATAATGACACAGGGGGTACAGGATAATGACACTCAGGTACAGGGTAATGGCACTGGGGTACAGGATAATGACACAGGGGGTACAGGATAATGACACTCAGGTACAGGGTAATGACACTGGGGTACAGGATAATGACACTGGGGGTACAGGATAATGACACTCGGGTACAGGGTAATGACACTGGGGGTACAGGATAATGACACTGGGGGTACAGGATAATGACACTCGGTGTACGGGGTAATGACACTGGGGGTACAGGATAATGACACAGGGGGTACAGGATAATGACACTCAGGTACAGGGTAATGGCACTGGGGTACAGGATAATGACACAGGGGGTACAGGATAATGACACTCAGGTACAGGGTAATGACACTGGGGTACAGGATAATGACACTGGAGGTACAGGATAATGACACTCGGGTACAGGGTAATGACACTGGGGGTACAGGATAATGACACTGGAGGTACAGAATAATGACACTCGGGTACAGGGTAATGACACTGGGGGTACTGTGTCTGCACCAGCCTTACAGCAATATATATACTGTCCCTGCACGCACAGGCACCACACACGCATGTTGCACAAGCACACACATTGCAACATGCACACCCGTTACGCAGGCACCATGAATGTCGCCCAAGCACCACGAACGTCACCCAAGTACGCATGTTGCACAGGACCACGCACACCCGTCGCACAGGCACCACAAATGCACATCACACAGGCACCATGCCCGTCGTACAGGCACCTTGCACGCACACTGCACAGGCACCATGCACATTGCACAGGCATGACGCATGTCACAGACATCACGAATGTCGCACAGGCATCACGCACACACGCTGCACAGGCGCCATGTCCGTCACACAAGTATGCACACCCGTTGCACCGGCACCATGCACACACTCCGCACAGGCACCATGCACATCACACAAGCACATGACACAGACATCACAGACGCACGCTGCACATGCACCACGCACGCACAGGCACCATGCACACATGTTACACAGGCATCACGCACGCATGCTGCACAGACATCACGAACGCATGTTGCACAGGCAAATTGCACATTGCACAAACAGCACGAATGTCGCACAGGTACTACACACGTTGCACAGGCATCACGCACGTTGCACAGGCATCATACACGTCGCACAGGCGCCATGTCCGTTGCACAAGCACACACACCCGTTGCACAGGCTCCAATGCGCGCACGCCGCACAGGCACCATGCACATCACACAGGTAACACACATGGCATAGTCACCACACATGTTGCACAGGCCCCACGCACATCGCACAGGCATCATGCATGCACAGGCACCATACACATTATACAGGCACCACACATGTCACAAAGGCAGCACGCACACTGCACAAGCACCACGCACGCATGTCACACAGGCACCACGCACGTACGTTGCACAGGCACCATGCACGCACATCGCAAAGGCACCAAGCACGTCACACAAACACCACGCACGCACATTGCACAGGCACCATGCACATCGCATAGGCACCACGCACACCACACAGGCACCACGCATGCACATCGCACAAGCACCACGCACACATGTTGCACAGGCACCATGCATGCCTCACAGGCACCACACATGCATGTCACAAAGGCACCATGCATGCACATCGCAAAGGCACCACGCACACCACACAGGCACCACGCATGCACATCACACAAGCACACATGTTGCACAGGCACCACGCATGTCGCACAGGCACCACGCACGCCGCACAGGCACCACGCACGCATGTTGCACAGGCACCGCGCACGCACATCGCACAGGCACCATGCACGCACGTCGGAAAGGCACCACGCACGCCTCACAGGCACCACGCATACACATTGCACAGGCACCACACACCATGTTGCACAGGCACCACGCACACATGTTGAACAAGCACCATGCATGCACATAGTACAGGCACCACACAGATCGAACAGGCACCACGCACACACGTTGCACAGGCACCATGCACACATGTCGCACAGGCAACACGCACAGGCACCAAACTCGTCACACAAGCACCACGCACGCACATCGCACAGGCACCACGCATGCACATTGCACAGGCACCATGCACACACGTCTCACAGCACCACGCACACATGTTGCACAGGCATCACGCATGTCACAAAGGCACCATGCACGCCACACAGACACCATGCACACACATTGCACAGGCACCACGCACGCACATTGCACAGGCACCACGCACAACACACACAAGAATCATGCATGCATATCACACACATGAAACAAGTGCAGTGTACACAAGTACAGTACAAACACATTCTCCACATGAGAATCCAAGACTCCACCACTCAATACTCACAGTAACTCCCCTGCTTCAAGGAGCGGTGTTAGGCAACACCCTCAGACATACATAAATGAAAAAGGCTCCGATGCCGTTGTGCGGTATAAATAATTTCTTCTTTTATTTTCTCATGAATAAAAGCATAAAGTGCCCCCCTTGGGGAACTAGACGCGTTTCGGAGTCATGCTCCTTACTCGTTAGTACATCTCAAATGGCACATTTACGCACTATATACAATAAAAACAATGGTAACACCCCATGGTAGCACCTGACAGCATGTCATTAATTCACATACAAATGTCAATCAACCTCTCTGTAGCGGGATAAGTATCAACCATACAAAAACTGGTAAATATACATATATATCACATGTACCTTATGAAATGTCATCCTTTTCTGGTACATTTCATTCAATTATACTCCTGTTTGCAAATATTACTTACGGTATTTTTTGTTTATTATATATACTGTATATTTTACTGTTTTTGCTTTTTTTGCCCTTTACAATATTTATTTTTATTATGTTCTTATAGTTCTCAAAATTTTCTTTAAATACCTTAAGCAAATTAAATAAGAAGATATATCCTCCTTATCCCAACAATAGTGTAAAAAAGCTAATAAAAGTATAATAGATCGCTTTTATAATTTAGACCCTGTGGATAGCGGGTGTCTAATTTAAGGATCCACAGTTTTTCAGTATCATGTAATAATTTTTCCTTATTACCTCCCCGATATGATTGAAAAATTCGTTCAATGCCCTTTAATCTTAATGATCTAAAAGTGTTTGGATAATCCTGATATACTGGTTCTGATGGTATTTGAGTCAGGATTTGCAGCAGCAACATGCTCTGCAATCCTCACCTTAAGAGCTCTCGATGTACATCCTATATAATATTTGTTACGTTACACATGCGGCCATGTAAACCACGTATGCTGTGCTGCAGTTTATATATGATTTTACTTTATAACTTTTTCCAGTCAAATTATTATGAAAATCTGCAGATACATCCACGTATTTACATAAGCGGCATCTGGAGCCGCCACATTTGTACATACCTTTATAAGAAAGCCATGTAGGATTCGATTTGGGGAGATCGCAGAAAATACTTGGGGAAATAATACTGGCAATATTTTTATTTTTCCTTGGGACAGATCTCTATCCTGTTTTAAGAATTTTGGCCAAGGAATCATCCTGGCATAATATTGGGATGTTCCTTGACAAAATTCTTTTTATATCAAAATACTGGTTAGTATATGGAGTAGAGAAAGTGGGTACTCCTGCATCCTCTTTTTTTTATTTTTTTGATGCATACCCTTCCTGTAGTAAAATATCCCTACTCTTCCCAGCCATGATTTTTATTGCTCTGGATATCATCCAGTCCTTATATCCCCTCTGTTTAAACCGATTTGTCATTACTTTTGTTTCCCTCTCATAGTCATCCTTCCTGGAACAATTCCGTCTGGCACGAATTAATTCACCTACAAGCAAATTCTTCACTACATGTGTAGGATGACAACTGTCCGCATCTAGGACAGAGTTGCCACTCACTGATTTTCTAAATAGTTTTGCGTCAATTTTGCCACTTCTACTACAACCCATGATAAAGAGATCCAAAAAGGGGGCAGTGTCTCCATGCACCTCCATAGTGAATCTGAGATTGAAGTCATTATCATTGAAATATTCCAATAATTTCAAGGGTTCGGTGCGGGAGACACACAAGACGGCACCGCCCATATAAGGACGGTATCGTCGATGTATCTTCCGTACCACCGAAAGTACCTAGTCCTAAAATCACACCCTGAATAAATGAACTCTCTTTCCCATCTGTACATATATAAGTTAGCCAAAGAGGGCGAAAATTTTGCCCCCATTGGTCAACCACATAGCTGCACAAAAAACTCTCCGTTGAATATGAAGAAATTGCTCCTCAAAAGGTGTTGGAGACACATTAAAAGCAATTCCTTCGTTGGATCATCAAACACCCCTGTGGTTTGAAGAATCTACTACCACTATAGATTTTTCATGTGGGATAGATGAATATAGCTGCACCACATCACATGTGGCAAGAAAAGGAAAAAATTAAAATATATACATATATAATAAACAAAAAATAAGTACGGTAATATTTGCAAACAGGAGTGTAATTGAACGAAATGTACCAGAAAAGGATGACATTTCATAAGGTACATGTGAGATATATATATGTATTTACCAGTTTTTGTATGGTTGATACTTATCCTGCTACAGAGAGGTTGATTGACAATTGTATGTGAATTAATGACATGCTGTCAGGTGCTTCCATGGGGTGTTACCATTGTTTTTATTGTATATAGTGCGTAAATGTGCCATTTGAGATGTACTAACGAGTAAGGAGCATGACTCCGAAACGTGTCTAGTTCCCCAAGGGGGCACCTTATGCTTTTATTCATGAGAAAATAAAAGAAGAAATTATTTATACCGCATAACGGCATCGGAGCCTTTTTCATTTATGTACATTCTCCACATGACAGTAAATTCATAGTTTCTTACCCCATCCCATGCTGTGTCCATTCCACCAAGATGTGTCCTGCACATGTTGTAGTGGGTCCCAAATGTTAAGCTCCGCCCCCACGACAACAAGTTACTATGAGTTATTTCTGCCCCACACTGATGCCTCCTCACTGTGCAGCTGCTGTATTCTAGAGACAGAGCAGAAGACTGCACAGCAGCATAAGGGAGTGAAGCAGCTCCATTTCCGACCCCCACAGAAGGCATCGTGACCCCGGGGACTTCTGAGCAGAAGGGTCCTCTAAATGGCAGCATGCAGTCCTCCTCCAATTGCACCACCACATGGCTAATTTGCATCACAAATTAGCCATGTGGAGTGTTAGCATCCCACAGTCCAAGCACTTGCTGGAGTGCTGCCAGTGTCTGTGGAGCCTCCCTGCAAGCCGCCAGTCACCAGGCCCCTCACACACAGAAGGCATCCAGTGGGGCGTGGTTTGCAGCCCTGAACGCTAGCTCTGGGGGACCAGCTTGGACCCTCTCTGTCAGGGGGTGTGAGGGGCGGGGCAAAGGGAGCAGGGCCACAAAGACGTCGGGCCCACCGGAGGTTTAACCGGTTCACCGGCAGGCCAGTCCGACCCTGATGGTGGATGCGACTACACAGACTTCTTTCAGCCACTTGTTGTGCAGTGCATTAGAGCAACTGGAAATGTTCCCAACCCGGAGAACAACAGGAGAGTTGCCCTGGAAGAAGAAGGAGAAGGAATGAAAGAACCTGGATTCTACAATCAACAGTAAGTGTGAATGTGATGTGATCCTTATTGACCCCATCCCATACATGAATGAATGAATTGTCTTTTTCCTTGTTCGTCTTATATGTTTTATTGACATTGTTGCCATGGACGATGAGGTGGTATAAACTTTCCTGTACATAGTTGAGCACCCGGTGTGCTCCCCACTGGTTTTAAGACCAAGGAGCACAGAGAGACTGGGTACGCAGAACTTAAACTTGAACTGAACTTGCAGAGAGTGCTTTTCAACAGTCTGAAGCATTTGTGCCCTTTTGGAAGTTTTTTATACTTTTTTGAAATAAAAGTAATGTCTTTCATATGTGTAGTTTTAAAATATGAACGTTTGCACTTAACCCGGTGTGCATAGAGAGCCGGTATTATTATGCCACAGGACTCTTGGAACTGAAACAGTGAACTGTGTAACCCATGTCCCATGAGGGGTTAAAGACAATGTGGTGTAAAATGCCAGCGCGGAGAGGAACGACTTTGCCACAAGTTGGTGACCCGTGGGCCCAGAGGCCTCCGCATTTACAGCCATAGACGGGCTGCGAACTGTGATGTAAATAGTTAATTTAAAAGTAATGTTTAAGAAATGTGCCTCCGTAACAGGAAGAAAAACACTGCTTAATGTTATGTTATATATAATAAGAATGTTTTTCAGGGGGAACCATGGCGGACGGCGTGGGGACACGCTGGTTTAACCTCGGGGAAATGTGTCGCCCCTGCGAACAGGGTGGCCACAGGTAGGAACTGCAGCTAGGCAGATAGGAAACAGTTGTTTCACACACACCTTCAAAACACACACCCACAGAATACAGCACCCAACCCGGAGCCCAGGACTCTAGGCGGGAAAGTGGTGACAGGGTTTAGAGGGAAGTGGGTGGGAACATAGGTCAGGTGACAGCCCTGGGATATAAAGGGAAAACAGGAAGTAGTTAGTTAGTAGGCCAGAGTGAGCCGAGCAGCCAAGACAAGCAGAAAGACAGTTTCCTGAGGGTCAGGGCTCCCTGGAGGCGCAGAATCCTGCGAGACACCATTCCCTGGAGAGAAAGCCCGCTCCATAGCCTGCAGCCCAAGGGAAGGGAGAGACAGAGACCAGTACAATTGGGTTCGAGCAACATGGCAGCGGTGTTAGAGAACGACGGTGAGGAGAATCCCTTCCCAGTGCAGACGTCACACGGGTAGGTAAGGGCCCAGTGATCCCTTGCAAGATAGGGACATCCAAGGCTAAGCTAGTACCAGAGAGTCGGCTCTGGGTGACCGTAGCTACACGCCGGTACACGGACACACCGACAGGGAGGCACAGATTCCAGGTCTGGTCACCCAGCACACGGGCTGGAGGATCAGCAGCACATAGGACCCAGGCTTGCCACCCACACACATAGGGGGAAGGCAGACAAGGGACCGAGCTGCCCCCATACAGCCCACAGGGAAGAGAAGCACAGAAGAGAACCTGAAAGGAATAGAGAAAGTGAAGGTTCTCAGAGAGGAAGCCTGGCTGCAGTGGGTTCAGAGAGTGTACGGCGTTAACTGTGAGAAAGAACTGCATTGTAAACTGTACTGAGAAAGAACTGCAAGTAAAACCCGGTGAACCCTGCTTCAGTCTCCCGTGTGTGATTACCTGCACATTTAACTGTATATCCATATTTCACCCTGTCAGGAGCAGCCCTGACCCGTGGCGGGCTCATCCATCTTGCTGCAGTATCATCCATCCATCCTCCTGGCAGAAGTACACAGCAGCGGTGATCCCCTCACTGACCACAACCCGTGGGTGGCATCACAACAAACCCCTGTAAATAACCCCTTTTACTTGTGGGCTCAGGACACAGTCTGGGCCAAGGATCGCCGTGATAACCCCCGTGATACCTCGGTCGGGTACCGAGTACCCCACCCTAGTGGGCTCCACATGTGGATCGGTCGTAAGGGCCAGGGTACTTGGTAACCAGGCCAGCAGTCTTTTGAGTAGTCATGGTGGTGGTAGCCCAGCTCCATGGCCCTGACCGTGCCAGTTAAGGGGAATATTTACAGGGAAATTGTAGTTGATCTTGACGCAACTCTGGTGCCTGGTCAGAGATAACCAGCACTGCTTGTGCAGTTCCCAGGGAATAGATGGATGAACAGCCAGTATGGAACACTCCCCAAAAGGCGGAGTGGGCCCTTGGGACTTGGAGTAGTAGTCTATGTGGATTGTAGCGGTGGTAGTTATGGTGCTGTGTGCAGCAAGGAGGGTGCAGGAAATAAACAGGAAGACACAAAGGGTGAAATTCTTTTACCTTTACTGATGATAATGTTGTGAAGTCCGGGGACACTGGTTACCAGGTCCAGGAGGGTCAGGGCCGGCCTGGAAGCAGTCAGAGTCCACCTCGCCAGGTGGGTTTGGAAGCCTGCCTGCCGTGCTTCTCAGTTTTGGGTCCTTGCTGCCTGTGAGCTATTCTGCTGCCCTTTTCCTTCCTTATTGCTCTCAGTACCGATTAGCAGACAGTGCGAACCTGTATGGGTACTCTGTCTTGTTGCAGATACGAGCTCTCGATAAACTGTTGTGCTGTCGGGCCCCTGCTTGAGGCCAGGAAACTTGCAATCTCCTGCCCTCCAGATTCAGTTCACAGGCCATGCAGCTATCGTGTAACCCAGGATTCTGGTGTCCTCAGATGCGCTGCTCTGGGGTGAGCTTTTCCAGCTCCTCTCTCCCAGAGCTCTCTCTCCCCCTTTGCTTCCTCTCTTTTCCTCTCACAATACTTCTCTAACCCCTCCCCTCAGCCGGAAGAGGCAGCTCCCCTAAACTCGGATTCAGAGCTCCCCCTTCTGGTCAGGGATCAGGTCTTGTGTGTGCATGCTGGGGTTACCTGACGTGGGGAGCTCCTCCTGCTTCCAAGCATAATATCACCTCCAGCGAAGGAGGCAAAACCACTGTGGCAACCGGACTATAGGGGCGCCACATGTGCACGTGGCCTTAAGCTGTGTGCCTATGATGAATATTTGACGTTGTGTATATTCACTGAGTCAAAAACACAGAATTTTAGGACCAAAGTGACCATTATTATTATATGAAGGCATGAAAGGGGCATTTACTAATACAGAGAGTGGACATTTATTAATATTATAGATGCATTCATATTTGGAGGTACAAATGGGGCATTTCTTAGTATATGGAGGCATAAGGAGGACATTTATTCATATGTGGTCATACTAATGAACATTTATTAATACAGACACTTTGAAAGGGCATTATTATGTTATGACACCATGGGGTGAGTAATACAATACTGAGGCACAAAAATGCATTTTAAATGTATTGAAGCAGAAAGGATGCACTTCAATATGTTTAGGGACAGAGTGTCGATAGATATATTTTTTGGGGCAGGGGGTAAGTAATATAGACCATATGCAAATTGCCTCTTTAAAGAGGACTTGAATTCTAGTGCCACCTATCGGAAGTATCAATCCTAAAAGTCAATATTGACCCTTTAACGAGCCTTATGATATGACTAAGGATATAAGCCAAATCATATTCTCAATTTGCTGACATGGTGTTTCGGAGTGTTTGCTCCTTCTCGGTGCAAACTATGAAATCTGGTTTGGTTAGGTGAGAGGACATAGCACAATGGTGGGTCATCCGAGCAGCGAGCTGGTGGGTAGGGGGGCAGACAGGCCCATAAGTTACCCTGGGGCTTCTAGTTATACCCTTGGAAGTAACAAAGTGTGAACAGAGCCTACGTTTTTGCAAGGGAAAAATATAATCGCGTTGTACGACACACACACTATATATGTTTTTAGAATACAAGACTTTAGGGACAGCATGTGGAACAAAACAAAATGTAAATCACAGTCACAAGATGGTTATCACTGGCATCCCCTGTCTGGAGAGCCATAGAAGAAGAACTGCAGATCCGCCATCTAGTCAGACGTTCACTCACCTGTTTGTTGTACTCAAGATTGAATCATTCTTTCAGGATTCAGTTTGCAGCCTGAATCCTCTTTGGATTTTGTCACTATACGGCAACAATTTCACGTCTTCCCGCTCTACATAAAGCCATCTTTCGCCGGACAGTCTTAGATGATGGCACCGGGCGGGCACCTGATGCAGGTGTGAACTCCGGCTGCAGCTCAATGCCTGGACTATTCCTTCCAGGTAACCGTTTCTCCTCAGTCATTCGCTGGCAAGCAAGGAACTATTTCTCAAAAACTTCAAAGAGGCTCTTCACTCAATTAGAGGGAAGTGTGATTGAGAAGCCAGATTAAATTACTAAGTAAATATTCATCCTTAATGCATCTACAGCACTGACCCAGAAACAAGCTGTCACTGGGTAGGTGAGCTCAGCATTCTACATCCATCCTGTTGTCTGCAGCACATTTGCAAAGTTATTTACTATGTGTAACAAAAAAGGATGGATGGATGGATAGATAGATAGATAGATAGATAGATAGATAGATAGATAGATAGATAGATAGATAGATACCAAAAATGTACACATGCTAATTAGCGGTTTATATATGAGGAAAAAATTTAAAAACGTACGTTTTTTAAAAAAAACTCGATATTCTTATCTTTTTATTTTCTGGGGTTCTTGGTACATATATTGGCCAATATCTGTTTGCTCATCAACCACTCCACGGTGACCTTAGATCTGATGAGTCCTACGCTGACATCCCTGTCCTCCTTGTCCTCCCTATCCCACTTCTAAGTGGGTGGACACCATTTCAATCTCAGACCACCTGGGGGCGATGAGGGTGCAAAGTGTAGCTGTGGAGCCAGCAACTCCACCTATTAGACATAAATAGAAAAAAACTGCACAGCACTCAAGATATAGTGTGAACTGGTGCAAGCTGCGATGCTCGAACAAACAACCAGAAAAAATTCACTGCAGCACTCAGTTACTACCAAAAATGCACACATGCTAATAAGTGGTTTATATATGAGGAAAAAATTTAAAAACTTACGCTTGTTACCATGTGTACGTATTTGGTAGTAACTGAGTGCTGCAGTGAATTTTTTCTGATAGATAGATAGATAGATAGATAGATAGATAGAATGGTGTGAAAATGTTTGCCCCTTACTGACTTCTTATTCTTTTGAATGTTTGTCATACTTAAAGGCTCCAGATCAGCAAACCAATGAAAATATTAGACACAGATAACACAAGTGAACACAAAACGCAGTTTATAAATGAAGGTCTTTATTGCTAAGGGAAAAAGAAATCCAAACCTTCAGGGCCCTGTGTGAAAAAATGATTGCTGCCCTCCTCCCACCATTAAAATATAAATTACCTGTGGTTTATCAAATCTTTGGAAAGCTGAGATCAATTTCTGTAGCCACACCCAGGCCTCATCACTGCCACACCTGTTCTCAATCCAAAAATCATTTAATTAGGACCTGCCTGACAAAGTAGAACAAAAGAGCCTCAAAAGCTAGACATGCATCGATCCAAAATTAATTTATTTTAAACATACTTTTGCAGTCTTCTCTTCAGCAGGAGGGCATCAAGCTCATGCATGATTACCACACACTGACTTTGTAGACACAGCAGGTGGATTGATCTGTACAGAAAAAAATGCAGAATATTAGATAATGTCCATATCCGGATCCTGTCCTTGGAGTAATGGTCTCCATCCTGATCTTCTCTTTGGAGTAATAGTCCCCACCCTGATCCTCTCTTTGGAGTAATAGTCCCCATCTTGATCCTCTCTTTGGATTAAGAGTACCCATCCTGATCCTTGGAGTAGTAGTCCCCATTATCATCTTCTCCTTGGAGAAATAGACCCAATTGCCGTCCTTATCCTCTCTTTGGAGTAATAGTCACCATCCTTTTCCTGATCCTTGGAGTAATAGTCCCCATCCTGATCCTCTCTTTGTAGTAATAGTCTGTGGCGCCCCTGCGACCTCGTGGCCACAAGAGGGAAGTGCAGCCAGGTAAGCAAGGTGGTTGAAAACACACCCACACCGCACAAACATCGACCCTACGCCTAGGACTCTAGGTTGGGCAAGGGGTGGCGGGTGTAGCACAGTGGGTGGAGCGTAGTGTAGCACTGATCCAGTGGGTGGCACCGTAGATGAAACACGGGAGCACCAAGAGGAAGAGAGCAGAAGTGGAGCAGAAGAAGTTAGAACAACAGAGTAGAGAGAGACTTCCCAGACAGTTTCTGGTTCCCCTGAGGCGCAGAATCTTGAGAGGCACAGACCCTAGTAGAGAAAGCCTGCTCCATAGCCTGAAGGCGATGGGAAGGGAAAAGAGACTGAGAGACACCCCACAGCAGAAGGAAGAGTGGGAGGACAAGGGCCCAGCAACCACACATATCTTAGCTGACCGGAGGAACCCTGAGCTGAGGCAGTGACAGACAGAAAGAGCCTGGTGTACCCAAATACCTGAACCTGGGACACTGGAGGGCTAGGCTAACACCAGAGAACCGGCTCTGAAGAAGTGACCAGGGATTCCAGACCCTAATCACGAGACACACCGGTGGGGGGCAGAAGCTTTATGTGCTGCAGCCTAACTTTCCACCACGGACTAAGAACACAGTTGTCATACTAGGACTGGTGACCCTGACTACACCTGTGAGTCCGCGACGACCAGACTGAACCCGTGGGTGAGGTACTATGCTAATACTGAGAGAGGGGCCTGAAAGGACTTTGAGGGAGCAACACAGAAATGCTACCTGAGCTACACAGTTTGAGTTACCCGAAGCAGAGCTAAAGTGTGTGAACTGTAACTGGAAAGAGCTGAAAGAACTGTAAACTGCATGAACTGTTGTGCTGTGAAAGACTTAGTAAAGTACCCAGTAAGCTCATCACTGCCTGAGACTGTTTACTTTCAGCGTCGCAGAAAAGTCCTGCCTGAGGAGCCACAGACTGTCATCCCTGCACACTGGCCGGAGAGCTGCAGCAGCAAAGTAAGTGACTTGTACCCAGCACAAACCCTCACTACGTCCACCCAACACTACTACTCCTGCCCTGGGGACCCTCAGCCCTACCCGAGGAGGGCTTACCATCCACGCTGCCCCAAGTCACCGTCCCCAGCAGGAATACAGCAGTGGTGGTTCTACTAACCACATACCCCTTGTAAATAACCCCCTTTTGGACTGATCCCAGGCCAGGGGACCGGGTCACGACTACAATGATACCCCAGAGAGACAGCACCGGCCCGGTTAGCCTGGGGGTGCATCAAGTCCTCATCCTGATCCTTGGAATAATAGTTCCCATCCTCATCCTCTCCTTGGAGTAATAGTCCTCATCCTGATCCTTGGAGTAATAGTCCCCATCCTCTCCTTGGAGTAATAGTCTCCATCCTGACTCTCCTTGGAGTTATAGTCCTCATCCTGATCCTTGGAGTAATAGTTTCCATCCTCATCCTCTCCTTGGAGTAATAGTCCTCATCCTGATCCTTGGAGTAATAGTCCCCATCCTCTCCTTGGAGTAATAGTCTCCATCCTGACTCTCCTTGGAGTTATAGTCCTCATCCTGATCTTTGGAGTAATTGTCCCCATCCTCTCCTTGGAGTAATAGTCTCCATCCTGATCCTCTCCTTGTATTAATCAGTCTCTTTGGTGATCCAAAATATTTAAGTGTGACAAACATGAAAAAAAATAAGACGTAGGGAAGGGGCAAACACTTTTCAACACCATTGTAGATAGATAAATAAAGAGAAGTGAAACTTAAAGTTGCTGGGCCCAGAACAAAATCTGTAACTACCTCCAACCTACTATGTGCCACCTATGATGGAGGAACCAACTGTTCAATCAGCCCCAGAAATGGAAGACCATAGAAAATGATTAAGTGACTGGATAAGGCACTGCCGACAATGTATGTCCAGACAGGATGTATGTAGCTGTATGGAAAGTATTAATTTGGTGTAGCAGCAACATATTCCACAGCGCATTACAGACCTCACTGTTCCCATTGGGGCTCACACTCTATATTCCCTATTACTTTATCTCCGGAGTGTGGGAGGAAACCAGAGAACCCAGAGGAAACCCACAAGAACATAGGGAGAACATATAAACTCCTTACAGATGTTGCTGCATCAGCCATGGGGCCAGGGTACTCAGACAATCCAGGGTTGAAGTCTTTGATCACGGTGGCGACCCCAGAAGTTGTGGCCTCGACCGGACGTTGCTAAGGGAATATTTACAGGGGAAATTGGTTTGACTCACCATGGCCGGGACTCCGGTTTAGACAGGCAGTAGCTCCTTCCTACTTGTCACGGGTGGACCGCGCCTGACGGTAGTGGGGCCCGGTTGAGTGCAGATCAAAAAGTTGCAGACGTCTTGTGGGAACAGATTAAGGGGTTAATTGTTTCGTGACGCCACCTATGAGTGTTTCGGTAACTTTACCAACGCTGCGGGACCTCCGGGGGATGGAATGCAGAAAGATGGAACGCTCCCCACAGGCTGAGCGGTGATCCCCGGAGCCTGGAGCTGCTTAAGATGTTGTGCGGCAGCTGCGGTTACCTTGTGTGCAGACGGACGTAGTCATAAGGAAGCACGGACACTGTAAGTCTCTGTAACGGGTAATTTACTGTAACCAGCAAGCAGTATATGGCATACAGTTAACGGGTAGTGGACCGGGTGGACTCAGCAGTGATAGGTGTCCCTCAGAGATCCACGGTGTTCCTCCATTCTATCTAATTGTTGCCGTTGTTGCCCAGGAATACCAGATCGGGTACAGGGAGGCTGCTTGAATGCCCTATCCGGGGTATACGTTCCGGATGCTTTGGGGAGCCTTGGGTCCCTTGGTGGGTACACCGCTGGTTAGACGACTGGAATTGGCGGGTGGTGGGGTGCTCCTGTAAAGCTGCTCCTCCACGCCTCTGGTTCGCATAGCAGAGCTGAACTGCTGCTAGCTTCGGTACCAGCAAACTGGCTGTAAGTTGGGCACGGGAGTCTTTTGGGACCCGTATGTTGCTGCCCGTAGTTCGGTTGGTAATGCACCGGGAGTAATGGTGCTCAACCGTGGTGACGGTAGGGAGATGGCCGGTAGAAGATGGCCAGGGGGTTGCACAGTCGGTTGGTTGCAGAGCTGGGAATCTGCAGAGGGTCTTCTAGGTTGCTGTTACACCTTCAGCCCTCAAACTCCAACTGTCCTTACATTCTTGCAGACTGTTGCAGACTGTTCTAGGCTGGACTAAACTTTCCACTACACACTACCCTTGCACTCCGCCCACCAGGACCTTGATTGGCCCTCTATGCTAGGTGATGCATGCAGAGTATGGATCTCTAACTTAACCAGATGACTGCTGGGTCAGAGGATATTGCTGCTGCATTTGTGGCTGCAATACCCTCCTGTGACGCACTCGTTGCGGGGCGCCACAGGTTGTCATGAAGCCAACTGGAGTTCTGACCTGTAGGTGGCCAGGAGCTGTTGTGGAGGACCCCCAAGGGATGATGGTGTGGCAGCAAGATGTTGGGCCGTCTCAAGATAGGGATATAGTTGGGATGAGGAGGATGAGGGTTGTAGTAGTATAAGGTGATGGCTCTGCAGGTGGGTGTAGGGTGGTTCAGGAAGGACCAGACAGCATACAGTGTTCTTGTGGTTCTTACCTTTTACTGATTGTTCAGTGCAGTCACAACCCAGCCAGGGTTCATAGTCCAACAAAATTGCAGCCTGGATAGCCCGGAGGTATTCAGAGTCCACTTTGCCATGACACAGGGTATATTGGCCTTCCTTGCCGCTTTCCCATTCCTGACACTTGTTACCCCTGTCTCCATCTAAGTGTCCTGTGGTTACCAGTCCCAGCAGGCAGGTGGCTGCGGGTTCTGTGAGCGATAGACTTGCTGGTCCTCTTAACCTTATATAGTTCCTTGAGCCTGGGGAGGGTAAACTAAGGTAGCCACTTTACCTGAAACCCAGTGACCTCCAGTTTCACAGCTGGTCTTGAAGAATCCAAACCAAATTGGGGCTCTTACCCTTCCTGCAGCTAGCTCATCTTGAAGAGCCGGCAGCAGATTTGTGTCCTCGGGCCTGGGACTAGCACCTAACTGCACGTGTAGTACTAGCTTCCCCATCTGCCGACTGGATCTCCCCGACTCCTTTCTGCCACCCACCCCTAACCTAACTCCTCCCTCATTCCAGTAGGTGCAGACTGCCCTGAATGTGGGTTTCTTCCACCCAGCACCTCCCTGGCCTGGTGTTTGGATTGTGTTGGGGGCACATGGGGGTCTCAGCAAAGCTTTCTCCTCTAATTTTTGGGCATGATACCATACATGTAAAATGCATGCAATACCATTAGTGACAGCTGAATCACAGGAGTGCCACATTGCCCTTGGTGGGATTTAAACCCAAGACCCCAGTGCTGAAAAGCTAACCAATGAGGCACTGTACTACAGGTACATGGTTTGTATTTTTTTTTTTTTATTACATGGATCGTGATGGTTTCTACACATTTTTGGTTTTGATTTTTTTTAGTGTGGCTTTTTTATGCATTTTTCATTAAAGAGTAGCTAATATCTCTTCTTGATTTTTTTATATTTAGCAGATGCGGAAATTGCATGCAAATAGGTGGGGTTCCGACTCGAGACTCCCAACAATTACATAATAAACCCCCTCCCTCAAGATGTCTGCAGCTCAGCAAATCACACCCGGACCCAGTTAATCTGCAGGCAATTCAACTACTTACTAAATATAAAAAAATCAAGATAAAAGATTACTTTGTAATTTTTCAGCTGCAAAGATCTTGCCAACAAAACAAAAAAAGAAAGCTTCAAAAATGTGTGTTACTGGGCAATTTATGTGCAGAGCACATGACAATTGACAAGATGCTTTTTCGATCACACGCAATAAGTAAAATAATGTAATTTATATAGCGCTAATGCGGTGCCCCACATAGTCAGGCGTCACACCGGGGTATTGCACCCGTAAAAGTGGTGTAATTTTCCCCAACTGCATGGCGGCACCCCGTTGGAGAGACATCATGCGCGAGGTCGAAGAACAGGCCAGAGCCGCACAAGGAGACCTTGCAGCGGCGTCCCTCTTAACACTAGAGGGAGAAGCCAACTACTGGAGAGACGCTTTTGAACGTCTCTGCCAGGACATGGAGGAAGCCCTGGAGTGGGTGTGCTGGCGGTGGAGCACGGAGAGAGTCTGTGAATTAAGGACAATGATGGAAGGCCGAGAAGCGCGAGAGGCAGCGGTAGCAGTACAAGCAGTCGTGGAATACCGAGCCTCCTCACCACCCGTCCCGCCACCAGTCCAGACCCGGGACGCAGGGACCCAGACTGGAGTCCCTGTAGAACCACCTTCCCGTACCCGCGGCTATCTCTTGATAGAGCCAGCGCAGCCGTCCCCAGCAGAACCGGACGTGATCGTGGAGGCTGAAGAGGTGGAAGGCAAGACAGACTTTGAGGAGCCGGAGGACGTAGAAGGAGCTTCAGGAGAAAGTACCCCAGAGGCTGCATGGTGGTCCGCAGGGAAGCTGCAGGGTACCTCCATCATTGTGAGCACAGCAGAGACCAGAGCGTCGCCAAGAGTCCCAACCAGCAACTCACCACCACCTAAATACCAGTCATCCCTCAACCATTAAGACCAGCAGACACAACAAAAAAGAAGAGAAGAATGGTTCCAGAAAGAACAGGCTACCCGGCGACTTTGAGATGAAGCAAGAGCACAGCCCCCGCTTCCATTGGAGTTGCGCCGCCAAGGAACTGTTGTTTCCGTTTACCAAGAGGAAGGATGGGGATTCATACGTGAACCTGGACTACAAGAAGACATCTTTTTTGCCAGACGAGACATTGAATCGTACCTGCGGCATGGACACCCGGATCGTGACATCTACCAAGGTGAGCAGGTTTCTTACGAACGGCATCCAGGCCCCTTAGGCTGGTTTGCTATACGTGTATCCTGCCAACAATAGACTACCGTTGTAGAGATATGACTGTAAATAGCCCCTTATTGTTTCCAGCTTTATTCCAGTGCATTATGAAGAAGAGTCATGGACTCCTGTGTAGAACTTTTATTCCCCCTACAAGTTGATGATGTGTGACATATAGCAGTCCGGCGGTGATATCTCACACTGGACTGTGCTGTACAATATGTTACCGCCGGACCTTCACAGTTAGTACCGGTCCCCCCGCTGGGCCGATGAGGCTCTAAAGTATATTATGTGCAGAATAATAAAACTGGAGAGTAACATCTTGGCCAGTGCATTACCCGAGGACCATGGGGTCTATAATAATTGCTGCAAATGTGTGTAACGTTACAAGAAAATATGCCTCCCAGAAATAGGAAGAAACTGAAGTATGCTTGAATGTAAATAGCTTATCTGTTAATATTGTTACTGAATATAAAAATGCTTTTCACTCCCTGGTTAACAGGTACCTATACTCGAGGACGAGTATGTTTCATCAAGAGGGTATGCAAGTGGATGCTGGGCTGGTAGGTGGGACCTATTCCTGCACTCCCACATTATAATAGTAGTGGGAGGTTACCCCGGGAGGGATCTAGCACCTCTGCGGAGAGCAAAGAGGAGTTAGGAGTTGGAGAGGAGTCGAGGAGGAGTGTGGAGCGAGTCGGGAGGTCTAACAGGACAGCTCCAGACTGGTCCTGAGGGAAGATGAAAGGGGATCCTGAGGGGATCCAGAGAGAGGGTGTCTGACGCGTGAATTTGGGCCCGAGAGAAAAAGGGTGAACCCCAGCGTGGAGTGACCATACTCCAGGGAATTCCCCAGTCCACCACGGGAATGCTGGACCTGAGGAAACAGCCAGAGTCCACCTCTGAAGTCGTCAACCTGCTGCTGCAGTCTGTTCACTGGCTGCGGCACCCTGCCAGATGGGAGCGGTCTGCCTGCTTCTTCACTTCGAGGAAGGGGAACCCCAAGACTTCCTTCAAGGACTAATTGAGTATAGACTCATCCTAGGCGGGGAAGAAAAAATATGGGTTCGTCAACTAAGGCATATTACGGGTGCCACCATACCACCTGGCATCCACTTGCAGCCACCCGTAGAGCTACCTGTTTATTTAACATCTTTTGCTGAACTGTGGACTTGTATGCTGATGACTGTTTACAGTAAAGTACCTGGGAGAGTGACTTTGCATCCGTGTCTTTGTGCCATTATCATCAATCTTTTTGCTTACAGCAATGCTGCCTCGGAGGACCAGCTCCACCTGTAGGGAGCTTTGCCTTCCTTGCCGCAATACCATCGCCCTCTGGAGGACTGTGGCGGCGCTGGTGACCCATCACCAGGTACTACAGGTGTCATCACAAGACAACAAACTCTTATCCCCTGTACATAACCCCTCTATTGAAGTGTCACCCAGGCCACGGGCTCAGGCACCGCCACCCGTGACATCCCCGTGAACGCCTCCTAGCCTGATACCAGAGTACCCCAGGGCCTGGGGCTCGACACTAACATATCCGCAGCATTTTAAGAATAAGCAAAAACAAAAAAAATATATTTACAATACATGCATTTTCTCATTCAAATGAATGGGAAGCTTGTTGCAAGCAAATTTCAAGTATTTCTTGAATCAAATTCTTTGTGAACATTCTCCAAAGGAGTCTGTACCCATTAGAGCAAGCTTGGATTTTAAGGGGTTGTCCAGGCTAAATAAATAAGTCTGCAGTCTCTCTATGTGTCACTCTAAGTGACTGCAGACTTGTAAATCCTCATATTGTGTGCACTGCAATGATTCCCCGGAGTCAGAGCCAGCAATGGCGGTCATGTGAGCAGAGTATGCATTTTGTATACTTATGGCCTTCCAACTAGATGGGCACATCTTTGCTCAATGCAAGCGAGGCTGTGCCCATCCAGTTGGAATGTGGCCGGGAGTATTCTTATTCGCGGCCATGTGACTGTCTTTCCTGGCTCTGACATTGGTGTATCCTTACAGCGCACAGTGCATGCAATGTGAGGATTCAAAATCTGCTGTCACATTGAGTTACCCATAGATTGACCCATGGAGTGACTGCAGACATATGGACTGGACAACCCGTTTAAGCCCCCGTTTTTGTGGGAATAAGCGGCTATATAACACATATGGGGTCTGCCATCTATTGGATGTGGCAGGGTAAATTTCAATGTACGATCCTTTGGTTCTCAGTAGAGAGGTGCACACTTATTAAACCTGTACCTCTGCTCATCACAACCCAATGATGAATGCAGGAATGAAGCTGAGCAGGATGATATGGAGTTTTTTTGGGGGAAAAGATTTAGTAAAACTTCTGTTTTATTCAATGATAACCCTGGTGCTTGTATGTATATCAGTCTAGTGGGCAGTCCTATTAGTGATTGGTTGATGCAGTCATACAGGGAAGACTGTCCATCACATCATGTAGGACCCGCCTACAGGACTCCTATGTATACAAATGTGGCACCCCTGCGGTTTGGTTGCCACAAATGGTATTTCTCCACAATCGATTATAATCCCACATCTGAAGGGAAATAGATCTCCCTATGCTAGGAACCTAATGCATGCACACACTGTCTGATCCCTGACCAAGAAGGTGAGCATTGGGACTTGGTTCTAGTTCAGCTCAGCTTCTAGACGGGGGGGGGGGGGGAGGAGTTAGCTGCAGACAGGGAGAGTGAGAAGAAGAAGTAAAGTCTAGGAAGGGAGCTGAAGCAGCTCCCAGGCACCTTGGCCGCATTCAGGAGAAAGATCTGTAATATGTTGGATATGTATGCGATGACTGGTAGACAGAGAGCATCTGTAGATGGGACAGTTAACAGGTACAGCGGAGCTGGAAACTCGAACCGGGTCAGAGGAAAATCAGGAGTCTATTGTTAAAATCTTTGAAAAACTGAAAAAGGTCTTTGAACATCATACTGAGACTGAACTTAAGATGCTGTTTTACCACTGCAAACAGGGGGCACAAGAAAGTGTCCTAGACTATGCCTTGCACCTGCTGGAGGCACTGTGAACCCTCAGGCAAGTAGACCCAATCAGTATAGTGATGAAAACAGAATGCTAACTGAGCAATTCATAAGGGGGCCCAGATCACCAGATGACAGCAGGCAAACACGCTGGTGGGCTCTCGAAATCCCTGATGCAGAGTTTGCCACCCTAAAAGAACTGGCCATTAAGGGACCAGCGAGCTAAAGAGATGTTGCAGGACATGAAGGACGCAGGGGTCATCAGAGATAGTTGTAATCCCTTGGCAGCTCCACTGGTCCTGGTTAAAAAGAAAGACAGTAGTATGAGGATGTGTGTAGACTATAGGCAAATCAATTGCGTAACACACAAAGATGCTTACCCGTTACCCCTATAGAAAATTTACTTGCTGCATTGAAGTCTGCTAATTACTTTTCAACCCTAGATTTTACTAGTGGGTATTGGCAGGTCTCCGTTGCAGAAGAAGACCGTGAAAAGACAGCCTTCACGACACCGATGGGACTATGTGAGTTCAACAGCATGCCATTCGGGCTGTGTAATGCGCCAGGAACTATCCAGAGACGGATGGAGTGTTGCCTAAGCCACAGAAACTTTAATACCGTGCTTCTCTACCTGGACAATGTCATAGTGTATTGTGTATTTTATGACCTATGAAGACCATCTGCAGCATCTAAGTGAAGTGTTTGAAGCATTGTCCAAGTACAGGATGAAGCTAAAACCGTCCAAATGCCACTTGTTGAAACCGAAAGTTCAGTACCTTGGGCATATGGTTATTGTAGATGAAGTAGCACCAGACCCTGACAAGGTCACTGACATCAAGGACAGGCCGGAACCAACTACCTTTAAAGAGGTACGCCAATTCTTAGGACTGGTCGGGTACTACAGGAGGTTCATCAAGGGCTACATGAAGATAGCAGCCCCCAATGCAAAATCCCCTGGTAGGACAGTCTAAGAAGGGCAAGATCAGAGGTCCTACGTTCCGGTTGGGACATGAACAAGAACAGTCTTTTAAGCAGCTGAAAGAGGCCCTGACTGGAGAAGAGATCCTGGCCTACACTGACTACAGTTTACCGTACCTGTTATACATCGATGCCAGCAACGTGGGATTAGGAGCTGTGTTATCACAGAGACAGAAAGGCAGAGAAAGAGTGATAGCCTACAGTATGCCAGCAGGAAGCTCCGTCCTACAGAAAAGAATCCAGAGAACTATAGCTCATTCAAACTGGAGTTCCTAGTCTTAGTCTGGGCGATTACAGAACGGTTCAAGCACTACCTGGCATTTTCAATTGTTTCAGGAATTCTTGGGCTTATACGGTTGTAAAAAGATCAGAACCACACCTTACCATCCACAAACAAATGGACTGTGTGAGAAAATTAACAACATTGTCATCGATATGTTGAATACGTTGTAAAGGTAATATTAATAACAATATTAATAACAATAAGTTGCTGCTCCTGACCAAATCAATATAGACCAAGCGCCGGCATTGAAAAGTAGTAGACACCAGACACAGTGAGTCAGATGTACACCCTTCCTTGGTCAGACCCAAGCTCCAAGTGTCTGTTTATTATAAGACATTAGCTTTTTACTCAAAAAGGGGCTCGGTCAGCCCTACTCAGATGTATTCATTGGTCCATGGGCAATAAGGGGCTCGGTCAGCCCTACTCAGATGTATTCATTGGTCCATGGGCAATAAGGGGCTCGGTCAGTCCATGGGCGGATCCATGAGGTCATCAAGGGGTGTGGTCTTGATCGAGTATGTTATTCTGTGATTGGTTCGTCTTCCCTGACCTCCAGCTTCGGTGATTGGTCAGACTTCTTTGGACTCCATCTTGCTCTCAGCACATGGTGTGATGTGGCAGGAAATGGCAGCCATGTTTAAATCACAACTTATACAATGTAAAATAATACACTCTATATATCATTTCTCCCATGCCCTTATGTCTTAGGCTTAATTAAGTATTTTGATATCAAGGCTCTCCTTAACAACGTTACCCCTTGAAGAGAGAAATCAGTGGCCTGAGAAACTACCTGATTTAGTGGACATATACAACCATATACCTGTAAGTTCTACTAACTACACACCAGTATGCCTGATGCGAACAAGACCTGGAAAACTCCCAGATGACCTAGAGATGGGAATTGTAGTACCAAACACAGATACTTCTGATGAAGATTGAGACTCTACCCGTCAGCAGCAGTACAGGAAGGTACAAGAATATGTGGAAAAGAATTTAGAACACATCAGGGACAAACAAGAAAGAGACTACAATAAACATCAGCTGAACCCTTGATAAACTAGATGATCAGTGGGAAGCTGAACCCTACATTGTAATTCAATCTCATTTTGACAACAGCAAAACTTGAGTAATTAGCCGTGATGAAGGAAGAACAGCCTCGACATTTTCAAGAGATCACCTCAAGAAATGTCCAGAACAAGACGTACAGCCTGTTGTACCGGAACCAGAGATTCCTACAATCGGTGAACCTGCCAGTCCTACAGTGAGACTAAAGGTACTGTTACACGGCACGACATTGTTACAGATGTCGCTGATACGTCACGGGTTTGGAGGCGTTTCAGCGACATCGTTAGGACGTCATCGCGTGTAACTCCGAGATTCAACAACGATCAGTTGTTGGATCATTGATCGCAGGTTTGAGAACATGTTCTCAAACATCACGATCAACGATCCGCCAACCTGCTAGATCGTTGTGTGTGACACCGCGATAACGATGTCGTTTACGACTTCGCCCATTCACAGCAATGAGCTGGAATCATTTGCGGGGTTTGCGAACGATACCTTCTCACAACATTGTTGGTGAGTTGTCCACGATATCTAGACGTGTGACATCTCACCAACGATGTCAAAACGATGTCTGCAATGACCACGCGCACACGAGATCGTTGTAGACATTGTTCCAACATCGTGCCGTGAAACGGTACCTTAAGGCTTCGCAGACAACTACCCGCTTTACCACCACACAGAATTGAGTACACCACATGAGACACCTATTCCACATAGGTCATGTAGCAGTACCCAAGGCCAGGCACCATCCAGGTATGGAGAATGGGTATAAAACATAAAAGTGTGAAGCAGCAGAGTAAATAGTAACTAATGTATAAAGATGTGAATAGTAGTGTATAGAAGGGTGGAGGAACTGGGCACAGCCCCATGCACATTAAGTTGGGAACAGAAAGTGCCTGGGGTGGAGAGACGGTAAGACCAGGCCTCCTAAGCAGAGACACCCATAGGGAAATTGTGTGTAAAGTTTGTTAACCTGTTAAATGTTTCAAGCCTAAGGAGACTTTACTGTGAGGACTTTACCCTTTTTCCCCTGGATTTCCCCTGTCTAACCATGGACCATAGCCACAGGACTGGTAGTGTCAAAACTACTCTTTGTTTTCTCTTACAGCCAACGGCGGATGGACTAGCGCCGTTAGGACTGCTATTGTCTATTTTTACCAATTTTTCTGTGGCTTTTGTAAATTTTTCAATTTTGAAACTCTGTTATGATACCGGTTATTGTTGTTATAATGTACAAAATCTTTACTCGGTCCGGGAGTACTGAAGGTAACTAGGGGGGAATGTGGTGCCCTGTGCCAGGTAAGTCACAGAACCAACTAGTACACAAAGGGATTTCCACATCTAGTACCCACATACACACAACACCTTCCACTCCAGGCCTGTAGGGGGAGCACCACTGGTGGTGGTTAAGCCGTATACCCTATAAATACAGGTGCTGGGGCAGAGTTAGCCAGAGTGTGCAGTTGCTAGGAGAACTGTGAAGATCAGCTCAGAGCCTAGTGAGCAAAGCTGGTTATCGGAGCCGTGCTAGGCCCGAAACCTGTTCACCGCCAGAGCTAGTGTGAGTGTCCAGAGAGTGAGAACCAAAGGCAGAGACGAGTAACAGGACAGCGTGGGCAGAGGAGCCATACCGGCTCACCCCAGGAGAACACCGGTCACTGGAGTCCGAGTCTGCAAGGGAGAGATTAACCCAGCAGAGAATCCCAGTACCCCGCGGAGGTTTACCTTCCCAGACACCCGCAGCACTCACCAGTTGTGAGCCAGGAGCCGCAGAAAGGTAGCCGTAGCTAAGCGAGAGCCCTCAGTGCAGCAACACGGGTGTGAGAATGAAGAGAGGTCAGGCCTGGTTTTACACACGCCAGACTTCGGGACAAGGAAGCCTATAGCTCACTCGGTGTGGAAATCCCAAAGAGCACCCTTCAACCCTGGACGTGTACCTGCAAACCACCAGTAAAAAGGTACAGAAAAATACTTTCTTGTGTGTGTGTCCATCCTTTCAGCCTGTCCTCCACAGCAACAACTGCACTACCCTATTCCACCATCATGCCATTATAGCCACGGGGACCCCGCTCCAACTGTAGGGAGCTACAACACCTTGCTGCCGCTGATCACCCCGGAGGCCTCAGCAGCGCCGGTGCTAT
>JARQOC010000011.1:198333113-198483073 GCA_033576535.1 Allobates femoralis | reverse complement strand
CACCATAGCTCAATACTACCGTCCAGTTAGTGAGAACCCTACTCTGAGTCTTCTCTCTCTTATAGGGCTTATTTTGTCAAAATGACCGGTCCTTAGCTTAGCTGCTCCTGACGCTTTGGGAACTCCCGTCTGGGGCACTCTCTCTTCATCTCACGTACTGTCCCATCCAGGCCCGTTACTTCTCTGAGTTTAAAAAAACCTCAGGGGCCACACTGCAAGGCGGCCTATCCTAGAAGCTGTCTCTTCTTGCTCACTCTGTCCTTTGGTCAACTCTCACTCTTTTTCTGTATTCAGGATCTCACTATCTTCTATTTTAGTCTCATCTCACTCTAGGGACATCTTTGTGATGCGGTTCTGCTCACTAATCAGACCTTAGGTCTGTCACTACTGAACGATGGGCCCTATCTTCCCTCCCAACAGGAAACCATCACTATTCCCCTCTCTAGCCCCTGCCACTTTGGGCTAGTCCCAAACATTAACTCTGTTTTTTCCTACGGTCAAGCAAAAAACACTCTGTCACAAATAACTCGTCAGAACACACATTACACCTCTTAACAATATTGATATCTTCAAGGGGGAAATTTGGCAGTATGTCCATCCTCATGCATATGTTTCTTTATAGTAGTTATTCAGTGGATGTAATTAGCCCTCTGATGTGAGCATTGGTTGGGTCCACACCCTATTTAAACCCCCAGCAACAGGATCCTGATATTTCTTACTCTCTTATCAAGCTTATTGGATACCAATCGCTAACTTTTTAGTGTTTTAACACCCCATTTGCCTGGCAAATCTGCTTCTAATCTCATTATCTTTTGACCTTGTTATTGACTTCTGACTTTGTCCAATATTCGCCCTCTCTGGTTTTGGCCAGGGTTCCTCTGAGACTTGTTTAGCGGTGTGGCTTGAGCAAAATTTGTCCATGGAAGCCCTAAGAACTGCCAGGCTTTCATGTGTAAGGTTTTGACGTAACCACAATTGTTGTCTCCAGTTGATCTATCTGGCAGTCCTTGCTAATGAAGACTACTCTGGGGGGTTAAGACCTTGGGGTTTACTCTGGGAAGATACATACCTCCTTACAGGAAATAAGGGTGAAGAACACATGTCCTAGACCTTACCTTCTGGTCTAGCCTTTCTTGACCTTGTGGATCCACAATGCCACCTGTTGGCCTTATGTCTGATGAGGGTTCTGGAAGTTGGAAAAATAGTAATCCAGCAGCTTCTATAGTAAATAGGTAGTCGGTGGTTTAAAAAAAGAATAATTTCATTAAAAGTGGAGGCAAAACAGTAAGATAGACATTTAGCTATACATATATTTTCTACCTGTATTATCAATCAGTGCTGTATGTTTAGTTAAGGGCAATGATGCATATAGTACAGGTAGTATAACAAAGTGAGAGGAGAAATTATTGATTTCTAAAAATCCCATACACATGCCAGGTATTAGATTAATATTATGAGCAGGATCTACCAATTGGTGATAGGTTCCCCAAGATACCAGAGTACATCAGGACCAAGGTGGATCCAAGTCCAACATCCATATCGATCCATTACTGCACATTATATATTGAGACTATGAATGTTCATGTGAGTTATCCAGCCCGGAATCATCACAGCAACCAATTAAAATCTCTAGATGATGATTCAAAGTTTAATTAATGAAAACATTTATCCTTAGAGTCTTCAGGGAACGTAGAGACGTATCTGTAACCTGATGCAACTCGTCTGTGGGACTTGCATCAGTCACTTAGTGAATGTTTAACTTGTAATAACCCATCACTGCCGGTAAATGATGAAAATTCAGAATGACGCCATTTCATTGACAATGCTGTCTTACATTTTTCATGTTGTTCTTTTCCTGAATTTTTTCTTGTATCACAATAGTGATCATAATAGATCATAATGCAACCTAGAACCGTCTTACAATATAGAAGGCTATACAATCACCATGTTTCTAAGGCTGCTTTCACGTCAGTGGTAATCGCTGATTGCGGCAGTTGCGGTGAAAAAACCTGCAACTGCCGCGATTGCCACATAACGGCCGCACTTGCGGTTCACCTGCTGCGAGCCCCATGCAATGTCTATGGGACTTGCGGCAGGTGCGGCAAGTGCGGTACAGTTGTGGTTTCGGCACTTGCGGCAGATGCGGCCATGAAAAAACCGCGGTCAGCCAAAACCGCACTTTCCGCACCTGTGCACACTTACCGCAAGCCCCATAGACATTGCATGGGGCTTGCCGCAAGTGAACCGCAAGTGCGACCGTTATGCCGTAATCGCTGGAGTTGCGTTTTTTTCACTGCAACTGCCGCGATCAGTGCTTTACCGCTGATGTGAAAGGGGCCTAAGAGGGTATTTGTCATATCTGTACCTTAGCTAGAAAAGCCTCTTGGCTCAGGTGTAACTTTAACCTCTCATAAGTATTTCCTGATGTGCTCAACTTTGGGTCTATACAATATATAGATGTCACTTCATTGTTACCTCAGTTTGTTCAAGCAGCTATAGTCTACCGGGCGGCAGTAGTTGTGGCTGATCACTACGTAGGTTGGATCAGTAGGGAAGTAGAAGTGCTGCACTAGGGGCCATGTGTAGTCATTGGCGAGTCAGGGCTAAGGCCGCAGCACAGACGTGGCACAACAGATCTTGCCCCAGCTGGCTCCTCAGTACAACAATTCAGTTCCTTGGTACCCTCATCAAGGAACAAACTATTTACAATAAACAAAGTTAATAAAAGGTTTTAAGGTTTCTTTACTATGATGGTCACACGTGGGTTGGGAATGGGCTATTTACATTGGCCCATTTGGATACAGACTGCTCCCCTTGTCCTGGTACCTCCCAACTTATGACCTTAAGCATCATCAATGCATGCCGTGAATTCAAAGAGTTTTTTGGCCAATTGTATCCCTACCCCACTTACGAGCAAGCGTTCATAGGGCCACTAGGGAACCGCCAAACAGTATTCCTTCACTGCGCTCACAATGTGGCTCCATCCATCCTCAAACCTCTACTCACGGCCCACCAAACAAATACTAGAGAGACCAGCTGCTGTCTGGGTGTCCGCACTTGGTTGAAGTTCTGCTTCACAGTCCAAATGCTTGGCCGACTCTTGGAGTAACCCTCAGAGTTTGAACAATTTAGAGGGGGATTTTCTTCATGATACTAATAATACTATCTCCTACTGGAGGACTTTCCTCCTGTTTTCCATGCTACAAGCCCTTTCATTGACTATGTCCCTCCCATAAGGAACACTTGAACATCTTGGGTTCAGATCCCACCAAGAACAACATCTACAAGGAGTTTGTATGTTCTCCCCGTGTTTGCGTTAGTTTCCTCCACGTTCTCCAGTTTTCTTAGATTGTGAGCACCAATGGGGACAGTATCGATGATATCTGTAAAGTGCTGCAGAATATGGTGGAGCTATATAAATCAATTCCCTCGAGCAAGGACATGATGCTTGGTATAGTTAGTGACAGTAGAAGTCGTGGAAGACCTAAGACCCGTTGGCTGGGCACCAGAAATGAACATCAGAGAACCGAAGGATTCTATGACAAACAGAGAAGCTTGGAGGAAAATGGTTCACATGGTATCCAATAGTCAGACTCGATTGAATGGATGAAATTGGAATATGAATAAAGCAACAAATTAGATTAGTAAATCAACGACTGCAAACGTCTATACTTTTGCACCATGTTTGATGACTATTAGGTTCGTACATTTGTACCTTTTGTATAATCGGAGGTTTCTTTACGGATTTCGAGAACATTTCTTGCTGGCAGCGAAGGGGTGAAGACGACACGGCCATTACTTCACTTGTCCAGAAGGTGGAGCAGTGATCCTTCTCTGGGTTCAGTCTGTGCCCCCAATGGACCAGACTGTCTGAACTCTGAATGAATTTCGCTTTCTTTTCATCACTCTGTGATGTCCAGCTGCTCCTGTCAACACCTTCTTATAGCATGTAATTCATCGCTCACAGTGACAGCTGGGGCCATGTGCCTGGGCCCAGCTTCTCCGGAGTGTGGCTGCACCCTCAGAGGGTCCCTCGCCTAAAACAAGGCACTTGTCTCCTGCTCCTTTATCATATCGTCCAGCATCTGAGCCTGGTTAACTTTCCCAAGGGTTCTGCAGAATTGGGAACAGAAGAAAAACCTCCTCTTCTCTTATCCAGCCCGCCTTTGAACAGAACATTCACCAGGATCAAATACACATTTCGGAAACACGGGGTATCCCGCTTGTCCGCTCTCCAGGGGAGGGGGCTCTTTTGATGCCGGGCACTTTGATAATACATGGAGGGGGACAAGAGTGTCAATTGCGATTGACAATTTGCTCTGATGACAAAATGTTTCCTCATCTTCCACAATATACACAAAAAATCCTTTAATACGGCATCCGATACTCCAGAAAATAGTGATATTGTAATTGTCACAAATACAAAGATACATGAAAATATTGTATTAAAGAAAACCTGAATTTGAGATATATCTATTGTTCCAGAAAATGAAGTATTTCTCATAGTAAATTATTGTAATTACCGTACACATGATTTGTTATACACGTTTAGTTCCTTTGTGTGTATTGGAACAACACAAAAAACAGAGGAAAAAAATGGCAAATTGGACATAATTTCATACAAAACTCTAAAAAGGTCCAAACAAAATTGTTGTCACCCTCAACTTAATATTTGGTTTCACACTGTGGAATAAATACCTGCAATCTATCTATTCCTAGAACCATCCACAAGCTTCTTCTCACTTGGAATTTTGGACTCTTCTTTATAATCTGCTCCCGGTCTCTCATATTTGAGTCGTCTTCTCTTCTCCCAACAGAAATTATAAGATATGTCCACAGGTGTCAATGGGATTTAGATCAGAACTCATTGCTGCCACTTCAGAACTCTCCAGCGCTTTGTTTCCTCCATTTCTGGGACTTCTTGATGTTTGGGGTCATTATCCTGCTGGAAGATCTATGACCTAGGACACACACCCAGATTTCTGACACTGGACTCTTTTTTGCCACCTAAAATCCTTTAGAAGTCTTCAGATTTCATGACGCCTTTTACACAGTCAGGGTCCAAGTGCCAGATGCAGCAAAAACACCCCAAAACATCTCTGACCTCCACCATTTATGACTGTAGGTCTTGTGTTCTTTTCTTTGTAGGCCTTATTCTGTTTTTGGTAAATGATGTGCTTTACCTCTATCTTGGTCTTATCTGTCCACAAGATGCTTTGCTAGAAGGTTTGGGTTACTCACGTACATTTTCGAAAATTAAATTGAAGTCTAGCCTTTTTATGTCTGTGTCAGCAATTGCGTCCTCCTTGGTCTCCTCCATAGTGTCGAGCCCCAGGCCCTGGGGTACTCGGGTATCAGGCTCAGAGGGAGTTTCGCAGGGATGTCACTGGTGGCAGCGCCTGAGCCCGTGGCCTGGGTGACACTTCAATAAAGTGGTTGTGTACAGGGGATAGGAATTTTTTGTCACGTGATGCCACCTGTAGTACCTGGTGATGGAGCACCAGCGCCGTCACAGTCCTCCGGAGGGCGGTGGTATCGCGGCAAGGATGGCAAAGCTCCCTACAGGTGGAGCTGGCCCTCCGGGGCAGCGTTGCTGTAAAGCAAACAGGTTGCATTCTGTAGCACAAAAACACGGAGGCAAAGTCACTATCTCCCGGGTACTTTACTGTAAACTGTTATCTTCAGCATACAAGTCCACAGTTCAATAAGATGTTCAACAAACAGGTAGCTCTACACGTGGCTGCAAGTGGATGCCAGGTAGTATGGAAGAACCCGTGGTGTACCTTAGTTGACAAACTCGTGTCCTTTCTTCCCCGCCTAGGATGAGTCTATACCCAATTAGTCCTTGAAGGTAGTCTTGAGGCTCCCCTCCCTCGAAGTGAAGAAGCAGGCAGACCGCTCCATCTGGCAGGGTGCCGCAGCCGGTGAACAGACCGCAGCAGCCGGTTGACAACTTCAGAGGTAGACTCTGGACGTTTCCTCAGGTCCGGCGTTCCCGTGGTGGACTGGGGAATTCCCTGGAGTATGGTCGCTCCACGCTGGGGTTCCCCCTTTCTCTCTCAGGCCCAGACTCACGCGTCAGGCAACCTCTCTCAGGATCCCTTAAGGGTCCTCTTTCATCTTCCCTCCGGATCAGCGTAGAGCTGTCCGGGTAAACCTTCGGCCTCGCTCCACACTCCTCCTCGACTCCTCTCCAACTCCTAACTCCTCTGTTCTGACTCTCTACTCCCCCTAGAGGTGACTCTATCTCCCTCCCAGGAGTAACCTCCCACTTCTATTCTAATAGAATGCAAGAATGGGTCACACCCACCAGCCTAGTATCCACTTACAGCTAAGGAAGATTACACCACTTTTACGAGTGCAATACTCCACTGTGACACCTAACCATGTGGGGTGCCACAGTAGCATTTCGTGTCATTCAAATGCCAATGGATAGTTCGCCCTGACACTGATGCCCCCCACTGCTGTAGGACAGCTTGAATTTTTTTGGAACTTGATTGTGGCTGCTTATTCACCCCTGCGTTGCAACCCATCATAAATTTTTCTTTGTCGTCCTAGTCCAGGGAGATTAGTTACAGTGCCATGGATTTTAAACTTGTTGATTATGTTGCGCACCGTGAACAAAAGAACATCAAGATCTCTGAAGATGGACTTGTAACCTTTACTTTGCTTCTCAAGTCCTCAGACAGTCATATCCTCTTCTTTTTGTTCTCCATGCTTAGTGTAACACCCACACACATACACACAATAAAAACATTGAGTCACTAGAAATCAGTAGGATAGCTACTGAGGATCAAATGGGGCAATGCCTGCAGGTCCACTCACATGGCATAGCATACCCATAAATATTACTGTATAAGCCTTCAGGACCTCGGACAGCGCACATACTATACCTACAATAGGTATAGTATGAGCGCTGCGCACAGAGGAGCCGGAGGCTTCATTCATAAAAATGTACAGCAGCTGACAGGAGCCGGCTACTGTAACTAAGATATTAAGTCATTATGGGCACAGCTGAGTAGGTAGAATGTCTCTAGGGGGGTTGGGCATCCCCTAGAGACATTATAGCCACATTTATTAATAAAATGACATATTTAGAAACAATGATAAAACTTTGCTTATCCTGGCGGTAGCCGGAATAAGCAAAGTATATGCGGTAACCACATTGCTTAGGATTACACATCCTGAGCAATCCGGTTACCGCATTGCGGGTCAGAGAACCGCTCCGAAAACTGCAGCCTGCATGATTTTTCACGCAGGCTGCAGAGCTGGAGGCGGTAACCGGCTTGTGAAGCAATCCGGTTTTTATAATAGGCTCCTATGAGGAGCGTTTCCTGATCCGGTTTTGAGTTTTTTAAAAGCTCAAAACCGGATCAGGTTTTAAAAAAAAAAAACCTGAAGTGTGACCCTAGCCTTTCTGTTATGTTTGGGCAATGTCATACAAGGGAAAAAGCAAATGCCCTCCAGAGAAAATATTTTGGCAACAACCCCTTGGTCTTGGCTTGTAAAGTTTATTTTCTAATTTTCACTAATATCTCAGCAACAAGGAGGATAAATTAAGGAATAAAAAATATGTTTCATTCAGCTCTGCAGCCATTCTTCTATGACGTCATCAGTTTAGCAGGCTATAATTGGTGAAAGTTCCTCTATACCTTCAAATAGAATTTTTTTCCTTGTTCATTTGCTTTGTGAATGCAAAGATAAGCAACTTTCTAAAAAGTCTTCATTCATTTTTTTCTTACATTTTGCTGCTACAAAGTCCTTTATCTATCCGAGTACAAAATTGTTACAAATCTGCTAAAGCTCCTGCCTCTGACAACACTTTACTCCTCTTCCATTTTTTGATATGTTAGCAACAGCAGGAGGGAAGGTGAGGTCCAGATCTGCAGTAGGGAGGAGAGAACGCATCTCAGGGAAGGCAGAGGAAACAGGCTATAGACAGTGAAATCCTTGGAGAGGAAATAAGTGCAGTACTGAATCTGAAAACATGACAGCAAGTGAAGGCAGTAGAACCCTGGGTATAAAAAGAGCCCCCATCCAGCCTATTTTACTGGAAGAAACACACAGAGCTCACATCCAGCCTGTATTACTGGGAGAGACACAGAGCTCACATCCAGCCTATATTACTGGAGAGAGACACAGAGCTCACATCCAGCCTATATTACTAGGAGAGATACACAGAGCTCACATCCAGCCTGTATTACTGGGAGAGACACACAGAGCTCACATCCAGCCTATATTACTGGGAGACACACAGACCTCACATCCAGCCTGTATTACTGGGAGAGACACACAGAGCTCACATCCAGTCTATATCACTTGGAGAGACACACAGAGCTCACATCCAGCCTATATCACTGGGTGAGACACACAGAGCTCACATCCAACCTATATTGCTGAAAGAAACCCACAGAGCTCACATCCAGCCTATATTCCTGGGAGAGACACACAGAGCTCACATCCAGTCTATATTGCTGGGAGAGACACACAGAGCTCACATCCAGCCTGTATTACTGGGGGAGACACACAGAGCTCACATCCAGTCTATATTACTGGGAGAGACCCACAGAGCTCACATCCAGCCTATATTACTGGGAGAGACACACAGAGCTCACATCCAGTCTATATTACCGGTAGAGGCCCACAGAGCTCACATCCAGCCTATATTACTAGGAGAGACACACAGAGCTCACATCCAGCCTATATTACTGGGAGAGACACACAGAGCTCACATCCAGTCTATATTACCGGTAGAGGCCCACAGAGCTCACATCCAGCCTATATTACTAGGAGAGACACACAGAGCTCACATCCAGCCTATATCATTGGGAGAGACACACAGAGCTCCCATCCAGCCTGTATTACTGGGAGAGACACACAGAGCTCACATCTAGCCTGTATTACTGGGAGAGACACACAGAGCTCACATCCAGCCTATATTACTAGGAGAGATACACAGAGCTCACGTCCAGACTGTATTACTGGAAGAGACACACAGAGCTCACATCCAGCCTATATTACTGGGAGACACACAGACCTCACATCCAGCCTGTATTACTGGGAGAGACACACAGAGCTCACATCCAGTCTATATCACTTGGAGAGACACACAGAGCTCACATCCAGCTTATATCACTGGGAGAGACACACAGAGCTCACATCCAGCCTATATCACTGGGAGAGGCACACAGAGCTCACATCCAGCCTATATTGCTGGAAGAAACCCACAGAGCTCACATCCAGCCTATATTCCTGGGAGAGACACACAGAGTTCACATCCAGTCTATATTGCTGGGAGAGACACACAGAGCTCACATCCAGCCTGTATTACTGGGGGAGACACACAGAGCTCACATCCAGTCTATATTACTGGGAGAGACCCACAGAGCTCACATCCAGCCTATATTACTGGGAGAGACACACAGAGCTCACATCCAGTCTATATTACCGGTAGAGGCCCACAGAGCTCACATCCAGCCTATATTACTAGGAGAGACACACAGAGCTCACATCCAGCCTATATTACTGGGATAGACACACAGAGCTCACATCCAGTCTATATTACCGGTAGAGGCCCACAGAGCTCACATCCAGCCTATATTACTAGGAGAGACACACAGAGCTCACATCCAGCCTATATCATTGGGAGAGACACACAGAGCTCACATCCAGCCTGTATTACTGGGAGAGACCCACAGAGCTCACATTCAGCCTATATTACTGGGAGGGGCACTCCCTCAAAAGAAAAATCTGAAGCTTGTATCAGGCTGAAAAGTGTACATCTGTAAATTAATGAAGGTATGGAAATTAAACAGTAAAATTTAGTGCAATTTTATTAACTAAGGATAACCACCAACAAATGCAAAAATAATATTTTCGGTGTCAAGGGTGTCCATAGCCTTTAAGGTACCTTTACACACCGCAACTACGGTGTAGCAACTGAGAGGCAATCCGGAGTTCCGTCACCGTTGCCCTGAAATTGCTACGAAATTGCGGCGTGTAATTGTGGAACCCGGTGGTGATTTTTCAAGTTGCTCCCGGTTGCGATTTCAGAGCATTGTTCAAAAACCAGAGGCAACCCTGAAGGTGAATTGCCCTGGTTTTGGCGTGTGAACGGGCGATAGGGATGGAATCTGCATCGCCTAGTGATTTCCCAGAGGCATGCCACAGCGTACTGGAGACCGCACCCCGTCAGTGATGATTAGTGGGGGCTACTGTGTTTCCATTGGCTGTCCCTTCACAGGGCGACATATTTGAAGAGCTGTCCATTCACACTACACAATGGCAATGGCGTCATGTATTAGCCAGCCTTCCTGCACAGGCTGCCCAATCATGATGCTATTGCGTTGTCTAATCAGCGTGTTTGGGGCGCAGAAGACACAAGTCTGTCACGCCTATGTTCTTGCGGTGCTGATCATGTACGCCCACATTCCTTCTTTGGGGATTGCGGTGTGTGAAACGGAGTCAGGAGTCAACCGGATGTTTCCCAATGTTGGTGTGGGAACTTCCGTGATGATGCATCACCTTAGGTTGAGGGCGCAATTGCGGCGTGTACATGCGGCATCGGCGTTCGGAGGCAACCGTCAAAAACGTGCACGCGCACGTTCGGTTGCCTCCGATCGCCGGTAATAGTTGCGGCGTGTAAAGGTACCCTTATGGTACTTTAAAGAGATCTGCCATTTAGGTGACCATTGCTCGAAATGTGTAACTATTACCTGGGGCCCCACAATGCACTGCTCTCTGGTAATGGGAAACCATGAATTTAGCTTTAGGGATGAATAAAGAAGAAATTCCAGAAGATGACTTTCGATACCCTGACAATTAATTAAACCTATGAGCTTCAATCTCTGTCCTCACTGCCTATAAAATGACAGCTTAAAGATGTCAAGTTGTATTCTGCTGATAGGCCAGATAGCTTGGAGGGGCAATTTAAAATGCTTGTTACAGAATATGAGTCCTTTTAAATTTCACCTCATGGATTGATCTCTCGTTCCCTCCATTCAGACGTAACATTTGTATTCATGAAAGGAGATGCCAGTTGGTGCTTTTAAAAATGTATGAAGGAGGGAGGAGCTATTTGCAGACATAGACATTCTGCTGCAAGTTCTTCTGTGGGGATGAGCTAGAGCAGGGGTGGGCAACTCCGGGCCTCGGGGGCCGCACACAGTCCAGGTTTTCAAGATTTCCTTAAAATTTGACAGTTGGTAAGTTACAATTATTTAACTTACCAACAGTCAAATTCTAAGGAAATCTTGAAAACCTGGACTGTGTGCGGACCTCAAGGCCTGGAGTTGCCCACCCCTGAGCTAGAGGCTGACAGGCATTCTGCTGCAAGTTCTCATGAAGGGGAAAAGCTAGAGACTGACACTGATATTCTGCTGCAAGTTCTCCTGAGGGGGAGGAGCTAGAGACCAACACATTCTGCTCCAAGTTCTCCTGAGGGGGGAGGAGCTAGAGGACGACACATTCTGCTGCAAGTTCTCATGAGAGGGAGAAGCTAGAGGCCAACACTGATATTCTGCTGCAAATTTTCCTGAGGGGGAGGAGCTAGAGACCGACACATTCTGCTGCAAGTTCTTCTGAGAGGGAGGAGCTAGAGACCGACACATTCTGCTACAAGTTCTTCTGAGTAGGAGGAGCTAGAGGCCGACACTGATATTCTGCTGCAAGTTCTCCTGAGGGGGAGGAGCTAGAGACCGACACATTCTGCTGCAAGTTCTTCTGAGGGGAAGGAGCCTAGAGGATGACACATTCTGCTGCAAGTTCTCCTGAAACTACAGTTACAGTTCTCCATAACACATTATGAGCACCAACTGTCTCTCCTATCTCAGTAATGTGAAGTATAAATCCAGATGGGCACCCCTCTTTGTTGGTGCATAGATCCCAGGGTGGCAACCCCAAATATATCAGCATTAAAGAATCAGCACTCTAATTGTATTCTTATGCTTTATTAGGCACATGACACACCCCTCCAGGGCCTTAGGATACTCAGAACCAGGCTGTTTAGAGGCTTTATCATGGGGATCACTGGGACCAGACCGGCTCTGTGACCCTGGTGGTGTCATTAAAAGTTCGGTTTGGGTGTCTCTCTCTCTTAGGGATAGGGATCTGGTGTGGAGGGTTCATTCTGGGCTGGGATGACTGGACCTGGAGATACTTATTCATTTATATGGACCCACCCCAGTTGCGGCTATTGATGACCGCTGCCGCTCGACAGTCTTCCTAGGGTCGGTGTTTGGGTGGCAGCAATGTTCTTAACCCTCTACGGGTAGGGCTAACCCCTAAGGTGGCCAAAGGTACTTGAGTGAGTTGGTAGTTGTGTTTCTGGTGCTTTAGACTTGTTAAGAAAGTTCACAGACAAAGCAAGTTGCAGTCTTCAGATTTTTACTCACTTGGTGCAGCAGTCCGCGCACTGGGTTCTCAGAGACAGGGATCCAGTTACTCACTGGTAGGTCGTCTTAAGGCCACATCAGATGCTTCAATTTGATGAACGATGTTGTTAGCGATCACATGCACGCGCGATCGCTAACAACATCGTTCACATCGTTGGTGAGCTGTCACACAGGCAGACTCACCAGCGATGTGGACCAGTGAGAACGCTGGTAACATGGTACACATCGGGTTACTAGGCGCCGTGTGGCGCTTAGTAACCATGTGTACCAGGTTACCATCTCCCAGGATAGGCTGTGCCGCTGGGAGATTGTTCATCGCAGTGTCACACAGCACGATGCTGCAGATTGCTCAACGGATTATCGCTTGATTTGGGGTCCTGCTCACAAATCTTCCATCAAACAATCAAGTGATTTTTCGTTGACAGATCGCTCGGTTACACGCAACGATGCACAAACAATATATTTTAAACGATCAAAATTCTGGATCGCTTAAGCGATATCATTCACAAGATTGAAGCGTGTGATGTGGCCTTCACACAGCGCTTGCCTTGCCCGTCCTGCTTTGCGCCTGCCACACAGAGCTCTAGCCAGTGACTGTGGCTTTTCTTAGGGGTTAACCTGCAGTGTCTTCACTTATCCCTATGGTCGCCACCTCTTCAGCAGACGTGCGTGGTGGTCGGCTTATTTACCATGAAAGTGGCACAGCCTCTTTGCTAGCTGAGCCTGGTCTTCTCCACTAGTCTTTTGGGTTCTCGGTGGCCCTTGTGGCCTAATCCCTCCACTTGCCCATGCCTGACAATGGATACGAGACCACGGGTGGATTGCTCACTTCCCGTGCCTCTGGGACCCCTGAGGCGGGTCGACAGGTATGGTCTCGGGTTATCGGGGCTGATGGCGGCTTTGATCGGGGGATCACGGCTTGTCGCCACGGTCCGTGCCCTGACCTCAATGGCGGGGAACGGTTTGGATAAGTGATATTTACAATTCTAAACTGACGCCACCTGTATTCCGTAATATAGTACCGTGCTGCAACCGGCTGCTAGGGTTGATGCTGGTGCAGCAGAGGTGGAACAGCTCCCCAAGGTGTGAGCTTTACCTCAGAGCAGCGGGGATAGATGAGGGGAGTAGTAGTTAAGTCTTTGCTGACTACAGCGGTGAATGGCAGCGGATAGACAGGGCACCAGGCACACATGGATTGTTGTTTCGGTACCTTTTACTGATATAACGTAACAGGTACAGTCCGAGGAGTGAACCAGGTCCCCCGGTGTAACTTGGGACATTCACCTTAGAAAGTCATGAGTCTCCTCTGTGTCTTGCTGCTTTGGTGTGGGATGAGTTCTGTCTGCGCTGAACCCACCGCTTCTCTCCCTCTTTGGCTTGTTCTAAACTGACAATGAGGTCCTTTTAGGGGTCCTGTTTATTCTTGTGGCCCTGGTCCTATGCTTGGTCAGTTTAGTGTGCTTACTCGCTCTCCTTAGGCTGAACTCCTCCTAATCTGCTGGGCTTTGCTGTAGAGCTCTGTATGCTGGCAGCATCAAACTCCAGTGTCGCGGTTTAACTAAGGTCTGATTACTACTTACCTTTTCTTAGTTCCCTGCTTCTCCACTTGCCTCCGATTCCCTCTTTCATCTAGGGTGCCACGAGCCGTACAGTGGTCCCTGGTCCTGGGCCTGGATCTTTCTTCAAGCAACCAGCTGCTCCGTCCTATCTCTATCTCCCTCCCTCACAGAACTGAAACTACAGGGGACTGACAACTCCTCCCCTCAGGCCTTTGATGTTCTTAACGGGTACTGACTTAATGCAGCCAGTAGAGTCCCCCTTGAGGTCCCGGGTGAAAGGTGTGGTGTGGCTGTGTTAACCCAAGGGTGAATTCCCTCCTTGCCACACCCCTCTTCCTCCTGGAGCCACTTGGATGATGTTCTGCTCTAAGGTTACAGCCTCCACTTCTCCAGTCCTTTGCACACTTCTCAGGCGTACATTCTCTAAGCTTCACTCCAACTTGACCTGGTGTTCAATAGCCTTGTCCTCAGGCTGACTACCACCTCTCCTCAGCTGGTCACTTCATTCTCAACTGTCACAATCTGATTATTCCTGCGTTCAGACGACTTTCTCACCTATTTATACCTCTGTCACGTGTCCCCACATCCTCTATGTGTGTTCTTGCTCCCCAAGTGCCCTCTAACTACTTCCTTCACCACCCAACCACTTCCTCGTTCCTAGTGATCATGGGTTTCCAGGTACCAGGCCCATCTCCGCTTACCAGTGAGTGGGATACTACAACTAACAGGGGTGCAGTACGTCTGTGGAGACTGGATCCGCAGGAGCACCACACACGTGTCATTTACATGGATGACCATATTAAGAAAATCTGAATTCACTGAAGATGATTTTACCCGTGAATTGAGAGTGACACATATATGTCTAATTAATGGATAGGAGCATACCACAATTGTGCAGGATAATTCTTTGCTATAAAAATACTCCAAAGGGAGCTTACAGAAATTAATTTTATACTTCATACAAACGCTTTTGCTGGTGATGACAGCTTTATGACGCCTCCTCTATGGAGACACTAGTCTCTGCATTGCTCAGGTGGATTTTGGACCATTCTTCCACACAAACACTCTTCATATCCTGCAGGTCCTGTGGATCCTTCTATGAACTCTGAGCTTTAGTTCCTTCCATACATTTTCGGTTGGATTCACATCCGGTGATCGGCTTGAACATTCTACCAACTTTATTTTCTTTCTCTGAAACAAACTTAATTTCCTTTGCTGTGTGTTAGGGATCATTTTCTTGCTGAAATGTCCACCTTCGTTTCATCATCCTCATCCTAGTAGATGGCAGCAGATTTTTATTAAGAATCAGTACATTTGTCTATTAATCCTTTCTTCAATTAAATGAAGTTTGCTAGTGCCGTATGCTGAAAAACAGTGTGGCGCCCCAGCAGTCTGGTCGCCACAAAGGGGTACTGCACCCACACCCGGGTTTTATTCCCGTCTGTGGCAACCAGGTTTGGTAAGTCCAGTCATCCACAAACACACCCAATACACGCAGTCACAGGGAAAGCGGGTGAACCCAGGTAGTGGGATGGCTCAGGCAGCCTGTGGGATGGCAGGGGGGGGAGAAAGGTGGTGGGTGGACAGGGAGCAGGAAGTGGTCAGGGAAAGGAAAGGAACAAAGGAACAACACCACAGGAAGTAGAGGCCAGTCGGAGGAGGGCAGTTGGTTGGAGGAGGTCAGTGAGAGAGGATGGACATAGAGGAAGGACTCGGAGGACTTGAGCAGCGATGAGGCTCGTCCTGGGTCCCAAGGCCAGAGACCACGAGGAGACAGAGGGAGCCCTAGGGGCACAGGCAGTGAGCAATCCACCCATGCACCCAAATCTGAAGTGAAGCGGAGGGGTAGGGCGAGCACCAGGGCCCCGGCCCTGAAGGTGGCAAGGAGACTCCAAGCTCCAACCACAGAACCAGTGGCCACGAGATCTTGAGGAGCTGTGACCAACTCCAGGCACATCTGCTGAGAAGGCAGCCGTACTAGGGCCAAGGGAGACAGCAGGTCGCCCGACAAAGGCCCTTGGCTGCCGGAATGGGGCTCTGTGCGCAAGGCGCATGCAGGAACAAGGAGGACAGGCAGCGCTGAGGAAGAGAGGCCCAAGAGGGAATGAACATGAAAGGGGTGTACTGGACAAGCCATCCTGGTTGCTAAGGACTACCCGGACCGCAACTGTACATGAGCTGTAACCTGTGTTGCGTGCAAAGAAGAGCTCAGTAATTCGGGTTTGGAACTCAGAACTGTGTGAGCATGTTTATCTCCCACCTTAGACTGTAACACTGCGCAGGCAGCAGAAGTCTGCTTGTGAGATGCCCAGATCACGCCCTGGAGTAAGCTCAGCCCCACTGGCTCCCCACAAACTCTAATAACCCTTTACTCCGGATGCCCTGGGGATCCTGCTCCACCCATGGGAAGCAACACCATCCTAGCTGCCATTCCACCGTTCCCAGAGGTCCCGGCCTGCAGCAGCGGCTACCAACAGCCACATACCATGGGTGGCGTCACGACAACCACCCCCACCCATCTCCTTATTCCAAAGACTCCTTACTATTAAACTCCCCTTTCCTTTTTATTGACCGCCCATCCGGGTGGTCACCATCGTGATATCCCTCTAAGGCGCTCGAGGATGTCAAGTGAAAGAGAGGCCCGGCTCCGAGTACCCCATGGCCCCCACTGGGGCGAGTCAACAGCCTCACACCATCAAGTTCCCAGCTCTGTGATTCACTGTTGGTATCATGTTTTTGGGGTGATTTGCCTTTTGGCCTCCAAACATGTTGTGTAGTATGGCATTGATCTCATCTCAGCTGACTATATTCTACCAGTATTTCACATGCTTGTCTAAATGTTATTGAGCAAACTTTAAACATGCTTTAACATTCCTTTTATTCAGCTATACAGTCTTGTGTGCTGATCGTGCATACAGGAGCATGTATACAGACCTGCAGGTTCCAGGTCTTTCTGTAACTCTTCGCAGATGGTTCTTGGCTCTTGGACAACTCTATTGATAATTGTTTAACCTCTTCTGTCTGAAATCTTGCAGGAAAACCTGGTCATTGCAGGTGAAATTATGTTCTTTACAATTTTGGATTATGGCCCAAACAGTGGTCAATAGATCCTTTTGTAATTTAGAAATTCTTCTGTAACCAATGTCATCAGTATGTTTTGCAACAATAAGGTTGTAAAAGTCTTGAGTAAGCGCACTGGTTTTACCCATCCTATGATGTTTCATGTGTGGCACCATGGTAATGAGACTCCCTTTTTAATTATTTAGAAAATTGTTAATGTGTTCAATGCCTGTTTCATATATATATGTGGCTCCCCTGCATTCTAGTCACCAAAAGGGAGACTGCACTCATTCCACGGGTGTGGTATCCCTGTTCTTAGGGAAACAGGATGGTAAGTCTGAGACACCTACCAAGCACCCATCACATCCGGTCCTAGGGTCGGCGGGCCGACCCGATAGATGGAGGGCTCAGCCAGGGGACGGAGGGAAGGAAAGTGTGGGGTGGGAAGTTAAAAAAAGAGAGTTGAAGTTAGAGTTGAGTGGGAAGAAACCAAGGAGAGAGGACCCGAAGGACTTGAGCAGCTAGGATCTCATCCAGGGTCAAGAGAGGAACAGACAGCAAGCGAGACAGAGGGAGCTCTAGGGGCATGCGCAGAGGCAGAGAAAACCACCCATGCGCCCAAATCCAAGTTTGACCGAAGTCGGACGGAGGGACTAGTTGGGAACCAGGGGACCGGCCCTGAAGGTGGCAAGGAGACTTCATACTCCAACCACAGAAGCGGAGGCCATGAGATCTAGAGGAGCTGTGGCCAACACCTGACTCATCCGCCAAGAAGGTAGCCATACTAGGATCAGGGGACTTGGTACAGGTCTCCCGACAAGACCTGTGACTGCCGGATTGGGGCTCTGTGTGTGGAGGCGAGACCAGGAGAGAGACGGAGAGGTAGCACAGGGAGAGCAACCCGTGAGAGAAAGGAACATAAAGAGGTGTCTTGGACGAGCTATCCTGGTTCTTCAAGGACTATCTGGACTGAGATTTGGCAAGGAACAGTACCCGGTGGCATTGCTAAAGTGAACACTAAGTAAACCGGGTATAGAACTCAGAAACTGTGTGTGAGACTGATTATTTCCCCACCTGCAGAGCCGCCAACTGATAAGCCAAGCAGGCCACAGAGAACCTGCCCTAGTAGGGCCCATCTGTCTCCCACAGCCTGAAGAATTCCGCAGCCTGCCATCACCGCAGACCATACCAGTTGCACTGGGGAATGGCTCCACCCACAGGGAGCGATATCACATTAGTTGCATCTCCATCGTCCCCAGAGGTCCCACACTGCAGCGTCAGCCATCAATAGACGAACATCCTGGGTGATGTCACGACAACCATCCCTGAACTGTTATTGACACCGCCAGTGTCACGGAGCCAGGTCTCGATCCCTGTGACTCCCAAACAGAACTGTTGCCCGGTTCTGAGTACCCTACGGCCCTGGGGGAGCGTGTCATATATATATATATATATATATATATATATATAAGAAAAAAGTAAGAGCAACACTAGGAGCAATTCAAAATCAGATGCAGTGTCCAAACAGTGTTCAGCTGTATATATTCACAAAAAAACGGACAGCACTCCATGTAGCGAAAAAGACTTCTCTTTATTGGCCCATACCAACCGAACGTTTCAGTTCCTAAGGAACCTTCTTCCAGCAGTGCATATATATATATACACACACAGAGATAAGAGTTGAGGTGCAGAGAGGGGCTATGTGAGGGAACTTTCTGGTGGTGAGTCAGATAGGGCCCAGCATGCAGTAGTGACAGACCTAAGGTCTGACTAGAGAACAGAGCCACATGAGTGTACCAAATGTGAGAAGAGACAGGGGAAGAAGATAGCATGATCCGAATTGAAGAAATAGATAGAAAGTTGATGGAAGTATAGAGTGATCAAGAGGAGATAGGTCCTGGAACAGAACACCTAGCAGTGCAGTCCACAAGTTTGTAACTCAGAGAGGTAACCGGCCAGGGTGGAACAGTATGTGACACAGAGAGTCCTGGGCAGGAGTTCCAAAGCGTTAGAAGAAAAGAAGCTAAGGAAGGGTCATATTGGCAAAATAATCCCTTCAAGAGGAAGAAGATGCAAAACCGTGGGTTGAGATTAGGCTCTCACTAAATGGATGTCAGTATTGTGCTGGGTTGTGTTGAGGGAACCGAGATTTGGTTGAAGAAGCAAAGTGATTGTGTTTAGAGAAGCAATAGACCTGTTTATGAAAATGTTACATGTTTTAAAGGAAATGTTCATGAAGTCTCACATACTGAAATCTCACATTGAAGTTGAAAGAAATAACCCTCGCTATGCAGTGTGATGGAGGAAAACGGAGGAGTTAACAAAATGGGATGGTGAGCCGAAGGAAAGCCCATCCAGTTCAAGGTGGACAAGAACTACACAATGATGAGAATGTCGGCGCCATTAGTCTGCTGGAAGCAGAGAGTGACTGGTTGCTGCCCTGGATAGATGAGGATGAAGTCTGGGAGAGCAACAGTTGGCACACACCCTCATCCACAATGTGTCCAAGAGCGGGCCAGATGGAGATAGGGTGTGGAATGGAAGCTAGAGATGATGGCAACTCTAGAGAAGGGAATGAGGTAGGCCTCTCATCTAGTTCATAGTCAGGTATTGGAGAAGGACCTAGTCATTTGCATCAGATGATGGAGCTGGTGGAGCATGAGCTACAGCATGACATAATGTAGAGAGTGATCGACTGCATACCAGGCGGTTTTCAGATGTCGTTTATGGAGGTACCGTGTATAGTGGTGCCACCCCATATTCTAGATTGTCATAGGGCTGCTGGTGAAGTGCGGCAAAGTGGTCTGGCAGATAAGGACACTTTTGATGGAGGGCAAACAGCAGAACCAGAGAAAAAAGTGGACCCCCATACTCCAGACTGGTTTCCGGCCTGAGGAAGGACCTAGGAGGATGTGGGTCTAAAGAATGCCTGAGATGTGCAACAAAAAGTGGAGCTGGAGGAGCTAAAGTTTTACCTTTACCACTCCAGTGTGGTTGAGTAGTTCAAGACTTCTACGTAGCATAGATCCAGCAGACTTGTGGTCAACAGTTTGGGACTCTCGTGATCAGATAGTTGAACCTGTTGTTTTCCCCTGCTGGACTGAGGATGAGGATTATGGTAGCTGCTAGAGGGTTACCTACCCTTCACTAAGGACTGAGCCCAATCCAGGATGGACTTTACCCTTAAAGTACTATTTTCTGGTCCTAATTACTGATGGGGGAACAATGGACTGTGTCTTTGACATGAAGGGCTACCCAAAGGGATGGATTGAGCTGTGTTATGTTGACTTGAGGGCATATGCTAACAGGGGAGAAATCAATCCGAGAGACTGTTGCCAGGTTAGAGACAAAAATGGACTTGCGTGATTGCAGTTCCAGGGTCCTAAACCAAGTAGGAGCGGGCCTGCGTTACTTTCAGAGAATAAAAGAAAGAAGACTTTAAATTGATTAACTTTTTATGTGTGTGGTGTAGTTTTGGGTGTCTTCCAGGTTTTCAGATAGTCAAGGACGACCATCATTAAAGAAGGGGGAAATGTAAGAAGATAGACATGCTTCTGACTCACCGTAGCCGGGGGGTACACGTAGCGGGCGTTGTTTCTCCTCCAGTCACGGAACCGCGCCTGCGGTGGTGTAGGCCCGGTGGTCCAGATCAATAGGGGAATGGCGGAACAGTGGGGTGATTTGTCTTCGTGACGCCACCTGCGGGTGTTCTGGTAACGGTACCAGCGCTGTTCGGGTCTCCGGGGGATGGTACACAGCGAGATGGAACGCTCCCCACAGGATGAGCGGGAATCCCCGGAGCCGGGAGCTGCGCAAGATGTTGTGAGGCAGCTGCGGGACGCTGCGCGCTGAATCCTGGAGTAATGCACAACCACACAAAGTCTCTTTTAGGTACCTTTACTGGATAGTAGTCAGGTACACTCGGACCGGGATAGTGAAGTTGGCACTTATGGAGTTTCACAGCAAGCAGTGTTAGGCTTCCTTTCTCTACTTCTGGTGCTAAGGTCGGGTGGATGTGGAATCCAGCCGGACCGGGCAGGGTGTTCAATGGAACTTGCTTCACCTGGTTGTCAGCACTGAGGGCACTGTAAAAGGGTCTGAGCAGGATCAGTACTCTTCCCTGGGCTCTCGTGGGTAGGTGCATCAGGTGGAACAGGTGGCTAAACCTCCTGTTGGATGTGCTGGTTCTCTGTGAGGGCTTTGTAGCTTCCACAGCTTCGGTTCCAGTAACCGGATGGTTTGGAAAGAGTTGGATTAACTCTGTATTCCTGAGAGGTGATCTCCTTCTTCCTATTATCCCAATTGCAGGGATCTCCACTGGCTAACAGGCTAGCAGGGCCTAGTGTGTTCCTCATAGGGTGGAGGTTTCACACAGGCAGGCAGCTCTTGTAGCGTCTACCACACTCTGAAGTTTCTCCCTCCAAGACTCTTTTTATAGGGGGAACTGGTTAGAAGTCACCAGTGTTAGCTCCCCCTAGAGGCTCGGGGTGAAACCAGGTGTTCTAAGTGTTGTTTGTGTTGTGGTTTTGCTGTGCTGTTACTTACTCCATTGTACCTAAGGATTTCTGTGGTGCCCAACAGGTGCCAGGGTGCCACATTCCCCCTTAGTTAACCTCAGTTCTCCCGGCTGAGCAAAAGGTTCTTTTTACAACTTAACACTAAGCATTTATAACATTCAATTTACAAAGTCTTAAAGAAAACACAAAAATCACTGAAAAGGAAGTGAAAAATGTGGAAAAGGTGAAAAGCAGTCCGTACGGCACTAGTCCATCTGCCGCAGGCTGGAAAAAGGTAAAGTTAGTGGTCACACAAGTCCTGTGACAATTGTTCAAAGTTTATGGAAAGGGAAAAAGGTAAAGTCCAGGGATACATGGTAAACTTTATACATTCCCTACGGGTGTCTCTGCTTGGGAGGCCGGTACTAACCTTCTATACCTTACCAGGCGCTTTCTGTTCCCAACTTAGTATACTTGGGACATAGCCCAGTTCCTCCACCCTTCTGTACACTACTTTTTACAGGTTTTGAAAAACGGTATTATATACAAACACTTACAGGTTACATTTTCCACTACATTTTAAACCCATTCTCCAAGTTTGTGTGGGGGTTGACCTAATGTACTACGTGTGGATCTGCGTAGTGTGGGTGTTTCCAAAGCTGTTTGTGTAGTGTACGAAGTGGTTGGTAATTCTCTATGTCTGCTTTGTGTAAGACCATAGTAAGTGCGGAGTCTATCAACTGGACTGACCTCTGTAGGTAGTTGATTAGGAATGGCTTCTCTTACTGTGGGACTAGCAGGCTGACCGATTACAGGAATCTCAGGTTCCATGATAACAGGCTGCAATTCTTGCACTTGAACTTCTTCTTGTTGGACTTGTGGAATTGGATTTGGCTTTGGCTGACCTTCTGTAGGCTGGTAGAAGTGCATAACTGGTATGAGGAATGCATCACCTATTTGTGGCCAATCAGCTGGTAAGTATCCAATTTCTGTAAGGACTAGATTTTCTTTTGTTTCTTCATCTTGAGTTACAGTAGGGTAACTGGTTGCTTGTGGGATTAACTGTGGCGGACATTTCTTCAAATGATCCCTTGAGACAGTTGCAATAGTATTCCCATTGTCTTTACTAATAACACAAGTTTTTGAGTTATCAAAGTGTGACGGCATAACGGTGTAGGGTATGGATTCCCAACTGTTATCCAATTTGTTGTTTTTCTTTTTCTTTTCAGCACTACATCACCTATAGCTAGTGGTTCAGCTGAGGCGTGCTTGTTGAAGTCTTTTCTTGTTTGGTCCTACTGATTTCAAGGTTCCTTTCCACGCTTTCTTGTACTTTTCTGTACTTTTCTTGGCGTTGGCTGACCCAGTCTTCATCAGAAGAATCTTCTGTGGGTTCAATGGTTCCCATCTGCAAATCAATAGGCAGTTTACCTGGTCTTGCTCTCATCAAGTAAGCAGGTGTGTAATTTGTCGAACTGACAGGTATGTGGTTGTAGATGTCCACGAGATCTGGAAGCTTCTCTGGCCATTGATTTCTCTCTTCAACTGGTAAGGTCTTGAGCATGTCAATGACTATGTGGTTCATCTTCTCACATAAACCGTTCGTCTGAGGATGATAAGGTGTTGTGCGGATTTTCTTACACCCATACAGCCCTAAGAATTCTTGGAACAGAGCTGATTCGAAGGCTGGCCTTGATCAGTTAAGACCTGGTCTGGATACCCATGGGGGCGACAGAAGTAACTCTGGAACGCTTTTGCTGCTACCTCAGCAGTTAAATCCTTAACTGGAACGACTACCAGGAATCTTGAGTAGTGATCAACGATGGTGAGAGCGTAGGTGTACCCGGTTCGACTTGGGGTAAGCTTCACATGGTCGAGAGCAACTATTTCAAGAGGTTTGGTGGTAACAATTGGTTGCAACGGAGCTTTCTGAGTTAGATGGTCTTTTCTTCGAAGGTGACATGGTCCACAGTTTTTACACCATTTGTCAATGGAACCTCTCATACCGACCCAGTAGAACCGATCCTTCAGGAGTCTCTCCAGCTTCTTCCATCCAAAGTGTCCGGCATCATCATGGTATGCTTCAAGGATCATTTGGACTTCAGTCTTGGGAACTACGATCTGCCAGATGAGTTCATGGGTTCTCGGATTGAGGTATCTTCTGCATAGTTTACCTTGGTAGACGAACAACCTTCCTTTCTCCTTCCACAGGCGTTTAGCAGTTGGTGAGGCATCAGAGTCCATATTGGCGTGTTCTTGAGTGATGAGATCCCTTACCAGGCTGACATCTGGGTCGTTGGCTTGAGCCTCCTTCCAGTCATGGTGAGGTAACGGGTTCACGGTCCTCTCTACACGTGTCTGGTTTCTCTGATGACATGTTGCTGTACCTGAACGGTGGAACGCGGGTAGTTCAATCTCTTCTAGGTCATCTATGTCTTCTCCCTCTTCAGGAAGTGGGGCATTCGGGACAGGGCATCAGCATTGCCGTTCTTGTGACCTGCCCGGTACTTTACAGTGAAGTCGTAGTTAGCGAGTCTTGCTACCCAACGCTGTTCTAGGGCTCCCAGCTTTGCAGTCTCTAAGTGTGTTAGAGGATTGTTGTCTGTGAAAGCTGTGAACGGGGCGGATGCCAGGTAATGCTTTGAAACGCTCTGTGATCGCCCAGACCAGGGCCAGGAACTCCAGCTTGAAGGAGCTGTAGTTTTCCGGGTTCCTTTCGGTGGGACGAAGCTTTCTGCTTGCGTAGGCTATCACCTTCTCCTTGCCCTGCTGACGTTGAGATAGGACTGCTCCTAAACCTTCATTGCTTGCGTCAGTGTACAACAGAAACGGTAGATTGTAGTCAGGGTAAGCCAGGATTTCTTCTCCAGTTAAAGCGTCTTTTAACGTTTGAAAGGATTTGTCCTGCTCTGGGCCCCAGTGGAACGGGGGTCCCCTGATCTTGCCGTTTTTGGATTGACCTACTAAGAGATCTTGCATGGGGGCGGCTATCTTGGTATAGCCTTTGATGAATCTCCTGTAATACCCGACCAGTCCTAGGAATTGACGTACCTCCTTGTGGTTGATGGGTGCTGGCCAGTCCTTGATGACGGTTACTTTATCCGGATCCGGTGCTACGCCTTCGGCGCTGACCACATGTCCTAGGTATTGGACCTTGGGTTTCAGCAGGTGGCACTTGGACGGTTTCAGTTTCATCCCGTACTTGGACAGTGACTCGAACACTTCACTCAGGTGTTGGAGGTGATCTTCATAGGTCTGAGAGTAGACAATGACATCATCAAGGTATAACAAGACAGTCTCAAAGTTCTTGTGGCCCAAACAACACTCCATAAGTCTCTGGAATGTTCCTGGGGCATTACACAAACCGAATGGCATACTGTTGAACTCGCATAAGCCCATGGGAGTAGTGAAGGCTGTCTTCTCACGATCCTCCTCTGCAACGGCAACCTGCCAGTACCCACTAGTAAGATCTAATGTGGAGAAGTAGTTGGCAGATTTGAGTGCAGCTAGTGACTCTTCTATGCGGGGTAACGGGTATGCATCTTTGTGTGTGACTTTGTTGATTTGCCTATAATCTACACACATCCTCATACTACCATCTTTCTTTTTAACCAGGACTAGTGGTGCGGCCCAGGGACTACAGCTATCCCTAATGACTCCTGCATTCTTCATGTCCTGAAGCATCTCTTTTGCTTTCTGGTAGTGAGTGGGGGTATAGGCCTGTACCTTTCTTTGATGGGTGCATGGTTGTTTGTGGGGATATGATGTTGTACCCCTTTAATCCTCCCAAAGTCAAGTGGGTGTTTGCTGAACACTTGCTCATACTCCCGAACTACCCGGTATACTCCATTTTTCTGGTGAGAGGGTGTATTGTCAGTTCCTACACTGAGATCTTGACACCATTTCTCTAACTGATCTTTGGAGTGAGGGGGTTCATCAGTGACTATTTGGTTTGAGGATTTTACATCAATCACAGCATCATCTTTTACTTGGTACAATTTAGCAACAGTTGCATATCTAGGTAGTCTGACTTCGTCATCACCATAATTCAATATGCGTACGGGGACTCTCCCCTTTCTTACATCGACTAACCCTCTGGCTGTCAAGAGCGTAGGACTACTGTCAGACATTACAGGTTCTACTACAGCTTGGTAGTCCTGCCCTCTGAGGCCTATGGCTGCTCGACACCAGATCATCATTTCACTTCTGGGTGGTACCACAATTGGAATGGGATCTGTGACTCTTACTCTGCCAATCTCACCATTTGACAAGGTTACCTGTTGTTGATACACCAGAGCTCTGATCTGCTTTTGGATAGCCCTCTTTTCTCTGGGTTTACCGGCTTCAGCACTCTGTTGGAGCAAAAACAACACTTCATCGAGGCATTTGATCATGACATTGGTACCCAATATGACATATGGATCCTTGTGGTTAGGCTTATCCTGAACCACTAAGATACCCTGGTTTTTCAACTGCACCCTCCCCACCTTTACTGTAGCTTCCCACTGTCCCTCTATGGTAACCGGAATACCATTAGTGGCTTCAAGGTTCATCTCGGGATTTGGGGGTTCTAGCTTAACATCTGGCCAGAACTGCTTGTAAAGGGTACTGGGGATGGATGTCACCTGGGATCCAGTGTCTATCAAGGCGGAGATAGCGATGCCATCGATGACAATTGGTAAGTATGGACAGTCTCCCACATACTTGTGTTCCCAGCTGGACGTAGGGCCTGCACAGTCTACTCCTGGGGTTGGCCCTTCTCGCCCAGGGGTCGCTCGTTTAAAGGACGGGATTGCAGATTGCGTCCTCCTAAGTCGTTCTGCTGACTGTTGCGGCGTCTGTCAGGACTGCGGCGGTCTGCAGGTTTTCCTCGCGACGGCTGTGTCTTTCTCCTCATCCACGGGACGTCGTCTGGACTGTCGGCGAGTAGAATCTTGTCCGATGGCCTTGCATCTGTCTTGGGTCTTCTCCCAGCTTGTAGCTTGGCCACGTCCTTCATCAGCTGCTCGACATTAGCACACAGTTGATCAAACCGGTCAGGTGTTACAGTCTGTGCACTGGACTGAATCGCAGGGATTGGAGATGCTGCTGCCGGCACGGAAGGGGTGTCAGCGTACTGCTGCTGCGGTGAAGCGGGATCAGGTACTTCAGCGAGTCGCTGTCCCCAAACTGTTAAGTCTCTCAAGGTATCAAACTCTGCGCCTGGGTTTTGTATGGACCACCAGCTTGCTTGCTTCCTATCCTCAGATAGTTTAAGGCCCACAATAAATTGTCCAATTAACGCTTTGTTCTCATCTCGAGCACTGTCAGGATCGACTTGTTTTAACAGTCTGTATGCTTCTTGCAAGCGCAGTGAATAATCAAGGACAGTTTCTTGTGCCCCTTGGTTACAACGATAGAATGACAGTCTTAATCCAGCTTCGGTATGGCACTCAAAGACCCGAGTTAATCTAGCGAATATCTGCTCCACAGATTCCTGAACTTCTACAGGCCAGCTGCGGCTCTGCAGTTCGGCTGCACCGGTTAATTGTCCCATAATAACTGAAGCTCTTTGCTTACCGGTCATCGGGTACATGTCCAGGGCTTGGCATATCTTCCTCTGGAAGTTTTCCAAGGTGCTGGGTACACCGCTGTACTTGGGTAACCAGGTCGCACTAGGAACGTAGGGTAGAGACATCGGCATAATCGGAGCGGGTTGCGGTAGCATACCGCCGACTTGTTGCTGTCCATCAAGAGGTATGTTTTGAGGTGCCGCTTGGTCTAGCGGGGGCACCGCGTGATCGGGAGCCGGGTTACTCATGGTCGCTCCCCCTTAGTTAAGCGTAGCCTTTCCCTCGGTTGCAAACGGAAGTGTCGGCCTCGCGGTGAGGAGTGAGGCACCACGGGAGTTTCCGGTTCCTGCTGCGTACGGAGGAAGTCGTCAGAGCGTGGGGGCGGGGTCAATCTTCGCGCCCTCTGCACAGTCACGCCCCTTCTTTTCCCGCCTTTTCGCGCAGCAATGGCGGACCCAATGTACAGTTCGATATTTACAGTCAATAAATAGCACACAATACCCGTGATAACGGGCCTGCTCGTATCCTGTTCGTGACGCCAAATTCTGACTCACCGTAGCCGGGGGGTACACGTAGCGGGCGTTGTTTCTCCTCCAGTCACGGAACCGCGCCTGCGGTGGTGTAGGCCCGGTGGTCCAGATCAATAGGGGAATGGCGGAACAGTGGGGTGATTTGTCTTCGTGACGCCACCTGCGGGTGTTCTGGTAACGGTACCAGCGCTGTTCGGGTCTCCGGGGGATGGTACACAGCGAGATGGAACGCTCCCCACAGGATGAGCGGGAATCCCCGGAGCCGGGAGCTGCGCAAGATGTTGTGAGGCAGCTGCGGGACGCTGCGCGCTGAATCCTGGAGTAATGCACAACCACACAAAGTCTCTTTTAGGTACCTTTACTGGATAGTAGTCAGGTACACTCGGACCGGGATAGTGAAGTTGGCACTTATGGAGTTTCACAGCAAGCAGTGTTAGGCTTCCTTTCTCTACTTCTGGTGCTAAGGTCGGGTGGATGTGGAATCCAGCCGGACCGGGCAGGGTGTTCAATGGAACTTGCTTCACCTGGTTGTCAGCACTGAGGGCACTGTAAAAGGGTCTGAGCAGGATCAGTACTCTTCCCTGGGCTCTCGTGGGTAGGTGCATCAGGTGGAACAGGTGGCTAAACCTCCTGTTGGATGTGCTGGTTCTCTGTGAGGGCTTTGTAGCTTCCACAGCTTCGGTTCCAGTAACCGGATGGTTTGGAAAGAGTTGGATTAACTCTGTATTCCTGAGAGGTGATCTCCTTCTTCCTATTATCCCAATTGCAGGGATCTCCACTGGCTAACAGGCTAGCAGGGCCTAGTGTGTTCCTCATAGGGTGGAGGTTTCACACAGGCAGGCAGCTCTTGTAGCGTCTACCACACTCTGAAGTTTCTCCCTCCAAGACTCTTTTTATAGGGGGAACTGGTTAGAAGTCACCAGTGTTAGCTCCCCCTAGAGGCTCGGGGTTGAAACCAGGTGTTCTAAGTGTTGTTTGTGTTGTGGTTTTGCTGTGCTGTTACTTACTCCATTGTACCTAAGGATTTCTGTGGTGCCCAACAGGTGCCAGGGTGCCACACTTCACCAATCCCCCTTGACGACATGTGTGTTATAAAGTGATGTGATGCATTTTGATGTATGCCTACTCAATGTATTGCATTGTCATATGATGAAGCTGTGTTCTATTCCCAGCAGCAGGTACAGAGTAGGCATAGATAGAGTTAAGAGTTGAGACTAGCCCAGAGAGAGAGGGCTATGTAGCAAGAGGATTTTATAGTAGTAAGTCAGTTAGGGCTCAGCTTCAACACTCTCACCATGATACTTGGGCATCTTACCTTATGTCTCCTGGCCTCCTGATGAACCTTTGCAGGAAGAGGAGATGTGTCGGGGGCCATGCAATAAGGCACCAGCAAAAAGGAAAGTATTCTCTTTCCCCACTAATTTATCCTTATGGATTGCGTTTTATACTATGGTTAATTTCTGGTGAATGGGGAAACCTACTGTGTATGCACCATTGATTTAATATTATTCTAGTATTTAAACGCATTTGTCATTTTTCTGCCCATTGTTCTTTACTTAGTATTTATTGCTCTGGTTTTGTGGTGGTGTGAATTTACTGGGGATCTATGGCCAAGGGACATAAAGGGATTCACTAGAGTTACCCTACGTTGAGCGAGGGAGCCATTATTGTTGCTTTAGGGTGTTAACCTCTGCAGTTAGGTAAGGCTCTCTCCTAGGGTCTCTTTTATGGACAGATATAGACATTATGCACCCATTGGGTGTTTATCTACTCTGTATTTTGCAATCTCCAGGCCTTATCAGTATACACCACATCTATTTTTGCACTTCTGATTTATATATTTTAATGCATATCTAATAAAATTCATATATTTTATTAGGAATATCTTTTTCCTTCGTCTGGTTAGTCCCCGATACTCCAAAAGCAACAAATATGAATATCTCTAATGGAGCAGAAGAACACAAAGTGGAAAAAAAAGTGTCACAATTGAAGAACTCTTAATTTTTACAAGGTATTTAAAGAGAATCTGTGACCAGGATTTTATACCCCAAACTAATGGCATGTATATAAAGATGCTACCATGCTAAGTAAATTCTTACATTTCTTGTAGAAATCCATTAAGCTGTTTTAGAGAGATCCAAAGCTGAAATTGTATGCTAATGAGGTTTACGTATGGTGGACTGGCACTTTGAGATGAATCTTTTGAACAAGGGCAGGTTCTCTGTAAGTCTTGTTTCAAGGGTACATCTACTTCTGTACAACGTTCAGCTGATGGACATTGGATAGAACTACTTCTGAGATGTAGGCGCCTAAAATACCCGAAAAAGGTCAGTTTTATCAAAAAGGAAGTTGATTACTATTGATGGCTTTGGCAAATAAAAAGACAGTTGACTAGAGGAGCACCATAACTAAAATACAATCGTACTGGCTCTGGTACATAATGTGGACCTGCCCCTCACCCCTACCTCTGCATGTTGGTCCAATATATGGATCCTTAATGTTCTAAATCATATAAGGACATACAACTTGCCCTTCCTCTCCACCATTATTACCAGTAGTAATGTCCCCTATTCTGGTATATATGTTTCTCATTCCAATATACATGTCTCCCATCCTAGGCCTATCCTGGTATATATAGTCTCCATCCTGGCATATATGTTTCCCATCCTGGTATATATGTTGCTTATCCTGGGCCCAGCCTTGTATATATGTCTTCCATCCTGGTATACATGTTCCCTATCCTAGTATATGTTCACCATCCTTGTGTATATGTCCCTCATCCCAGGCTGATTGTGGTATATATGTTTGTGCTCAAAAGTTTACATATCCCGGCAGATTTTTTGCTTTATTGGCCCTTTTTCCAAGAATATGAATGATAACACAAAAACTTTTTTCCACTCATGTCTAGTGGTTGTGTGAAGCCATTTATTGTCAAACTACTGTGTTTTCTCTTTTTAAATCATAATGACAAAAAAAACCCATCAAAATTACCCTAATCAAAAGCTCACATACCCTGGTGATTTTGGCCTGATAACATGCACAGAAGTTGACAGAAATGGGTTTGAATGGCTATAAAGTTACTGTAAAATCCTCACCTGTGACCTGTTTGCTTGTAATCAGTGTGTGCATAAAAACTGAATGAGTTTCTGGGATCCAGACAGACTCTTGCATCTCTCATTCAGCCACTGACATTTCTGGATTGTGAGTCATGGGGAAAGCAGAATAATTGTCAACGCATTTATGGGAAAATATAGTTGAACTCTATAAAACAGGAAATGGATATAAAAAGATATCCAAAGAATTGATAATGCCAGTCAGCGGTGTTCAAACTGTGATTAACAAATGTAAAATCAGGGGCTCTGTAAAAACCAAACGACGATCAGGTAGACCAACAAATATTTTGTCCACAACTGCCAGGAAAATTGTTCATAATGCAAAGAAAAACCCTCTATTAACATCAGCTGAAACACAGGACTCACTGAAAACTAGTGGTGTGACTGTTTGTAGATGCACAATAAGGAGGCACTTGAAGAAAAATGGGCTGCATGGCCGAGTCGCCAGACGAAAACCATTACTGTGCAAATGCCATAAAGTATCTTTCCCATATTACGCCAAACAGCACAGAGACAAGTCTCCAGACCTCTGGAACAAGGTAATTTGGAGTGATGAGATCAAAATCAAACTTTTTGGCCACAACGATAAACATTACATTTGGAGAGGTGTCAACAAGGCTTATGGTGAAGGAACACCAGTCCTACTGTAAAGCATGGAGGTGGATCGCTGATGATGTGGGAATGTGTGAGCTACAAAGGCACAGGTAACTTGGTCAAAGTTGAAGGAAAGAATAATGCAGCACGTTATCAGCAAATACTGGAGGCAAATTTGCATTCAACAGCCTGCAAGCTGGCCATGGGACGTACTTGGATGTTCCAACATGCCAACAATCCAAAACACAAGGCCAAGTTGACCTGTCATTGGCTACAGCAGAACAAAGTAAAGCTTCTGGAGTGGCCATCTCAGTCTCCTGACCTCAATATCATTAAGCCACTCTGAGGAGAACTCAAGTGCACAGTTCATGCAAGAAAGCCCAGGAATTTACAGGAACTGGAGGCATTTTGCCGAAAAGAATGGGCAGCTTTACCATCTGAGAATATAAAGAGCCTCATCCACAACTACCACAAAAGGCTTCAAGCTGTCAATGATGTTACAGGGGGCAATATACAGTAATAAGAACTGGGGTATGTTGGACGTTTTTGGATGTCAGTATGATTTAAAAAGAGAAAACACAGTAGTTTGACAATAAATGGGTTCACCCAACCACTAATCACGAGTGAAAAAAAGTTTTGTGCTATCATTCATATTCTCTGAATAAAGGCCAAGATAGCAAAAAAATCATATATTCCCTATGTTGCTATATATGACCCCATCCTGGTATATATGCCCCTCATCCCAAGCTAACCCTGGCATATACAGTGGGTACAGAAAGTATTTTGACCACTTTAAATTTTTCACTCTTTGTTTTGTGGCGCCCCACTGGTCTGGCCTCCACTGGGAGTACTGCACTCCTCCATTAGCGGGAGAGCAGTGTTCCTGTTCTCTGAATTGGGATGGTGAAGTTGAGACCCAAAACTGCAACATACACATAGGAACCCGTGTAGGGACGGTAGGCAGACCCAGAAAGGTGGACTCAGTCTCATTGAGGGGACGAACGGGTTAGAACATAGAGAAAGTCGGGAGGAGGATAGCAAAAGAGTAGAAAGTCGGAGTGTGAGTCGAGAGGTGGTACAGGTGTTAGCTCCCATGCCTGGAACATGGTCACGCTCGCCCCGGGAGGGAAAGTGTGGCACCCCTGTGGGTAAGTGTCACAAAACCACCTGGTGCACACAGAGGTTTCCACATCAGGTAACCCTACACATTCAACACCTTCCACCCCAGACCTGAAGGGGGAGCTCTACTTGCCGGCTTCAGGCAATGTCCCCTATAAATTGAGGCCTAGGGGAGGAGTTAGGCAGTGCAGTTCCAGAGAGGACTGTGAACAGTTCAGTGCGGAGCAGCACTGAGGAGGACACCTGGTGAACAGAGCTGTGCTAGGCCCGTACCAGAGGAAGCCTAGCCAGTGCAGGAACCCAACAGTGAGGGTCGGAGGCAAAGCAAGGAGCAAAGTGGGGGTAGAGGAGTCATACCGGTTCACCCCAGGAAGCAGCCTGGACACCAGAGTCAGACAGCCTAGCAGAGGAAGCACTGGAGGACCAGGAGCCTTTAGTCTTCTGGGGACACTTGTGACACAGCACTGAAGAGAGCCAGGGACTGCAAGAGAGAAGCGTTACCCAATAAAAGGTTTTCAACACTTGCCATACAAGTGAAAAGCACAGGAAAGGTCAGACCAGGTTTCAGACAAGTCAGGACCTAGACACACTAACAGGGACAAGGAGGCCTCAAAACTCATCAGATGTGGAGATCCTGAAGTGCTTCCCGACTACCCGGAGTGTACCCTGGACAGTGCCTGCTATATCATCAGTAAAATGTACGGAAACAGATCCAGCTTGTGTGTGTCAGTTCTTCCAGCCCCTGACCCTGTCCAACCCAGAGACTATACCAGTATTCCACCTGCAGAGCCACCTCCCTGTGTGAAATCCCAATCCTAGCACACTGCCCTGGGGACCCCGCTCCACCTACAGGGAGCGATATCATCTGGTTGCTCATCTATCATCCCCGGAGGTCTGCAGCAGCGCTGGTGCCATCACCGGACACCATAGATGGCGTCACGAACACTATATTTTATTGTTTTATTTTTACACATTTTTAGTGACCACCAGGGCCACGGGCCCGGGCACCGGCCACCAGTGACATCAAACTTAATCAACTCCTGGGATCTGAGTATCCCATGGCCCTGGGGTGGGTCAAAAGGTGAAAGGATGTAGAAGATAGAAGGAGCCCTTGGGGTGCAGAACAAGGCTAAGATCATCTGCACACCCATATCTGGCAGAGGAACAGAGGGGCTGGTGGACGAAACAGGGGACCCGCCCTGAACAAGGCACGGTAGCTGTAGGCCTGAACCTTTGAAACCAGAGGCCATGAGGTCTTAAAGGAAACTGTGGCTCAAAAACCTGGCATACCTCAGAGAAGGCAGCCGTACTAATGAAGTGCTGCCAATCAATGCCTGTGGCTGTCGGTACCCGAGCACTTTGCGTGGAGTCGCTGACGAGAGAGGAGAGATGAGCTAGAGGTGCTGAGAGAGAAAGGAACACCAAGAGTGAAGGAAACATCATAAGAGAGAAAGGAACACTTAGGGGTCTTGACGACACTGTCCCGGTTCTTGAGAAACAGCACCGTGGTGCTGATTGCCTGATGAAACAAGCCAAGAATAGACTGACTTCCTACTGCCTTGGGAACCCAGCTCCGCCTGTGCGGAGCGTAACCATCCAAGCTGCCGGTCATCGCCCAAGAAATTGTGCAGCAGCAGCGGCGGCTGCACACGGCCGCACACCACGGGTGGCGTCACGAATACCCCTTTTCCAAATCCCCTGTCAAGCTCAGCCTTCCCTTTTATTAAAAGTCACCGCCATGGCCACGGTGCTGGGTCGCCACCATGACATCCCCCGAATGTAAAAGGAACGTACCAACAGGCCCATTTCTGAGTTTTTTCTCATTAATGTCCATTCTGCACCCCATCTTTACTGAAAAATAACTGAATTATAGATTTTTTTGAAAATTTATTAAAAGAGAAAAACTGAAATATCACATGAATATAAGTATTCAGAACCTTTGCTCAGACACTCATTTAAGTCACATGCTGTCCATATCCTTGTGATCCTCCATGATATTTTTCTACTCCTTCAAATGAGTGTGTTTAATTAAACTGATAGGACTTGATTTGGAAAGGCACACACCTTTCTATATAAGACCTCACAGCTCACAGTGCATGTCAGACCAAATGAGAATAATGAGGTCAAAGGAACTGCCAAAGGAGCTCAGAGACAGAATTGTGACAAGCCACAGATCTGGCCAAGGTTACAAAATAATTTCTGCAGTACTCAAAGGTTCCTAAGAGTGCAGTAGACCCATCATTTTTAAATGGAAGAAGTTTGGGACCACCAGACATCTTCCTAGACTTGGCCATTCAGCCAAACTGAGCAGTCGTGGGAGAAGAGCAGTGGTGAGAGAGGTAGCGATGAATCCCAAGATCACTGTAGCTGAGCTCCAGAGATGCAGTATGGAGATGGGAGAAAGTTCCACAAAGTCAACTATCACTGCAGCCCTCCACCAGTCAGGCCTTTATGGCAGAGAGGCCCAACGGAAGCCTCTCTTCAGTGCAAGACATATGAAAGCCCACAAAGAGTTTGCAAAAAAACACATAAAAGACTCTCAGACTATAAGAAATAGGATTCTCTGGTCTGATGAGACAAAGACAGAGCTTTTTGGTGGTAATTCTAAGCGGTATGTGTGGAAAAAACCAGGCACTGCTCATCACCTGCCCAATACAATCCCAACAGTGAAACAGCATCATGCTATGGGGGTGTTTTTCGGCTGCAGGGACAGGATCACTGGTTGCAATTGAAGGAAACATGAATGCGGCCAAGTACAGAGATATCCTGGATGAAAATCTTTTCCAGAGTGCTCTGGACCTCAGACTTGTCCAAAGGTTCACCTTCCAACAAGGCAATGACCATAAGCACACAGCTAAAATAACTACCGTATATACTCGTGTATAAGCCGAGTTTTTCAGCACAAAAAATGTGCTGAAAAGTCCCCCCTCGGCTTATACACGAGTCATACAGCGGTACCCAGTGGTATACAGCCCCCCCCTGTAGTATACAGGTCCCCCCTTGCTTGTGGCACACCTGTAAAGGAAGGCATCATTATACTTATCGTGTCGCTGCCACCGCTGCCCTGTATACCACTGATGGGGGGGCTGTATACCACTGGGGCTGCTGTATACAGCCGGCCCTGTATATCACTGATGGGTGTGGGGGGGCTAAATACCACTGGGGCTGCTGTATATGCTGCTGGGGCCCTGTAGACCACTGATGGGGGGGAAGCTGTATACCACTGGGGCTGCTGTATACAGCTGGGGCCCTGTATATCACTGATGGGTGGGGGGGGCTATATACCACTGGGGCTGCTGTATATGCTTCTGGGGCCTGTATATACCACTGGAGAGGCTGATTTATACCACTTGGGCTGCTGTATATACTGCTAGGGCCTGTATATACCACTGGGGAGGCTGCTGTAATACTGCTAAGGCCTGTATATACCATTGGGGAGGAGGCAGCTGTAATACTGCTGGGGCCTGTATACTACCACTGGGGTGGCTGCTGTATACTACCACTGGGGAGGCCTGTATACCACTGTGGAGGGCCTGTATACCACACTGCTGGGGGCTGTATACCTGTGCTGGGGTCCACCCTCGGCTTATACACGAGTCAATAGGTTTTCCCAGGTTTTGGGGGCAAAAGTAGGGGGGTCGGATTATACACGGGTCGGCTTATACATGAGTATATACGGTAAGCAGAACAACTCTGTGACCATTCTTGACTGGCCCAGTCCTATCCCTGACCTAAACCCAATTGAGCATCTCTGGAGAGACCTGAAAATGGCTCCACCAACGTTCACCATCCAACTTGAAGGAACTGGAGAGGATCTGCAAGGAAGAATGGCAGAGGATCCCCAAATCCAGGGGGGAAAACTTGTTGCATCATTCCCAAAAAGACTCATGGCTGTACTAGCTCAAAAGGTGCTTCTACTCAATACTGAGCAAAGGGTCTGAATACTTATGACCATGTGATGTTTCAGTTTTTCTTTAATAATAATGATGCACCCTCAGGGCCGTGGGATACTTGGAATCGGGTTTTTGATGCTTCCGGGGAATCACGGGGGTCGAGACCCGACTCCGTGACCCTGGGTATCAACTTACAAAGTTCGGGAATGGTGGGCGTGACGCCACCCATAGTGCTCGGCTATTGGAGCCAATGCTGTGGTGCAGGACCTCTGGGGATGATGGGATGGCAGCTAAGATGTATCGCTCCCCACAGGTGGAGCAGTTTCCTATGGCAACCGGTAAAGTCTATGGCGATGTTAGGGCATTGGGGTGCATGACTGAGGACGCAGAATAACAGACAGACACGCAGTTGTAGTCTCCTTTACCTTTACTGATAGGAGCAGGTCCAGACCAGGGTACTGTCCACAGGAGATTTTAGGAATCCGGGTGCCTGGAAGCAAGTTGGGGATCTCACCAGGTGGGTTCCCTGCTGTTCATCTCTGAGCTGGTCCTACCTGCTTGTAGCAAAGCTGTGACCCTCTCTCTGCTGTTAAGTCTTTGACCTGTATGGCAGGCAGCTTGAGCTCTTCCTGGGTCCCACTCCTTTGGCACTGGCCCTAAACTCTCTGATGCTGCTGTGTCTCCAGGTGCTGTGGCTGGGAGACTTGGAATCTCCCATCCTCTGGATTTGGCTGCTGGGCTTGGAATCCCTCGCAACCTCAGACTTCAGTTTCTGTTGCTGATGCTCTGCACTGGGGTGAGCCAGATCTCTAGCTCCACTCCCCAGGCCTTCTTCTCTTCCTCCTCAGACCGTCTCCTATGGGTCCTTCACAATGGCTAGTCTCTGTCCTGGGACAAGCCTTACACTGCTTCAGTCCACAGGACATCTTCAGCCCTCCTAGGAGCTGAACTGACTAACGCCGCCTCCGCGGCCAGAATTTATAGGGAAGCTCCCCTGAACTCAGGTTTCAGAGCTTCCCCTTCTGGTCTGGAGTCAGGAAAGGTGTTGTGTGCTGCGGGCTTACCTGGTGTGCACACTCCTTCTTGCTTCCATGCATGACATCACCCCCCGGGGGAGGCAATTCCATCATGGCAACCGGACTCTGGGGTGCCACAATAAATTTGCAGAAATATCTACATTTCTTTTTTTTTCAGTCAAGATGGGGTGCAGCGTGTACATTAATGAGAGAAAAAATGAACTTTTTTAAATTTACCAAATGGCTGGAATGAAACAAAGATTGAAAAATGTAAAGGGGCCTGAATACTTTCCGTACCCACTGTATGTTCCCCATCTTGGTGTATATGCCTCCTGCTCTGCCACTGTGTTTTAACACATAAACAAAAAACTATTCTACTCACCTTCTCTCAGCTCCCCCAGTGCGCTGCATCTTTTAAAGCCCACAGCTGACTTCAGCATGCAAAGAAATGGGCAGTGCATGATGTCACTGCCATGCTCCCCCACTCACAGGCATGCTGACATCAGCTGCTGGTCTCTGATTGGCCGAGAGCTTACATTGCTGGGCAGGGACTTGACAGGTCTCTGTGAAGCAATTCACTTTAGCTTAATGTGGTTTTGAGGATGCACATCCAGCTGAAATTTACGCTAGCACAAGTGCGCTCCCTGTATCCTCACTCCACCTCCACCCTCCTCTGCAACTGCGATCGTTTTCCCCTGGGAGCGCTCTAATGGGTGTCAATGTACATGTGTGGTGTGACATAAGTCGTCTATTGAAAAAGGCATAAAACTTGGCACAAAATGTTGCATAATATAATTTAACATGCCCAGCAATGTGTGATTATACACTTGCACCATTTTTAGAAATCTGCCCAATGAGCACCATTTTTGCAGCACCGTTATTGACGCTTACCACGGCCATATGTATAAATCTTTCCCCTTGTAGAAAGTGATTTTGCATTTTTAATGTAGCCTTTATATAGGCAATTCCTTTTAATGTACAGCTGATCAATACTAAAAAAAATGGGACTTTGCCTTGAACAACAACTTCCAGGAAACAAGCTTTAAATCTTGCGGTTTACGGGTAGAACGTACAGCTTTGTACACGCGGCAGTAACATTCAGCGCTGCTTTAATTTCTGCCTGTGATTTTGTTTTTAATTTCTCCGATCTGTTTTAATTTATGAATAATTTCCTCCCGTCCCTTCTCTCACATACGCCTCAGCTTCCCCAAATTAGCTGCTCGCTGCCCAGTTAGTTGGACAGTTCAGGCTGTTTAAATTGGAAATTATTTGTATTGCTGGCTGTAAATAATAGATGAGGGAGTGAAGCTGAGTTTCTGTCCCCTTCCATAAACTCCTCCTCACTTTAATTAGTAGAGAAACAGCCTGGTGAGAGAGGGAAACTGCCTTGATGCTGGTAATTAAAACTGCATCCATTGCAGGGCTGCTCTATTTTTATCAAAGCGGCTGGTAGGAGCGGAGGGTCTGCGGAAGACCACTCTGCAGTAAAGGGCGATAATGAACGTGTGAATGCCCAGGGGAGGGCTAGTGGTGGCACAGGCTGAGCTCACAACCAAAGGAAACATAAGAGCAATTAGAAGTGGCTGTAGAGAAGCTGGGCACAAAATATTCACTGGCACCTTGGTAAAGTGGACTGGTGAAATGTCAATGCATGGATAAATACCCGCATGCTCCCTGCCTTCAAGTAATCCTTGACTCTGTTCTCTCCTTCAAGCCCTCTCCACCTCCTGCTGACCTCATTATCTCCCACCTGGACTACTGCAACCTCCTGTCCCTTCTAAGGGTACCATTACACGTTGCAACATTGCATGCAATTTCACTTGCAATTTGCTGGTTGCAGTGAAATCATGGACACATTGTTCTATTTTGTTGCCGTGTACAAATGGAACAATGTGTCCATGATTTCACTGCAACCAGCAAATTGCAAGTGAAATTGCATGCAATGTTACGACGAGTAACAGTACCCTAACACTATCACACCCCTGCAATCTATTCTAAACTCTGCTACACAATTGAGGTTCCCATTCAAAAAACCTGCTTCCAATGACAATTACAGAGTGGCGCAACAATATTACCTTCTTTGTCAAACTCTGCTACCCGACTAGTCCTCCTGCCCTCTGCTATTTCTCATAAGAGAGTTATCTGCTGCAACACTAAACACTATGTGCACTTTACTGAGTGCAAGCAGTGGCTAAACTGCACAGCTAATACAGAAACAATGTGAATAGGGGTATAGCAATCACTGCTCTAGATACAATGCAAAATGGAAGACTTAGCTTCAACAGTGGCCACTGTGGAGTGCCCGGTGACCAGCGACAAAGTGCTTCCAGTGGCCACTGTTGAAGCTAAGTCTTCCATTTTGCATTGTGATTGCTATACCCCTATTCACATTGTTTCTGTATTAGCTGTGCAGTTTAGCCACTGCTTGCACTCATTAAAGTGCACATAGTGTTTAGTGTTGCAGCAGATAACTCTCTTATAATAAATGTATTTTTTCTGCTTGCACATACACTTAGAGGTTGATGCCAGTCATTCACACTACTTATTCACATTTGTATTTTTTGTGACTGAGCTCCCTCCTTATCCCCCTTCCCCAGCCCTGAGACCAGCTGAGGTCTCCATTTTGTTGGAGTCCAACACATACTTTTCTTGTTTTTAATTAGAAATTGAGGCATATAAACCCATACAGCTTGCATACCACCATTAGTCATAGCGTTAGGACCCGGTGAGATGGAAGCACCTTGTCGCTGGTCATCGGGCACTCCACAGTGGCCACTGTTGAAGCTAAGTCTTCCATTTTGCATTGTATCTATGTGATTGCTATACCCCTATTCACATTGTTTCTGTATTAGTTGTGCAGTTTAGCCACTGCTCGCACTCATTAAAGTGCACATAGTGTTTAGTGTTGCAGCAGATAACTCTCTTATAATAAATGTATTTTTTCTGCTTGCACCTACACTTAGAGGTTGATGCCAGTCATTCATACTACTTATTCACTCTGCTATTTCTCAGCCTCTCTGCTCTTCTAATCCCTTTACTGGCTCCTCATTGCCCAAAGACTATGGTTCAAAACCCTAACCATGACTTACAAAACCATCCACAATCCTCTGATCCTCACAAGATCTCCTTCTCTCTTCCCCTGTTATCAACTCTTCTCATAATCGCATAGAATCCCCCATACTCTGGAACTTTCTGCCCCAACACATCAGACTCTCGCCCACCATGGAAACCTTCAAAAGAAACCAGAAGACACCTCTTCTGACAAGTCCACAACCTGCAGTGATCCCTAGTCCGCTATACCGCTGCACAAACAGCTCTACCCTCACCTGCTATATCCTCATCCATCCCTTGTAGACTATGAGCCCTCATGGGCAGGGTCTTCTCCCCTCACCTGCTTTATCCTCACCCTTCCCTTGTAAACTGTGAGCCCTCACGGGCAGGGTCCTCTCTCCTCATCTGCTGTATCCTCACCCATCCCTTGTAGACTGTGGGCCCTTGTGGGCATGGTCCACTTTCCTTATCTACTGTATCCTCACTCATCTCTTGTAGACTGTGAGCCTTCATGTGCATGGTCCACTCTAATCACCTAGTATATCCTCACTCATCCCTTGTAGACTGTGAGTCCTCGCAGGCAGGGTCCTCTCTCCTCCTATACCTGTCTGTGCCTTATATTGTTTATGATTATTCTATTTATTATTATGTACCCCTTTTCACTTTTAAAGTGCAATGGAATAAATGGCGCAATAATAATAATAATAATAATAATAATAATAATAATAATAATAATAAAATACCCAGTGCCATGAAAAGTATCCACTCAATCTGACATTGTCTTATGCAATAAAAGAAGTGCATCATATCCATATAGGTAGGATGTAGGTAGCCTCCACCACTCACCCTGCCTGCCCAGCTTTATTCATATATCTATCAATCAATTTGGATGGAACATGCTCATCAATACCCCATTTCTGCCTCTGGATGCGGGGCTAAATCTGATGACCTAGTGTGTCCTGGGAAAAGGAAACATAGGGACAGTATCACCTTCAGGCAGGTTTGTGCAGCACCCTAGTGATTTGCCAATTGCTTCAGTAGACCAGGAGGTCACTGCTTTTCTAAAAGCCTTCGAGACATTCCCAAGGAGTTGGCAAGTATGATGTAAAACCAAAGGTATACACTGAGAAGGTAAAGTTTGTATGACCTTAACCTCTAAAACAGAAATTGCCTGATGGCTGTTCAACAATTTGATTCAAGTGGTGGAGAACCAGTTGGCCACACTCAAAAGGAGTCGCTGGCTAATCTTTCTCCATTGACTTCGGTGACAATTTTCCTATATGTAGTTTCTATCTGGGTCAAATTGGATCTGAGCATCTGAAAAGGTCAAACGTTTTATAAGGGGACATGCAATAGGGGTTGTTGAAAGGGATGTCATCTAAAAACATGCAGGGAGTGTGGGAGCGTAGCCTCTCCCTTACTTTGAAGAGTACTCTGTAACCATGAGAGTTGTAGTACATGCATGCTGATGTATAGTAAAGAAGTGTAACAGTGTGGTGGTGGCCCTCTAGTGGCCAGGGTGAAGACTGTTCCCTGCTGCCCATGGAATATCTACTATATAATTGTCTAACTGTTTCTTGAGTGTGTCTGTCGCTGAAATCGCGCGCCACACAGAGGCAGCTCATTGGTTGCCGCCAAAGGCGGCGACCAATGAGCTCAGACTATGCAAATATGCGCGAGAGTTCAAAGTTCAAATTTCACGCCAATTTGCAGCCTGGCGGAAGCAGTGCGTGAGCGCCGCTTCCACAGGTATACATGGTCTGGCAGACGGAGGACCCAGCGCGCGCGAGTCAGCTTTATCAGCATTCAGCACCGACCAATCAGAATAGCGGCGCGCACCATGGCGCCATATTTCAAATACACTGAGTACAGTGTATTTGAAACATGGCGCCATTGCGCGCGCCGCTATTCTGATTGGTCGACGCTGAATGCGGCGACCAATGAGAGAATCGGCGCGCTGTTTGAATGCCGCTTCTCTCATTGGTCGTCGCGTTCAGCGCCGACCAATCAGAATAGCGGCGCACGCCATGGCGCCATATTTCAAATAAACTGTGTAAGCATTGTATGGTGGCTCAGTGGTTAGCATTGTATGGTGGCTCAGTGGTTAGCACTGTATATGGTGGCTCAGTGGTTAGCACTGTATGGTGGCTCAGTGGTTAGAACTGTATATGAAGGCTCAGTGTTTAGGTGGCTCAGTGGTTAGCACTGTATATGATGACTCAGTGTTTAGGTGGCTCAGTGGTTAGCATTGTATGGTGGCTCAGTGGTTAGTACTGTATATGGTGGCTCATTGTTTAGGTGGCTCAGTGGTTAGCATTGTATGGTGGCTCAGTGGTTAGCATTGTATGGTGGCTCAGTGGTTAGCACTGTCTACGCTGGCTCAGTGGTTAGCATTGTATGGTGGCTCAGTGGTTAGCATTGTATGGTGGCTCAGTGGTTAGCACTGTATATGGTGGCTCAGTGGTTAGCACTGTATACGGTGGCTCAGTGGTCAGCACTGTATATGGTGACTCAGTGGTTAGCATTGTATGGTGGCTCAGTGGTTAGCATTGTATGGTGGCTCAGTGGTTAGCACTGTCTACGCTGGCTCAGTGGTTAGCACTGTATATGGTGGCTCAGTGGTTAGCATTGTATGGTGGCCCAGTGGTTAGCACTGTATATGGTGGCTCAGAGGTTAACATTGTATGGTGGCTCAGTGGTTAGCAGTGTGTATGGTGGCTCAGTGGTTAGCACTGTATACGGTGGCTCAGTGGTTAGCACTGTATATGGTGACTCAGTGGTTAGCATTGTATGGTGGCTCAGTGGTTAGAATTGTATGGTGGCTCAGTGGTTAGCACTGTATATGATGTCTCATTTTTTAGGTGGCTCAGTGGTTAGCACTGCATATGATATTTCATTGTTTAGGTGACTCAGTGGTTAGCAATGTATATGATGTCTCATTGTTTAGGTGGCTCAGTGGTTAGCACTGTATATGGTGGCTCAGTGGTTAGCACTGTATCTGATGGCTCAGTGTTTAGGTGGCTCAGTGGTTAGCATTGTATGGTGGCTCAGTGGTTAGCATTGTATGGTGGCTCAATGGTTAGCATTGTATGATGGCTCAGTGGTTAGCATTGTATGGTGGCTCAGTGGTTAGCATTGTAAGGTGGCTCAGTTGTTAGCACTGTATATGGTGGCTCAGTGGTTAGCACTGTATATGGTGGCTCAGTGGTTAGCATTGTATGGTGGCTCAGTGGTTAGCATTGTATGGTGGCTCAGTGGTTAACATTGTATGGTGGCTCAGTGGTTAGTACTGTATATGGTGGCTCAGTGGTTAGCACTGTACAGTGACTCAGTGGTTAGTACTGTATATGGTGGCTCAGTGGTTAGCACTTATATGATATCTCATTATTTAGGTGGCTCAGTGGATAGCAGTGTATATGGTGGCTCAGTGGTTAGCACTGTATATGGTGGCTCATTGTTTAGGTGGCCCAGTGGTTAGCACTCTATATGGTGGCTCAGTGGTAAGCACTGTATATGATGGCTCAGTGTTTAGGTGTCTCAGTGGTTAGCACTGTATATGGTGGCTCAGTGGTTAGCATTGTATGGTGGCTCAGTGGTTAGCACTGTATATGGTGGCTCAGTGGTTAGCATTGTATGGTGGCTCAGTGGTTAGCACTGTATATGGTGGCTCAGTGGTTAGCATTGTATGGTGGCTCAGTGCTTAGCATTGTATGGTGGCTCTATGGTTAGCACTGTATATGAAGGCTCAGTGGTCAGCACTGTATATTATGTCTCATTGTTTCTTTGATTTAAGTGAGTCCTCCCACTGAGAAATAGTAAAAATGTAGGCTTAGCTGAGCCCAAGGAAAGAGTGACAAGGTAGGATAGGGACCCATCAGATCTAAAATCACCTTGAAGCTGGTTGGTGGGCAAACAGGTATTGACCAATATGTGTACCAAGAACCTTAGTTTATAAAGATAAAACATCCAAAAAATACATAGACGATAGACACATAGGTAGGTGATAGATAGATATTGTGTATTCCTTGCATTATTGTTAAATCTTCATAAATAAACTACATACATATTCTAGAGTACCCGATGCGTTAGAATCAGGCCACCATCTAGTTAATAATAATTATGGATGCTCTTGATGGTGGGACTTGGTCTATAAAAATATGGGCAAGCACGGTGGCTTAAGTGTTTAGCACTGCAGCCTCTGCAGCACTCGGGTCTTGAAGTCCTGGGTTCAATTCCCACCAAGGACACTAAGGACAACATCTGCAAGAAGTTTGTATGTTCTCCCTGTGTTTGCGTGGGTTTCCTCCGGGCACTCCAGTTTCCTCCCACAGTGTAAAGACATACTGATAGGATGTTTAGATTGTGAGCTCCAAGAGAGACAGCATTACTGATGTATGTAAAGTGCTATGGAATTAATAGTGCTATATAAATGAATGAATTATTATTATTATTATATTATTATTATAAAAGAGGTCTACACGGTAGTTGAGTATAAGAGTCCTCAGAAGGAGTAAAGGGAACAACTGGAATTGACTTCTTTGCCACTGATTTTCCCATTGTATGTATTGTGGACGTTAGCATGGACCCGGATGAAGGGGTGGACATGGTACTGGCCATGAGGGAACATTATCCGAATGTACAACCCTGACCATCTCTCATAGCCTATCCCTATGGGAAATATGGGGTTGGAGCCAGTGGGAACTTTATGGGCCCGCAGTCAAATGCTGGCATGCTAGACGTAGCGGTTGAAACCTGGAGATACTGGAACGGTGGCTGCAGTCTGCACCAAAGATTAGAACTGTGAATACCCCAAAAACTGTAACGTTTAAAGATTGTGCTTGTGTGGCACCCCTGAGGGCCCAGTCTCCACAGAGGTACTGCACCTCAGCCAGAGGTGTGGTACCCCACTTTCGGTAAGGAGGGGACAGCGATCGGAATCCACACACCTACATCCAACACTACACACTCCGGGTCGGGGATTCGGGAGGACCCTGTTTAGGGAGAGCTCCATCCCAGGATGGAGGGGAAATAGGTAGGGGTGAGGGAGGAGAAGAGAGACAAAGGGAGCACCAGGAAGGGTCAGCAGGAAGTGGAGAGAAGAAAAGAACATATGAACGTACAGTAGGTGACTTGCAGAGAGCAACAAGGGGGTCGGAGTGAGGAGTTAGACACGAGAGGATGTGAAAGGGAGACGTTCCGGGGACTAAAGCCGGTTGGAGCTCGTCCCAGAACTCAAGAAGGATGGAAAGGAAAGAGGAGCCGGTGACCGGCTCTAGAGAGATAGAAGGAATCCCAGGGGCACAGGATGTGAGAAATCCACTTGTGGTGCCCGCATCCAGGCCAACAGTGACCAGAGTTGGGAACTGGACCCCGAATAGTGGAGTGACAGAGAGAGACTTAGTTACAAAACTGGGGGTTGTGGCAACTTCAAGTGCCACAACCCGAATCTACACTTATTCGCTGAAAAGATGGCCACAGAGGTTCGAGGGGACTAAGAAGATGTCGCACATCAGGACCCGGGCTGCTGGATTGGGACACCGAGTGTGAGGCATAGGGCAGAAGGGTGCGAGCCAGCGCAGGGAGATGACCCGGGAAGGAACACCAGAAGGGGGTCCCGGTCGACTGTTCCCCAAATTATCTGAGAGTTGGCTGGAGCCCTGACCTGGAGAACGCAGCACCCCGTAGATTGCTGGAAACACCATGATACTTGTTGAAACAGTGAGTAAAAACTTAAAGACTGCACCTAACTGCATCCTCCAAGTTATTTACCGCCTCGCCGCCCCAACTAAGACTTTATAACTGCCCTGTGGGTCCTCCGCTCTACCCATGGAGAGCCACACCATCTCAGCTGCAATACCAATGGCCCCGGAGGATCTGCATCGCAGCATTGGCTATCCATCTGTCATTTGCCGAACACCACAGGTGGCGTCACATTAAATCCCATATAAAAGAACTCCCCATTTATTGACACCGCCAGGGCCACGGAACCAGGTCACAGCCCCATGACCTTTCCTGAGAACTGCCTAACTCGGTTCCGAGTAACCCACGGTCCTGGGTGGGTGTGGCACCCATGTTTCATGAGAATGTTTTAGTAAAGGATTACTCTTGGATGTAATTGACTCATTATGTGTTTTGACCTTCACCGAGGGTAACAGCAAGATTAACTTTTTCATCGGGTTGCTGGCTGAGGCGTGTTCTGCTGCATGCCCGGGGCAGATCTGCGGCCTGGGACCAGACTCAAGCCTGGCCTCCCAGCCCTCATGCCACCGGCACCCCAACACTTGAACAACAGTCTAGTCGAAGTCAGCCCAATTTGGAGATGACTTTGTAGCACTAAGTAGCACTGACCAATATAGCTTCTTATGGGAAGATTTACCAACCACCAATTTGCCCTGTAATTAAGTTGTTTGACACCTATATCCTCGGGTACAAGCCCCCTAGCATTCATCTGTAGCCTTCACTAAGGGTGCCTTCACATTAGCGTTTGGCGCCGCAGCGTATGCTGCGTTCCCATACGCATTCAAACGCATGCGCACTGCGTTCCTATGTTTAACATAGGAACGCATGGTGCCTGCGTTTGCTGCGTTCGGGTGCGGATGCGGACGATATCTGCTCCTTCCGGTGTCCAGCATCCGCACCCGGGACGCAGCATGTTGCATTTTTTGTGCGCTCGGGGAGCTTGGACAATCAGCAAGCGTCCCCAAGCGTACAAAACATGCATTGTCTTCAATGGGTCCGCAGTGTTCTGCGCTTGACAGTGCGGGAGAACGCTGCGGACCCATTGAAAAATCTCCCGGTGGCCGGCGGTGATGTCACAGAAGCTCACCGACGGCCACCGGGAGATCAGCTGACCCTCTGCTGTCCTCCTTCTCCCCGCCGCCGGTAATGTGCTAGCGATGTCGGCGGGGAGAACAGCTGATCTGAAAGCTGTTTGAATCTTCCCGCGCCGACATCTCCTCTCAGTGTCGGCGCGGGAAGATTCAAACAGCTTTCAGATCAGCTGTTCTCCCCGCCGACATGTCCCGGAGCTTACCGGCGGCCGGGGAGCGGAGATCTCCGGCCCTGATCTCCGCCCCCCGGCCCGCCCCCGGACAGCGCCGATTGGCTGCCGGGCTCCATAGTGATGTGTCCGCAGGCGGACATTATCCGCTGCGGACACATCATTTGGATCCTGCTTTTGAAAGCGTTTGTGTCTGCATGCCATCAGCATGCAGACACAAACGCTAATGTGAAGGCAGCCTAACAGCTATATATTTGCAGACTTGCATACTTGGTCCAATATTTGCAGGTGATGAAACTGAGCATTTTACAACACGTGTCTGACTTTTGGAAGACACTATTCTCCTGCCTGGCAGGTAACCCACTGCACGGCTATAATTGGCATTATAGCTTGATATGCTCTAATAAATAAGCCTTTTCAATTATTAAAATGAAAATTTCAACATTATTAAAAATTAACCAACGTAAATGATCGCATAGCAAATAATTTGGAGACCACAGAAGACATCTGGGGAGAAGTGTAGGTATTATAGTAAAGCCATGTTTGTGCATCATCTGGGGACACAGTCTAGCATTGAAGAGGTTAATAGACAAAATGGCTCCCCGGGTAGTTGTGCTACGTATGCTGGTGATGGTGTAAGTTGTTGAGCCAGCGGATAAAGGGGTTATGAATGGTTTACACTCTTCAAGCAGGGAGCTTTCTGTGAATTGATTTTGTTTATAGGCGAAAAATGCTACAACTGGGCTGGTGTCCCGTAATGCGCCATTTTCCACATTCATAATAGATAAGGATGGAGGGTGATTCATCAAGCTATATTAGGGCTTCAGTTATGCTAGCGGCTAGAGAAATTACTGAGCAGAACAATCTTTCTGCAGTTGGAAATATTCAGAGTCAATGTTTTGTGAACTTTATTTTTTTGCCATCGCCCTCTGCGCTGTCACGTCTTGTAAGATCACATTTGGAGATTGTCAGAATAAAAGAAATATCTGCCTGCTGTATGTGTATTTGAAGATAGCTGTCTAACATGACGTCCAACCATCATAGCGCTCGTTCACATTACTCCCGATGAAATTCACTTCTTTTCAGCATTTCTTATAAAAGCTAGAGATTCCCTCATGGCGCATTGGATCCTAAAAGGGGTGTAGCTACAGTAGGTGTAAGGGTTGCAATCGCACTGGGGCCCTGGAGCCTAGGGGGCCCCAAAAGTCCCGTTGGCCTATAAAAATACCTATTGATATTAAAGATGTGCAAATATTGGGGGCTTCGTTAGAGCTTTCACATCGAAGCCCATAAGCTTCAAGTCACTGGATCCTATTGTTCGATTTTATAACTTATTGCTTAGCCGCAATAGATCAATGTATTAGTTTTGGATAGTGACATAACTACAATAGGTGTAGGGGTTGCAATTGCACCCAGGCTCGGGCCCACTTGCTAGTATCCCATTCATGCATTTGATTTTCTTATTACCGTCCCTGCTTGTTATACCTGTCCTGTCTGACCTCTCCACTTCTGACCTCGGTTTTTGCTCTCTGTATCTATGCTGCCTTCACTGGCCTTGGACTGTCTGATTATGCCTTTATGTTGCTCTCCTGTACCTAATACATCTGCCTTGACCCACCAGTCAGCTGCCGCAGTCCCGCAGACTGCCCTGCAAGTGGTACTTGGCTCAGCTTATACTAACCACCAGAGGCTCAAGCAACAACCAAGTAGTCGCATAATCACGCTCCTCCAGTGTAAGTCCAACTCGTGATGCAGTAGGTCCACACACACACCAGCATTACATTACAATAGGACCATGAACCCCGCTGGCAAATCTGACCCAGTGTTGTGTGCAAGTACCGTACGAGGAGGTGTGTACTCAACGCGAACATCAAGACCAACTGGTGCAGGTTATGAACATGGGGTCAACCCAGCTACAAGTCTGTCCTCTGCCATGTCTGTCCTGCCTCCCACCTCCACCCAGACTAGTCAACACCCCCCAGAATCCTCAGCCTTAGTTTCTGGTGGATCTATTAAACTCCAGCTTCCCCTCCAGTCCCGCAATTATGGAGACCCCAATGAGAGCCACGGTTTCATTAATCAGTGCGAGATTCGTTTCACTCTCCATGCGCACCTTTTCCCACCTAAGGCTTGTTTCACACTGCAGTTTTTTCCCTGATCAGGTTCCATCCGGTTTGTGTGCCAAAACCAGGAGAGGAAATTTGCAGGCAAAAATTAAGTCAGGCCAACAGGGAAGCGGTTACTCAGATACCGGGACGGTGGGTTCGGTGGGGATCACGGCTGGTCGGGTCCCGGTTCTGTGCCCTGGGCACTCAATGGCTGATGGGGGTGATGTTTGCGGGATTATATGTGACGCCACCTGTGGTGCCTGGTAAGCGGTTACCAGCACTGCAGTCAGGCGCTGAGGTGATGGTGTGGTGCAGCAGAGATAGTATAGCTCCCCACAGGTGGAGCTTTTCATCAGTGCGGCAGGGTGGATAAGGAGAGTTATAGTTGCGATCCTGCTGTAAACGCTGCAGGCGGTGGTGGGGAATCAGGCTCACACACACACACAACACTCTCTGTTTCAGTACCTTTTACTGGTGTCACTGTGCAGGTACGGTACAAGAGGGTAACCAGGTGGCCGATGCGGTTTGAGATGTCCACCTTAGAGAGTTGTGAGGCCTCCTCTGTCTGTGTATGCGATGATTTGGGTAGATCTGTCTGAATCTAAATCTGCCGCTCTCTTCTCCTGAGGATGCTCCTTCCACAACTCCTGGTGAGGACCTCATTTTGGGATCCCTATTCTTTCCATAGGGTTCCTGGTCCTAAGCTGGTCACATTTGGGCACTGTGCTTCCTGAGTTTCAGGGGGAACTATATCCTTCTGGCTCCTCCGGGGTTTCTCTGCCACAAGTGGTAAATGGCAGGCACAGACTCTTACATCCGGGTGAGCTATATGGGTAACCACCATGTTCCCTTCTTCTTCCTGTGCTCCCACTGGCCTCCGTCCCTCTCTCTAGGGAGCTGCACAGCTGGGTTGGTCCTCTCTGGTTCTGGGCCTAATTCCCAGCAACCAGCTCCTCTAGGCTCCTCAGTCCTAACTCACTGACTGACTCAACTTACTTACTGACTTTCTGACCTAACTCCTCCCTCAGAACTGGACCTTTATAGGGGATCTGGCTTAAGGGCAGCTAATGGAGCTCCCCCTCTAGGCCTGGGGAGGGAAGTGTTGGGTGCTGTGTGTGCCAAGGTGTACATCCCTCCTTGCACCGGTGGGTCCTGTGGCAATCCCCGCAGGGGTGCCACAAAAGTATAATTGAAAGATTGACACCTGTTCTGAGTTTTCTAGACACTCTTGGTTATGGCCTACAAACCAATTGGAATCTGATCAGGGAAAAAACTGCAGTGTGAAACCAGCCTAAGCATTCAAAAATAGCATTTATGGTCTTTCTGCTGTCTGGATAAGCCTTGGCCTCAGTGAATTCCATTTAGGAACCTGGTTTTCTGGAGACGCATGATGTTGGAAAATTCCTGGTGATTTTCTGAGTAATATTCAAGGTTCCTGGCTGCATCACATTGGCTGCTTCATCCATTTTTTCCCTAAAGCAGAATTTGGACACAGTGGTCCAGTATGCCTTATGCTCAGGGCTGCCACTAGGAATTTCGGGGCCCCTGACTGCCTCCACCCACGCTCTACTTCCACCCATACTCTGCTTCCACCCATGCTCCGCCTCCACCCAAAAATACATTATATTTATAGTGAAAAATTGAAACAACACCAAAAATTATCTCAATTTATGTGCAAAGTTTTCCCAACCAGCAATCCAGATTGTTCCTTACAATAGAGTTAAAAAAGGAAAAACCGCACAAAAAAATAGAAAAAAGTGGACTTTATTGCCCAATGCGTGGCCACACCGTATAGTATAATGCATCCCCCATAGCCTTCCTTATAGTATAATGCACCCACATAGTCCTCCATATGGTATAGTGCACCCCCATAGTCCTCCATATAGTATATTGCACCCCCATAGTCCTACTATATTATATTGCACGTTACATAGTTTCCCACCAGTATACTCATTGATTAAAAAAAAAAAAGTAAATCCTCACCTCTCTTCTCGCTGCTCCGGTCTCCTCAGCATCTGCTGAGTTGCAGATGGCAGACAGCGATGGCCAGGACTCTGGAGAATAATGCTAGGAGCGGCATCTGCGGGGGGCTACCACTGGTACACACACCTTGTACGCACGCGGCTCCTCTCCGTACACCTTGTACGCACGTGGCTCTGCCCGTACAGCTCGTACATACGCGGCTCCACTCCGTACAGCTCATACACTCGGCTCCACTCTATACACCTCATACACTCGGCTCTGCTCCATACACCTCGTACACACTCGGCTCCACTCACCTCGTACACACTCGGCTCCACTCCATACATCCCGTAAACTTTCAGCTCCTCTTCGTACACCTCGTTCACATGCGGCTCCGCTCTGTACACCTCGTTCAGACGCGGCTCCGCTCCGTACACTTTGTACAGACACGGCTCCGCTCTGTACACCTCTTACACTCTCGGCTCCAATCTGTACACCTCGTAAATTTACGGCTCCGCTCTGTACACCTCGTACACGCGTCTCCGCTCCATACACCTCATACACACTCGGCTCCACTCCATTCATCCCGTACACTCTCGGCTCCTCTTCGTACACCTCGTTCACATGCGGCTCGGCTCTGTACACCTCGTTCACACGCGGCTCCGCTACGTACTCTTTGTACAGACACGGCTCCGCTACGTACACCAATTACACTCTCGGCTTCACTCTGTACACCTCATTCATACACAACTCCGCTCTGCACACCTCGTACACACGCGGCTCTGCTCCATACACCTCGTACACACTCGGCTCCACTCCATACACCCTGTACACACACGGCTCCACTCTGTACACCTAGTACACACGCGGTTCTACTTCGTACACCTCGTACACACTCGACTCCTCTCCATACATCCCGTACACACGGCTCCGCTCTTTACACCTTGTACACACACGGCTCTGCTTCTTACACCTCGTACACTCTCGGCTCAACTCCGTACACTTCGTACACACGCGGCTCCGCTCTGTACACCTCGTACACACACGGCTCCGCTTTGTACACCTCGTACACACTCGGCTCTGCTCCGTACACCTTGTACACCGTCAGCTAAGCTCTGTACACCTTGTACACACATGGCTCCGCTCCGTACACCTCGCAAACACACGGTTCCGCTCCGTACGCCCTGTACACACGCGGATCCGCTCCAGACACCCTGTACACACATGCCTCTGCCCCATAAACGTGCAGCTCTGCTACATCCACATTGTAAATCCCTCCTGACCTCACACATTAACTTCAACTCATCCAGCACCGTGACAACCAGCACAGCAGAGTCCTGCATACACGGATAAGTTGATCATATGATCCCTTACTCAATGTGATATCATCACAGGTCCTGTAAGCACAGAGCAGCCATATATCTAGTGTGCGGCTCTGCAGATGGAGGTATGTGCACATTACCCATTTCCGGAGATAGTGTACCCCTTCCTTCCTTCCCCCAGTTCTGCCATGTGTATATGTACAGTAATATAAGGCTAGATGTGTCATGTATACAGGGGAGGCCACTCTGGTTTGGGAACAGATGGCCAAGGGGGGGGCCTCTTTGCTCCTAATGGCCACGCCCCCCTTTGGCATGGCTGGGCCTGGCCGCTGGGTGCATGCAGTGGGCAGCAAAGCACATCCTAACAGCATGTGCTGACCTGGCCAGGGAGGGGGAAGGCGGGCCTCCTTGCTCCAAATGGCCACGCCCCCCGTCAACACGACTGGGCCCCCCTACCCCTGTTCCAATGACCACGCCCCTCCAATGATGAGCGGGTCCATGACACCAGGCAGACCTGTCAGATCCTAGCAGCAGCCCTGCCTATGCTTCTGTACCTTGGTGGTGGTACTCGCTTCGAACAAAGAAGTTCTGGTAGTGACCTTCTAGTAGTGTTAATCCAGTCGTGCCTTATGCTTCTGTACCTTGGTGGTGGTTCAAATAAAGAAGTTCTGGTAGTGACCTTCTAATAGGGTCAGTCCAGTCGTATCAAGGATGAGTTGACTGGCAGAGATCTACCATCCTTGCTAGATGCCCTGAATCACCTGTCTACCAGCATCTATCTCCACTTCCATGACCAAGTTTCAGTGTCTTCTCATGCCAGAAAACCTCACAGACTGGCTCCTTGCTTCCCAGTTCCTTTGTTCTACAAATCACTCCACTAGCCTATGCAGGTGGAGCTAGTGTGGCGCCCCACTGGTCAGTGCGCCACAGTAGGGGTACTTCACCCATGACTGAGTGTGCAGTATTCCTGTCATTGGAGAGTATAACGTCAACCTGAGGCTCTTATCATTCATCCACACACTCTAGAGCAGGAGACTACAGGGATAAATCCTTTGCTGAGAGACCCTGTCCCGGTGGGAGGAGTTTCAGGCTAGAGCAGAGTGGGAGAGCGGGAAGCACACAGAGAGAAGCAGAACCAGAAGGAGCGGCGACCCAGACAGAAGGAGGAGACCCAGTGCCGGACATGCTACAGTCCGGGGGAATCCTAGTCCACCAATAGAGTGCCGGCTCCGAGTCACGGTACAGGTGAGCTCACCCCTGAGTCATCTACACCGGCTAGTCGAGAGGATAAATTATCAGCCACGACCCCCTGTCCAGAACGTGCAGCTCCGCAAGAAGCACTAGACCGGGTTGAGCCCCTTAGAGAGAGAAAGAAGGGTACCTCATATCACCCAATGGGCCTGGTAGACAAGCGGATGGTGCAGGGCAGCGCAAGGAAGTAAGGAGAAGCAAGGAATAGAACGGGACAGAGAAATAAAGCAGAAGGTACTCGCTGGGGGTCTCAAAGAGATGTTATTCTCCTCAGTGACTATCCGGCCAGCTACTCGCTGACTGTGTAACTGTGAATCTGATCCGTGCACTTTTACAAGTAAATGTGGCGCCCCGCAACGAGTGCGTCACAGGAGTGTATTGCAGCCAAGACAGCAGCAGCAATATTCTCTGACTAAGCAATGACATGGTTAAAACTCAGAGCTCCATACCCTACATGCACATCAGAATAGAGGGCCAATAAGGTCCTGGTGGGCGGAGTGTAGAGGTAGTGTGTAGTGGAGAAGTGAGTACAGAAAGTCAGTAAGAACGAGATCTGCAATGTAGGAGAAGGCGAGTTGGGAACGTAGGAGAGGGGGCTTGCACAGTGCCTCAACAACCGGATTCTGGGCAACCACATACGGGTCACCATCTACCCATGCCCATGTACAACCGGATTACTGGTTCCGAAGCTAGGAGTTGTTCAGCACTGCTATGCAAACCAGGAGTGGAGGATCGCTCTCCAGGAGCACCCTACCACCCCCGCACACAGAGTTGTCTTGCCTGCGGAGTACCCACCAAAAGGATCTAAGGCTCCCCACAAACACCGGTCAGAATTCACCGGTAGGGAAATTGAAGCAGCCTCCTTGTACCCGATCTGGCACCCCAAGGCGACAACGGCAACACAAACTAGCTTTGAATGGAGGAACACCGCGGAGCTCTGATAAACACTGGTCATTGCTGAGTCCACCTGGTCCGTTACCCGTCAACTATATACCATGTATCACCTGCTGCTTACAGTAAAGTACCCATTACAGAGACTATCAGTGTCTGTGCCTTTCTTAGAACTGTCCATCTCCGCAAGTGGAAGGTAACTGCAGCTGCCTCATAACATCTTGTGCAGCTCTTGGCTCCGGGGACTCCCGCTCATCCTGTGGGGAGCGTCCCATCTAGCTGCATTCCATCCCCCGAAGGCCCAAGCAGCGCCGGTGGACATCACCGGAACGCTCACAGGTGGCGTCACTACTTGAAACAACCTTTTAAATCTGTTCAGCGAACAATTTTGAATCTGGACCACACCGGTACCCGCAGCTGCAGGCGCGGTTCCGTGACAGGAGGAAGACAAACGCCTGCCCTGTGCAGCCCCGGCTACGGTGGGTCTAGACATAAACACCTGTACAGAGTCCATAAGCCTCCAGTGTCTTATTCCAGCAAGCTAACTCACAGAGCTGCTACCACATCCAGCACAGCAGCTACACTGCCCCGGGGACTCAGCTCCACCTGCAGGGAGCTGCAACATCCATGCTGCATTACCATTGTCTCCGGAGGTATGAAGTGGAGCAGGTTTCAATCACCATAATCTGTAGGTGGCATCACGACAAACTTTTAATCTCTTTATTACCATTCCCCAACTCCTTTACCAGTTGACCACCAGGGCCACGGGTATGGGCAGGCCACCAGTGACATCCCAACCACAGCAGGGCCCAGATACTCGAGTACCCATACAACCCTGGGTTGTCACTAGCTGAGCTCTCTTTGCAGGAAAATCAGTGGAGGCTCAGAGAGAATGCATACATGTACTGTGGAAGTAATGGACATTTTGTTTGCAAGTCCCTGGTAAGACTTGGAAACTCAAATACCTAGGGATGACTGGAGAGAGTAATTGCTCTCTGAAGCAACCGAAGTCTGGGAGGAGAGGTTTCTTACCACGGCTACCCATCTGGATTCCGGCTTCGCGGGTAACTTTATCCATCAAGATCTGGTCCGTTGACTTCGGCTCCCTACACAACAGCTGGATCATCCCCTGACCATTGCGATACAACTCCAGGCAGATCCTATTTGATTTGTCATGCTTAGGGATGAGCAAGTATAATCGTTACTATTCGGTACTCGCCGAATAGTAACGATATTCGGGTTACTCGCTACTCCCCAAGTTTCTTGTGATTACTCGGGAGTAGCGATTAGTCCTTTAACTTTTGCAGTGTATCCATATATACACTGCAAAAGTGCACTAAAAGTGAATAAAAGTTGTTAAAAAATAAAAAAAATATCATTCTCCCCTATCCGACGCCTGCATCAGGACCGGCAAAGAAGACATCCGATCAACGAAAAGGACCTGCGAGTCTGACAGCCAATCAGAATGCTGGTAGCGATCTGGCCAATCAGATGGCCAGACGTCACAAACCACCTGATGGCTACCAGCCACCTGATTGGCCAGATTGCCAGGTCTTGAATGTGCATCAATGACCTGGCAATCTGGCCAATCATGTAGCTGGTAGCGTTCACATGGTTTGTGACGTCTGGCCATCTGATTGGCCAGATCGCTCCCAGCCATCTGATTGGCTGTCAGACTCGTAGGTCCTTGTCGTTGATCGAATGTCTTCTTTGCCGGTCCCGTTGCAGGCGTCGGATAGGTGAGTATGATATTTTTTTATTTTTTAACAACTTTTATTCACTTTTAGTGCACTTTCACAGTGTATATATAGATACACTGCAAAGTACTCGCCCGCCATTCACTGCCATTGACTCGCTATACTCGCAATGTGTACCGAGTACTGGGACCATACTCGTTGCAAGTATAGCGAGTCCGATTATTGCAGTACTCGCTCATCCCTAGTCATGCTGCCAGGCACACTGCCTATTGGATAGATGCACACAGGGTCATCTCTTCTCCTGTACCTGTGTGTGCCTTGTATTGCTCTTTATTGTACTTGTCTATGTATGCCCCTTTTTTCACACAAAACGCATGTTATAAATGGCACTATAATAATAAATAATAAAAAATAATATGACTCTCAAGTAGAACTGACAGCAATATGGCAGAGCTGAGTTTGCCACAGAGTTCATTGCCAGTGCTGGTAGAAATATAAGAGCAGCTTTTGTCAGTGAACACTGCAGAGCTGGCAGGGGTACGGCAGAGTAGGCTGAGAAATATAGTAGAGATGAGTTTGTCAAATAGTCTCAAGAAAAAGTAGCGCAATATGGCAGGGTTGACAAGTAATATAGCAGAGCTGAGTTTGCCGCAGTTCAATGCAGAGTTGGTAAAAATATAGTAAAGCAGCTTTTGTCCAATGCAAAGCTGGTTGGGTACAGCAGAGTAGGCTCAGAAATATAGTGGAGCTGAGTTTGTCACAAAGTCTCGAGCAAAGCTGGCAGCATGATAGCAGTGCTGATTCAGCAGTTTAGCATAGCTGGCTTTTCACTAGCTATCTGAATACTCAAGCTGTAACCTGCTACCTGAGCCATTTGATAAGGCCAGGGACTAAATATCATTTTTGCAATTCAATTTCATTAAAAAGTTTGCATCATCTAGCTTCACTTTGCTTTGCTGGAAATATATCTTTGATGCAGTCTGTGGTCATAAATCAGCTGAAAAGAGTTCCGAAAAAGACAAATACCATATCACGCTTGGACAAGGGTAATGTTCGGTGCACTGCGCAACACAGATGGTACAATAGGATAGTATAGAGGGAGAAATACCCTGACAATAGAGAGTGGAGGAAGAGACACCACCTGACACTAGCTTGTGTATGTCCCTGGGCTGCCCTACTGCTCTATGCGGGTCCTTCCCCCCTGCTGTCACATGCCTAGTCCCTGGCTCTCCCTTTCTAGTGCCAAAGCCTAGTGAGTGCACTAAACTCACCTCTGATGTATCAGGCACGGGACCGTAAACAGGCTGGGACACAGACAATCAGATACACATCTGAGAGTAGAAGTCAGACACTATAGGCTCAATGGCTCTGCTCAAGACAGCAGATCTGCAGAAGCAACAGGAGACCCACTCTAGAAAGGTCAGCATAGACTAAATCTATAACTGGCGTCAGGTGATGATCATGTGTCTATTTAAGGAATGGTGTGTCCCAACCAGCATCACCTGACCAACTAAGCAGAAGCTAGCAGCAAGAAAAACTGACATTACTCTTTGGTACAAAAGAATGAATCACGTTAAATCAACAGAGCTGTCACAATCTCTACTGACTTGTGACAATAGATATGGAATCATCCATTAGACAGTGAAACTAGTTCACTGAAGGATTCTCTGTCAACTAGGACGAGCGAGTACCGTAATATTCGGAATCGCTATATCGCAACGAGTAGGTACGGTACTCGTACTCGTTGGCCAGATTGCAAGGTCCTAGGTGTACTTCAGGACCTTACAATCTGGCCAATCAGGTGGCGCTAGCGATCACGTGGTTGTGACGTGTCATCATCTGATTGCTGGAAGTCACAGGTCCTTGTCTGATGATCGCAGGTCTTCTGGGACGGTCCCGGTGCTGGCGTCGGACAGGTGAGTATGTAATTTTATTATTTTTAACAACTTTTATTCACTTTTAGAGTACTTTCGCAGTGTATCTATAGCTACACTGCGAAAGTGAATGGACTACTCGCTACTCCCGAGTAATCATAAGATACTCGGAGAGTAGCGAGTAGCCCAAATACGCTACTATTCGGTGAGTTCCAAATAGTAGCGAGTATACTCGCTCATCCCTACTGTCAACTCATTCTGCAGCCAGCGAAAGTTCAATACAAAGACTGCACAGAGGAAACTGCCAAACATTTATAGAAACCTAAATATAAGAATAATTTTTAGACGTATAGAGTTGTAAAAACATTGCTCCCAAAGGTGGACAACTCCTTACAGATTTCCTTCTGTTGTTTCTAACTAGAATCCATATGCCAATGCCAGAGTTGTAAGGAATGGGGTTGCAGGGTTCCCATCTGCGACCGGGCCCGTGGTTAGAGGGGCCCACTGCTTCAGCTGGATCTGTTACCTCATCAAGGATGCAGAAAGCATTGCGGTGCTAAGACACGTCAGGTCCCTGTACTGTGATACACACTACCAGCACACGCACAGTGGCTGTAAGCCGTCGGAGGTGCAGCGAAAGGGGCCCGTGTATGAGAGTGACATCACTATTATGCGTGAGCCCCCTGTCCCTGCAATCTGATGTCAGCTGCCAAGCCGACCTGTGCGCTGGCTATGGGAGGACTCAGGACGATGTGGAAGCAGAGGAAAGGTGGGTGAAATGTTGTTGTCTTCACATATGTGTTAGGGACAGAACAGAAACACATATACAAGGATGGGGACCATTTAAACCAGGATGTGGACATATATATGTGGCGCCCTGTGCCAGGTAAGCCACAGAACCAACTAGTACACTAAGGGATTACCACATCTGGTATCCACATACACACAACATCTTCCACTCCAGTAGGGGGAGCACCACTGGTTGCTGTTAAGCCAGATCCCCTATAAATACAGGTGCTGGGGGTGGAGTTAGCCAGAGTGTGCAGTCGCTAGGAGAACTGTGAAGATCAGCACAGAGCCTAGTGAGCAAAACTGGTTACCGGAGCCGTGCTAGGCCTGAAACCAGTGCACCATCAGCGCTAGTGTGAGGGTCCAGAGAGTGAGGACTGAAGGCAGAGGCGAGGAACAGTACAGCAGGGGTAGAGGAGCCATACTGGCTCACCCCAAGAGAACACCGGACACTGGAGTCCGAATCTGCAAGGGAGAAAGATTAGCCCAGCAGAGAATCCCAATACACCACAGAGGCTTAGCTTCCCGGACACCTGTAGCACTCACCATTTGAGAGGCAGGAGCCACAGAAGAGGTAGGGTAGCCAAGAGAGAGCCCTCAGTGCAGCAACACAGGTGTGCGAGAGAAGAGAGGTCAGGCCTGGTTTCACACACGCCAGACTTCAGGACAAGGGAGCAGGACAAGGAGGCCTATACCTCACTCGGTGTGGAAATCCCAAAGGGCTCCCTTCAAACCTGGAAGTGTACCTGCAAAACACCAGTAAAAAGGTACAGAAAAAGACTTTCTTGTGCGTGTGTCCATCCTTCCAGCCTGTCACACACAGTAACAACTGCACTACCCTATTTCACCATTCTACCCTTACAGCCCCAGGATCCCCCCCACCTGTAGGGAGCTACAACACCTTGCCCATCACCCTGGATACCCCAGTAGCGCCTGTGACATCACCGGATCTACAGGTGGCGTCAGGATATGCTTCTATAGACTCTATCCCTGCAAATATCCCCTTTTTGTTGTCACCCAAGGGCACAGACTCGGGCACCGACCACTTGAGACATCCCTGCACCCAACCGCCCGAGATCTGAGTACCCCAGACCTCTTATGGGCCTGATATACAAGGAGGAAGAAAATATATATACCAGGAAGGGGACACAAGGAGGACCATATATACCAGGAAAGGAACACAAAGAGGACTATATATACCAGGAAGGTAACACAACGGGGATCATATATACCAGGAAGGGGACACAAGGAGGACCATATATACCAGGAAGGGGACACAAAGAGGACCATATATACCAGTAAGGGAACATATATACACAAGGAGGACCATTTATATCAGGAAGTGGACGCAAGGAGGACATATATTCCAGGAAGGGTACACAATGAGACAATGAGTACATATATACCAGGAAGGGGACATACATACACAAGGAAAACCGTAAATACCAGGAAGGCGACATATATACACAAGTAGAATCATATATAACAGGAAAGGGACATATATACACAAGGAGGACCATATATGCCAGGAAAAGGAGCATATATACACAAGGAGGATCATATATACCAGAAGGGGACATATATACACAAGGAGGACCATATGTAAAAGGAGGAAGGCCATATATACCAGGAAGGGGAGATATATACTAGGAGGAAGATCATATATATCAGTAGGAGGACCAAAGATATCAGGAAGGGAAGATATATACCCTGAGGAGTATCATATATATATCAGTAGGAGTACCATATATGCCAGGAAGGGAATCATATATACCAAGAAATATACAAAGGTCCGTGTGTGTATGGGGGGGGCCAGTCCAAATTTCGCACTGGGGCTTATCAGACTCCAGTTAAGCCACTGGCCAATGCATTAAACTATTACAATAAATCAAGGAAGACAATAAGTAAACGATGAATTAATCCAAAAATCTTACTATTGTGCAAGGAGTAAAGTTAAAAATAATAGAAAACCTGTTTCCTCTCATGTTCTTGATTTTTATTTCGGTGACTGGCTTAATTAAATTACACATTCTAATGAACACAATACATAGAAATATGTTCAAAGATCTGACAGCAAAAAATGAAAGTATTTACTCTCTCATCCCATTTCCTTAGTGACATGTTGTATCTTTTTGGAGTGCGCAGTTCGAGGTGTGGATCATAAATTCTCCAATAATCTCCGCTATGCCGTGTATCACGCTGTGTATATTATTAATGCGCAAGCAAAGATATTCATAGGATGGCTTTAAAGGATGGAGAATCTGTCACAACTTCAGGATATGGACTGGCTCTCATTCATACAGAGTTAATTAAAAAGTGACAGCCTTAAATTAGCATCTCGCTATATTATTTCAAATAAGCTCACTTTTTCACCCAAATGAAAGCTTTCATTTCTCGAGCTGCCATTCTTTCCTATTGAATAAAACTTTATCTTTAACCTTCTGGTGAAACCTCTTTTCCCTTTCTATGGTGGAAAAAAAAACTAAATCTGAATGCAATATGTCCAAAATATGTCAAAATATAGATTTAAGTTCATTAGAACTAGGTGGGAAATTTCTACTCGTAAAATATAGCATATTGGTAACACCGGAAGAATAGACAAACACTTAAAAGGATTGTAAGAAGTTTGGAAGTTATACCCTATCCATAGCTGATCGCTGGGTGTCTAAACAATGGGACCCCCACTGATGCTATGAATGGGAGCTCTCAAATATCCCCAGCTGGTCTTCGGCACTCCCATTAGGCATGAATGGAATGGAGGTGCAAATGCTTAACCTTCACTCACATGGAAGAGCCCCCATTTTATTATTGGTAGAAGTCCCAGCAGTCAGATTTCTCTAATACGTACCATGGGAAAGCACAGTCTTTCTATTGCCACACCTCCACCCAACTGGTTCCTGTACAGACTAGTGCTCCAACTATGCAGTCCCTGAAGGCACCTGCACACACTGGGCTATCCCTAACTTCAGGACTAGGAGGTGACTGCTCAAAGCTTCACTTCCTCTTCGGCTGTCGACAGTTTCATGTACCTCCTACGGAAGCAGGGAAGAAATTGCTAAGCACAATAACCAAAACAGGGCAAGCTTACAGAGAAACACTATTACACCCATGACTGTTAGGTAGCAGGGACAGTGTGTGCATAATTTGTCCCTCAAAACTAGGGATTTCTAGGCTAATCCATATCTCCATAATTACCCCTAAACGAGGGGATGTCTGGGTGTCATACCTTGCTAAGCTTCTGATTATGAGTCACCTAGATATCCCCCTTCCAAGGAAATGAAGGGGCAGAAGAGCAAGGAAACTCACAGGGAACCTAGGCAAGGCAACACATATAACAGGGCTCAAAGAACTTTGTGGTTAGAAGCTTTGCTGCTAAAAGAATGACACCTCTGCTTAACAACAACAAGCTCCTTCCCAGGTCAGAATACAAATTCCATTTCAGGCATGAAGTGAGGCCAGGGCTGTGTATATATAGCAGAAGGGAGAGATAATCACAAGCTGTAGGTGAAATGAAGGCTTAGAGAATTCTCAGCCAGCAGGGAAAGGGTCCTTAACCCCTTTTAGCATAGAAGGGCAAGTTCATCAGAAAAACAGTCAAGAGAGCTCTACAGAAGACCTGCGATTGATAATACACTGAGACCTCCTGACCGCTGGTCCCCAAGAGTTGACATAAGCAAACAGCACACTGATGTCATTAGACCACAAGAATTTGAGAAGTTTTTTCCTGTCCTATGGATAAGTAATTAATTCCAGAACTGCTACAACCCCATAAGAGTCTCTAGTCTTCGAATCTCTGTTATAATGACTATGGCACCCCATTATCCCTGATACATCAACCATACCATGAAGATTTTACAGAAATTTTACTTAAAGGGTAACTGTCACTTACAGAAATGTTTAGATATTATTGGTGCTAGTCAGTGATGAGTGAGCACTACCATGCTCGTGTGCTCAGTACTCCTAACGAGCAGTCAGACGCTCAGACGGGTTCAACTCATGGGCCGAGTAGAATGAAAGTCAATGGAATGGAGCATTTTTCCAGAATTTTTTTCCCATTGGTTTCCATTATACTATGGAATACCATCATAGTCATGTGCTCTTATAGCACTGACACTTGCACATTACAGGACATCAGTATTCCAGTGTGATGATTCACCGCGCCAGGACTCAGACCTCCTGCACGTGAGCAGGTGCTTTGGACACTGCCTCATCCTGCCTCATCTATAGGCCACAGCCTTAAAAAGACCTACAGTCTATAGCACAGAGACCCAGGGGCGGACCTACCGTGGTGCAGCTGGTTCAGCTGCACCAAGGCCCCGACCGGCTAGGGGGCCCCTCAAGCCTGCAGGGGGGGCCCCAGCCGACCCCCGTAATCCGATGTCAGAGGAGAGGAGGGTCAGGCAAGGGAAGCAGGAGGCTAGATAAACGAACCCCCCCCCCCTCCGCACCTCACCGACGGCCGCCAGCACATCCCCCCCCCGCTCCATGGCTGCACCAGGGCCCTCTGGGTTCGAGGTCCACCACTGCAGAGAGCGGTATACTTGAGATATACTTGAGAGTAGCGGTAGCTCAAGGTTAGCTGTGGCAACTGTCCCCTCTGCCCCCCTCCCTACAGTGGCCACACTACTGATCATAGGTGTTTTATTTGTGGAAAATGTGGAACACATATGTAAAAAATAACCACATCTAAATGAATTCTTAGACCAAAAAACTCTGCTTTTGGTAGCCATAGACTGGGCTCCATATGGGATCATTATTTGTACTATATACTATATACCATCATAAGGCACCATTATTTGTACTATATACTGAAGTATTGCAAGCCATCAAATGATAGCAGGGAGACTAAAAAACTAAGTGAATAGTAATAAAGTTTTTAGAAAAAACTAAATTAAAGACACAATTTTGAATCAGCCAACTTTTCCCATTATGAAAATAAACATAAGCATTTTTTATGCTTATTTGAAAAGTCTGATGTATCAAAATTTTAAATTAATTAATTCTTAAGGTAATAAAGAAAAATTGTAAAAAAAAATGCCATTTTGCAGTTACTGCACCTTCCTTTAAAAAATTCAATAAAAAGCTATTAAATATGCCGATATACCCCAAATGTGTACAACAGCTTACTCACCAAACAAAAGTCCTTCACTCAGCTCCAGATTCTCTGAAGAGAAAAGTAAAAATACATATGGGTCTGGAATCACTGACCACGTTTTTATTACTAAATTGTGAATTTTTTTAACCACTGACATAAGAAATAAACTTAATTTTGTAAATGTTGTAAATAATCAAATTGGAAGATCCATTTTTAAAACCAAATGAGCATTGGAAGAAATAAAAAAAACCTTCCATAGACCTCACTTGATTGCTTTTCCCTTTCCCTGCTGGTTGAGAATTCTCTTGGCCTTTATTTCACCTGCAGCTTGTGATCATCTCTCCCTTCTGCTATATATACCAACCCTTGGCCTCACTCCATGCCCTGATCTAGAATTTGTATTCTAATCTATGGAAAGTTTGTCTCTGTTAGATGGAGGTGTCATTACTTTAGAAGCGGTGAAGTTTTTATCTGAGCATTTTTTCCACCAACTTAGAATTTTTCCCTCCCTTTTTCAATATATTGTATGTCAAAATAAATGGTGTCATTGAGAACAAAAGTGCAAACGATGAAAAGTTGTAGCAGAGGAAGGAAAAATGAAGTGAAAAAACAAAAATGTTATGGTAATACTCTCTTTGACCTGCGGGGGAGCTGCAGGGGAATTTACTGTTTACTGGCAGATTCTGATCACTGATCGTTTTATAGATTATTATTCTGGGGCTTTTCTAACAAACCTAAAGAGGACTACCCCCTTAAATCCTGGCACCACATACCATTAGCGGTTTTGCATTTCTCAATGACCTTTTTTATCTGGCACTTGCGTGCAACTCGTCCACGGAAATGAAACTGTGACATTGGATTTTCGACTGTAATTAAATAACAAACCATACTCGGCTCTTTGTTTCATGTAGTGTTGAGCTCAAAATCCGAATACAGGAACTACACAAATTAATATTGTCAATAGAATGGATTGAAGACAATTGCCAGAAAGCAGAGTGTGCCGAGTCAGTGCTTTAGCGCAGTTTGCGGCTCTCATGTTATTCCCAGAGACAAAACAGTACAACGGTTAGCTGTCAGCCTGCTAATGTCATCATTCCAAGGACCCTGTCACTCTTCTGCAAAAAAAATGAAATTGGAGATGTCTTTTAACAATGGAACGGAGGCAGAGGCAGCTCCAGTGGAGAGATTTAGTAATCCATAAGGAAATAAAGTAGAATAGATTACATGCTGCTTTCAATAAAATAATGAAAACTCTGTTATCTGAAACAGTTGATCTCACCTAAAGCAATTATTTTTGTTTAGCCCTAGGTATAGATCTGACTAGGAAAAAAGCCATAGTCCAATAACAGATTTGTATAAATTCCCACTGATACAATACGTCAGGATTTCTGTAAACACACCAAGCACACGTTCCTAGGTTTTATAGACTAACAGATAATAATGCTCTAGACCTGGACCTCTTGGTCTAAAAATTCCACTAATTTGGTATAATATAAAAGAGCCTTGTGCCAAGTTAGAAGAAATAGTTGTCTGTTTGGGTTTGGTATGGAGAAGAGTCTCTGGACCATCAGTGGGGTCAGATCAGGATGAAGCTCAGGACGAAGCTCAGGACCATGGTAGGTGGCAGCAGCTTTATTGGACCTGGATGTCAATTTGGATATTAGCTGGGAAATGTTATAGGATGATGGCACTGATGGGACATCACTGGCACCTTTGTTAAAGCACAACTAGAAAATGGGTGGGAGTATTAAGAGCAATGCACACAACCAATTCTATTGCTAATGTCCATGTTGATTGCATTACTACTTACAGCAAGGCTATTGTCCAGGGAGACTAGCAGCTGGTGTAGCCAGACTTATTACCAATGTTCTTTTTGAATGAAAATTAGCTATCCTCTAGGAAGAAGAAAGCTGGAATTCTAGTGCCACTTAATGGAGGTAGCTAGATAAAGAAACACTGTCTTCCCCCTAATGGTCCTTAACTTGAGGTAACTACTCCATGAGTCAATTTCCTGCACCCTAACAGACCTTATCTGAAGGTAGCTATATTATCAGCCAATGTCCTCTCTAATAGATATTGACTAAACATAGCCATCATATGAGTCATTGTCTCCCACTCTCTAACAGACATTGACTGGAGGTAGCTACGTTATGTGTCAATGTTTCTCCCTCTAACAGACCTTGACTGGAGGTAGCTACACTGTGAGTCAATGTCCTTCCGAATAGACCTTGACTGAAGATAGCCATCATATGAGTCAATGTCTCTCCCTCTAACAAACATTGACAGGGGGTAGCTACTGTTTAAGTCAATGTCTTCCTTAATGGATCTTGACTGGAGGTAGCTACCCCATGAGCCAATGTCCTCCCTCTAATGAACCTTGCTACTCGATAAGACAATGTCTTCTCCTCTAACGGATCTTACCTCAAAGTCGATACCCTAATATTCAATATCCTTCAACTTAATTGTCCTTGACTGGATGTAGCTAAAGTATGAGTTAAAATTCTCTCCCCAAATGAATGTTGACTGGAGTTAGCTACCCAATGAGTCAATGTCCTTTCCCTGAATGGATCTTCACTGGACATAGTTTTATATGATTCAATGACTCTTCTTCTAACAGACCTTGACTAGAGGTAGCTACTCAAAGAGCCAATGTCCTTCCTCTAAAAAATCTTGCTACTCTATAAGTCAATGTTTTCTTCCTGTAACAGATAGTGACTGAAGGTAGTTACCCTATTCAATGTGCTCTCCCAAAATTACCTTGACTGGAGGTAGATAAGGCATGAGCCAATGTCTTGCTTAATGGACGTTGACTGGAGATAACTACCCTATGAGCCAATGTCCTCTCCCCTAACGGATCTTGACTCAAGGTAGCTACCCTATTATTACATTTTTTTACCTTAATTGCCTTGAATGAAGATAGCAAAGATATGAGTCAAAGTCCTCTCCTCTAAGGAATTTTGACTGGAGGTAGCTACCTAATGAGCCAATGCCCTTCCCCTGAATGGACCTTGACTGGACATAGTTATCATATGATTAAATGTCTCTCTTTATAACATAGCTTGACTAGAGGTAGCTATCCTATGAGCCAATGTCCTCACTCTAACAAACCTTACTACTCTATACGTCAATGTCTTCTCCCCTAATGTATCTTGACTGGCGGCAGCTACCCAATGAGTTCATGTTCTTCCCCTGAATGGGTCTTGACTGGAGGTAGCTACCCTATGAATCGATGTCTTCTGCCCTAACAGACCTTGACTGGAGGTAGGTGTCCTATGAGTTAATGTCATTATCATGATCGAACCTTGACTGGAGGTAGTTAACCTATGTCAATATTTTCCCAACAAATGAGCCTTGACTGGAGCTTGCTACCTTATGAGTCAATGTCCTCTCTCTTATAATGAACATTAACTGGAGGAAACTACCCTAAAGGTCAATGTCACCGTAACAAACTGCTTCGAATATTTAGCCACACCTGAGTTTTGTGCCAACAGAAGGGAAACCCATCTGTACAAATTTCAGAAGAGAAGGGTACAGGTTTTAGGGGGAGGAGAGAAATAGTACTACCAGTTGGAGGCATATCACCCATACAAACAATACCTTGATGAGGGGAAAGAGCAGCTGTCAGGATGTCTAAGTTCCAATTTTCTCTTAATTTTGCTTCCTTCATTGGTGCCTAATGGATCTGATTGACTATAATCAGATTAGTGATGACCAGATCGCTGCATTGTACTGTGGTTCTTTTTTGGGGAATTTTGAATGGAGTTTGATTTTATTAGCCTAAACAATAGTCTTTTCTGCAAAGCACATCATTGAGTTTCAATCAGTCTCAGATGCAAAATGTGCACAAATCCTGGTCATTGGGAGCTCTTATGGATTAGGTTTCCATGGCTGAACAGCTGATCACACGTGATCACTATGCAGAATATTTAGCATTGGCTGCATTTCACCAGTGGACCATGAAGCATTGGAAATTCATTTTCCAAAGTCACCATCTGGCAGCGTCTTGGACTAATTGGCAGATGCCAGGTCAGCTCTTTCTTGGTGGAACATGTAGAAATATCTTCAATACCTCATAGAGAAGAAGTAATGTTACGTTTTTATGTGTCAGTTTAGTCTCTTTAGGTCTTGTAAGTGGAGGTCTTAATACTAAGCACAATAGGTTCTCCAATTGTTTTAGTAGAACATTGGTTCCATATACAACGTAGGGTCCATTAAACAAAATTTGGTGATACAAGGAACTGCTATCTCCTCTACAGAACTCTGACCTCGCTGTCATCAAAACATTTTGGAAGAACTTGTAATATAGCAATAATGGAACAAAAACCAGCTGACTCGCTTCCCTGAATCGGAAGCGAACAGCCCGGACATTCACCTGTGCAAGGAGGTGGTAAAAGAGTCTTGTCCAGCTTCATCCAGCGAATTTCAGAGTCAACTCATTCCTTCCACAGGAAGGAGTGAGTTGACTCTGAAATGCGGTGGAATAATAACTTGCATTGAAGAAATCTCATTCTCATGTCTGTTCATCGGGCAGCGCAGGTTTAACGCTTTCTTTCATCTCAGATAAGATATAAAGTTGCTTATCTTCATATGCGCTATTGATTTAAGAAATAAAAATTATAATGATGGTTCCTCAAGAAGTTGGATGCATACAAACAATTGATTGTGGAGAGTGGCGTAACAATCGCGGTCGCAGCAGTAGCGGCTGAGACCGGGCCTGCCCCTGTAGGGGGGCCCACTGTCCGCCGCGACAGTGATCGCGTGTGTCCAAGGAGTGGAGGAAGGACAGGAAGTGAGTGAGTCCTCACTTCCTGCAGCTGTGCCCACCCCTCCTCTCAACGGCGGGGCAGCTGACCGCGGGAGGCACATTACGGCAAGTCCAACTCTAGCTATCCACCACCAGCACCCCCCCCCCAGCAATGGTAAAAAATTCCCACTAGCACCCCCCCGCTCAGCAAAATTCCTACTAGCACCCCCACCCCCGCTCCTCACCTGTGGGGCCCCGGTGTAAACGCTGCATCGGGGCCCGAAAAGGTGATGTTACGCCACTGATTGTGGAGTTGGCTTTATTTCTGGAAGTGATATCACTAGTGATGAGCGAGCTCTACTGTGCTTGGGTGCTCGGTACTTGTAACAAGCAGTTGATACTCAGATGGGCACAACTCGAATGCTGGAGTATAATGGAAGTCAATGGGGAACTCGAGAAGTTTTCCGGAAGATCTTTGAGTTCTTCATTGATTTCCGTTATACTCGGTACAAGAGTAGCGCCCATCTAAGTGTCCAACTGCTCATTACGAGTACCGATCACCCGAGCATGGTTGAGCCAGCTCATCACTAATCACTGGACACCACACAATGAACAGGAGAGGGCTATACTAAACTTTCTTATAGGTAACTAGCTGTAGTACCCGGCTACGCCCGGGTTAATAAATAACTGCTGTTAGCTATAACAAAATAGAATTTGAATATGTCATATTAATGACCTGTAGGAAAATAGAAGCTGAGCTGTGATTGATTGCTATAGGCAGCCTAATAAATCTCCAGCCAACAGTAAACCCTCCCCCTGGCCGGGTAGTATATGTTACCTCACACATACACATAATAGACAGCTCATGTGACTGACATCTGCCTTAATTCCCTATATGACACATGTGTTGCACATTGGCTGTTTTTAATCAGATGTTTATGTTTGGAAAATAAAGATAGCAGACATATGAGGCGAGTTGTGTGAGGTGATTTGTGCACATATGTGTCTGTCTGTGTGGTGTGTGTGTCCCTGGGGTGTGTATGTGTGTGTCCCTGTGGGATGGGGTCTGTGTGTTGTGTGTCTCTGTTGTGTGTGTCTCTTTGTGGTGTGTGTGTCCCTGTGGGGTAAGTGCATGTGCCCCTATAGGGTGTTTATGTGTGTGTGCCCTGTGTGGGGGTCTGTGGTGTGTGTGTGTGTGTGTATCTGTGTTGTGTGTGTCTCTTTGTGGTGTGTGTGTCCCTGTGGGGTGAGTGCATGTGTCCCTATAGGGTGTGTATGTGTGTGTGTGTCCCTGTGGGGGGGTGTCTGTGTGGGGTGTGTGTGTCTCTGTGTTGTTGGTGTCCCTTTGTGGTGTGTGTGTGTGTCCCTGAGGGGTGAGTGCATGTGTCCCTATAGGGTGTGTATGTGTGTGTGTCCCTGTGGGGGGGGGGTCTGTGTGGTGTGTGTGTGTCTCTTTGTGGTGTGTGTGTGTCCCTGTGTGGTGAGTGCATGTGTCGCTATAGAGTGTGTGTGTGTCCCCTTGGGGGGGTGTGTGTGTCTTTGTGGTGTGTGTTTGTTCGGGTGCGTGGTGAGTATCCAATGTTGGGGCTGCACCTTAGCGACTATACACTTGCTGTTACTCTTTGTGTGCGTGTGGTGTGTATACATGTCCCATGTGTGTGGTGAATATCTCATGTTGGGGCCCCACCTTAGTGACTATATGCTGGTATATGCTGTTAGTCTTTGGCACTATCAATAAGCCCCTCTCATTCACAACTGTCAACTGGTAACTGTCACTTTTTCCCCATTATGTAGATAGGGGCAAAATTGTTTGGTGAATTGGAATGCGCGGGGTTAAAATTTCGCCTCACAACATAGCCTATGACGCTCCCGGGGTCCAGACGTGTGACTGTGCAAAATTTTGTCTCTATAGCTGACAGCTGTCGATTTTCCTCCCACACGTTTCCTTTCCCTTTTCTCCCATTATGTAGATAGGGGCAAAATTGTTTGGTGAACTGGAACGCGCAGGGTTAAAATTTCGCCTCACAACATAGCCTATGACGCTCCCGGGGTCCAGACGTGTGACTCTGCAAAATTTTGCGGCTGTAGCTGCGACGGTGTAGATGCCAATCCCGGATATACACACATACATACACATATACACACATTCAGCTTTATATATTAGATGGATATTGTAGAAGACATAATCCTAATACACAATACGGTCACACTGTATACAGAAATAGACATGTAATTTCTAGTTGACACAACACGTGAAGGAATCTGTCATAATGATTATTTGCACTTTCTTCTTTTTAATTATTGACAATATAACTGCTGCTATTTTTATCTATAGAGCCCATTTTGTTGGCTTTTACATTGGTAAAAGATTGGAAAATAAAAATCACTTTCATGCTAATAATCTGCTGTTCTGTGTTGATTGAACATTTGACCGTAGGACATTGGAGGTGTGGGGTGAGAAAAAGTGTCTGTGAGCAGGTTTTTCTATATAAGATGAGGGCAGCATGATGTAAGGGCAGAGACCCTGATTCCAGTCAGTGGCGAAACTTGAAGCTCATGGGCCCCGATGCGAAAGCTTGAATGGGGCCCCCAATTATTGCTAATCTTTAATAGCATTAGCCTTTTTCCATAGACCAAAGGGACTTTTGGGGCCCCCCTAGGCTTCAGGGCCCGGGTACGATTGCAACCCCTGCACCTGTTGTTGTTACGCCCCTGATTCCAATGATGGTGTAGTTTGCAAAAAGTAATCACAGTTTTATCTGCTGTAGATCCAGCAGATCTATGAATGCTGAGCTTTGCACAACCCCGCCCACACCAGTGATGCATAGGCAGAAAGCTGTCAATCAGTGGTGAGGGCGAGGTTACACAAAACAGGAGGATTACATGGCATGAGCCAAATACTGATAACCTCCTAGTGATAAAACACTGATTTTATTGAAACATCAAAAAGCAGCCCAGTAAGTGACACTTCGCTGGAATCAGGGATTCTGCCCCTATATCATGCTTCTCTCAGTTTAAATATCAAAAACCTGCTGACAGATTCGCTTTAACATCATAAGAAAAGGGGGAACACCTCATGGGAGGCTATGGAGATCCAGCAGAATTAAGACAACCATCAGAATCATTTTTTCTGATGGACCCATGGAACCCAAATCTGATTTTGTCTGATTGACACATACACCTAAAGCTTCAAATGCAGGTTTATTTTAAATCAGTGGAGATGAGTATGCTATACCTAATATTCTAGGATGATATATGTGACATACTGTAATGGCTGTCTCAGCATATTTTAGTAACTTTAGATTTGATTTAGCTTTTAGAGATGTTGTTACCTCCATGGATTCTAAATGGTTTATCGGAGGGTCGCTTTTAAGACCTGAGTGACCAAGACAAATTTTTCATATCTGACATGTTTTGCTTTATGTATTGATAGAATGTTTGCCAATGATTCTGAGTTTGATTTTTGTGACATGTTGTACTTTATCTTAGTGCTAAATTTAAGTCAACATGTTTTGCAATTAATTATCAAAATAATAGAAATTCGACAAAAATGTAGAAACATTTCCAATTTTTAGACTTTAGAAGTCAGATATTTACTCTATGCACAAAAGTTAATGAATATCATTTCCCATATGTCTACTTTATGTCAGCATCTTTTTTTAAACATCCTTCTATTGGTGATTTTCCTGAAGAAGGAGCAAGTTTGCGCTCCGAAACACGTAGAATAAAATCACTTTCTTCATCTATCCATCCTATGGATCCTATTGCCAATGGCACTGCTTTATTCACATTTCTACTACCGGATCACTGCCTCTTCCTCATGGGGACTGCTCTAGTCGTGTCAATACGTATGTTGTTATACCTTACAAAAGGATACCAGTGGAGCCGTCAGGGCCACACCAATATCACTCCCAGTGAATTAGCACACTAACTTCTCTTTAGGCAAACCATTGAATTTCTTTATTATTAAAAATATTTTTTAATTATTAAAATAATTTTTTTAATAATAAAGAAATTCAATGGTTTGCCTAAAGAGAAGTTAGTGTGCTAATTCACTGGGCGTGATATTGGTGTGGCCCTGACGGCTCCACTGGTATCCTTTTGTAAGGCATAACGTTGATAAAAGTGAAGCACGAGATTACTAGGGGATTTTATGTTTATGAATATGTATGTTGTGTAGGATTAGTGATGGGCGAACATGAGCTGTAATATTCTGGCATGGACCCGAAACATGGACTTCACTGAGAAGTTTGTTCGGGTTCGGTTGTAAAAATAAGCTAAACAGGAGCATTATACCTACCGAGTCTCCGGCGGCTGCAGGCACACTACTTCCAGGTCCAGCTCATTAACTCCATCTTTATTCACTGCACTGGTTCCAATAGCCAATCACAGACACCCACTCTCTGTGACAGCATCTGTGATTAACTGTGGCGCCCCCACCCTTTGTGCCACCATCTGTGATTGGTTGCCATTGACAATGAAAATGATATCATACGGGTATAAAAATAAATAAATCATTAAAAAATTCTCACAGGACTCCGCTGTATTTTTGATTCTCAGCGCAGATAAAACTGCCAGCAATGGGCTGCCACCCCCAGCTGCCAGATTTGACCTTGGCTGGCAATCAAAAATACAGAGGAGCCCGTTGTTATTATTATTTTTTTTTTTAATTATTTAAATAAATAATTAAAAGAAAAGTGTGGGTTTTGCCCTATTTTTGATTGCCAGCCAAGGTAAAACAAGGCAGCCGGGGCTGCTATTCTTAGTGTGGTGAGGCCAATAATTATTGAACCCCCCCAAACTACAGAATAGAGGTCCACAGCTGCCCCAGAAATTGGCACATTCATTAGAAGTGCCAGATCCTGGTGCTTTACCTGGCCTTTCCCAATGCCGTGGTGCAGTGACATTGGAGTGATAGAAGGGCTTAATGACAGTTGAGTATTGACAGCTGTCTATAAAGCCCTAGATTGGTAATCTAGGCCTCTATATGCACACCTATTACCAATCATATAAAGAAATAGTTCAAAAATAGACACAGAAAAATCCTTTATTTGAAATAAAAAACACAAACCCTCTTCTCTCCACTTTATTTACCCACCCTTTCCCCCCCCCTCAAAAAAAAAACAGGTCCAAAGCAGTGAAACAAACGATGTCCTCCGACAATCCCGGCTCTACTACATCCAAAGGCTGCAGTGATGAAACAAGCATCTTATTGCTGCAGTCTCTTGGATCACACTGACAGTCGCAGGAAAGCAGTGATGTCACTGAGGGCTCCCTGCTGCTGTCAGTGAACTCAGGTTACACCACTGCTAGATTGCAAGACATGGTGACACAGCTGTCCAGTAATCAGTCAGCTGGTTCAACTACATTCACAGCATGGGAAACTACTGCTGTGAACTCAATTTAACCTGTTGCTACTGGATCGCTGGATAGTTGTGTTGATAAGGCCCACAATCTGGCAAACCATCAGCAGATTCAACTGAGTTCACAGCGTGGGAAATTACTGCTGTGAACTCAGTTGAGCCTGCTGCCAGATTGCTGGACAGCCTTGCTGCCATGTCCCACAATATGGCAGCGGGGTCACCTGAGATAACTAACTGCCATGGGGAAGTGGTGACATTACTGAGAGCTTTCTGGCTGCTGTCAGTAGACTCAGATGACCCCACTCCCGCATTGCCAGATTGCAGGACATGGTGGCACGGCTGTCCAGCAATCCGTCAGCTGGTGCAAATAAGTTCACGGCATGGAGAACTAATGCTGTGAACTCAATTTAACCTGTTGCTACTGGATTGCTGGATAGTTGAGTTGATAAATCCCGCAATTTGACAGTCAGGTTATCTTTAGCTTACCTTATTCCTACTTTCTCAGCTATTCCCATATACATAAAGATAGAAATCATTATAAGATGGAGCTTATCACAGTCCGGTTCCCAGGTTCCAGAATCCCGATTTCAGGATCGTAAGTGGGTCCTAGACATCGGACCCTCAGAGACTGGGAAGTCATCATCTCTCCTTACTTTCTACGACCTTCCCGTAGACATGCATATTAGACAGGGCTATGCAGAGCCATGTTCCTCGATTCCAGAATCCCAAGTTTGAGATCGTATGTGGGTCCTAGGAGTCGAACCTTCAGCGACTGGTAATTTATCCCCTCTCCTTACTTTCTCCATTTTTCCCATAGACCTAGACATTCATATAAGATGGGGCAATGCAGAGTTCAGTTCCCAGAATCACGACTTGAAGATTGTAAGTGGACCTTAGGAGTTGAACCTTCAGCAATTGGTAAGTTATCCCCTCCTCTTACTTCCTCCGGCATTCACATAGACATTCAAATAAGATGAAGCTATGTAGAGCCTGGTTCCCAGTTGCCAGAATCCCAATTTCAGGAATATAAGTGTATCCTAGGAGTCAGACCCTCCGCAATTGGTAAATCTTCCCCTCTTCTTACTGTCTCCGGCATTCGCATAGACATCCATATAAGACAGAGCTATGCCGAGCCTGGTTCCCTGGTTCCAGAATCCTGATATCATGATCATAAATGGATCCTAGGAGTCAGACCCTCTGTGATTGGTAAGATATCCCTTTCTTCTTACTTCCTCCGGCATTCGCATAGACATTCATATAAGATGAAGCTATGTAGAGCCTGGTTCCCAGTTGCCAGAATCCTGATTTCAGGAAAATAAGTGGATCCTAGGAGTCAGACTCTCAGCAATTGGTAAGTTTTCCCTTCTTCTTACTGTCTCCGGCATTCCCATAGGCATTCATATAAGACAGAGCTATGCCGAGCCTGGTTCCCAGGTTCCAGAATCCTGATTTCAGAAACATAAGGGGATCCTAGGAGTCAGACCCTCCACAATTGGTAAGTTTTCCCCTCTTCTTACTGTCTCTGGCATTCCCATAGACATCCATATAAGACAGAGCTATGCAGAGCCTGGCTCCCAGGTTCCAGAATCCTGATATCATGATCATAAGTGGATCCTAGGAGTCAGACCCTCATGATTGGTAAGTTATCCCCTCCTCTTACTTTCTCCAATATTCCCATAGACATACACATCCATGTAAGATGGGGATATGCAGAGCCCAGTTCCTAGGGTCCAGAATCCTGATTTCGGGTTTGTATGTGGGTCCTAGGAGTCGGACCCTCAGTGATTGGTAAGATATCACCCTCTTCTTACTTCCTCCGGCATTCGCATAAACATTCAAATAAGATGGAGCGATGTAGAGCCTGGTTCTCAGTTGCCAGAATCCCAATTTCAGGAAAATAAGTGGATCCTAGGAGTCAGACTCTCAGCAATTGGTAAGTTTTCCCCTCTTCTTACTGTCTCCGGCATAGACATCCATATAAGACAGAGCTATGCAGAGCCTGGTTCCCAGGTTCCAGAATCCTGATTTCATGATCATAAGTGGATCCTAGGAGTTGGACCCTCTTCTTACTTTCTCAAATATTCCTATAGACATAGACATCCATATAAGACGGGGATATGCAGAGCCCAGTTCCTAGGGACCAGAATCCTGATTTTGGGTTTACACGTGGGTCCTAGGGGACGGACCCTTAGCGATTGGTAAGTGGTCCCCTATTCGTAGTTTAATATTTTTGGAATAACTCTTTAAAGGCGCCGTCACACCTGGCGACGGGGCAGGGGATGTCGGCGACATCTCCAGCCCCGCACTGGCGAGCTGACAGGCGGCATCGCAGCCGGGGTGTCTGAAAACCCCAGCGGCGATGCAGGACAATGAGAGCCTATGGCTCCCATCGCCTGACAGGTCGCCAGTGGCCGGTTACATGGGCGATGTGTGCACATCGCCCCAGATCAGTCGCCTGGTTTCAGAGCACTGCTTTGAAACCAGGCGACCTCCCGGCGGCGCCAACATCGCCCCTACATCGCCTAATGTAATGCCGATAGGCAACGCACCTACTACGCCTATGTAATCGGCGGCGATGTTGCCCCGTGTGATGGGCCCTTAAGTGTTTTTTCTTGTAACTTCTAAGATAAGTGACCTTCTTCCTATCTTTCAAGCATCAGTTATCCAAACTCCTCTGTGTAATATTTACTCATCCTATATAGACTTAATCAGGACGGTACCATTGTTACATCAAGACTATAGAGATATTTCCAGTACTTGACCTTGAAGATACCAATTGACCTCTGCCGCTGCTTGTCCCCTATTAACTTTGTAATTCTAGTCTTTACTTCTCCATTATAACTCACAAATCCATGTTTCTTTTCCCTTCTCTCGACCACATAATAATTTAGAAATGCCTACATGAATTTCGAGATTACACCCCTGAGGTGTCTGAACAAGTGCCTGTGAAGTATAATTGTAATGAATTATGGAAAGTAAAGTCATTATGCACATTCTGTTTGGTTGCCGTCCCGACTTTAATGATTAAAAGCTTCTTATCAAATGCGGACTGATAACATAGGGTAACGCGATATTTAAAAAAAAAAAAAAAAAATGAAAAAAATGTCGCTATGTAAATCTTATAGGTCCAAAACACAAAACGGGGATTAATATCCTGACATTGTTTTGCCTATAAAATTACACTGTGTATCATGCTATATTTCATAATGAAATAAAATAAAAGGTCAGATGGAATCTCGGTGATATTTATTCATAACGCATAATGAATGGAAACACCAGTCTCCTTTTGGCAAGGTACTGTGCCGCAATAAAAAGAGGACCCTGCGAGCGCTGGCTCTCCGCGCATCGTACACACTATAATTATCCATCATCATTTAGGACATGTTTAATAGCTTTGGAATTTTAAACCTGTACATTACACGGTGACAAAAATAGCATGTTGCTGAAAAAAAAGGGGGCGATCTATAAAGCTCATGTCAGGAGCCGCAACGTATCAAAGGAAGCCGTAACCATTCCTGTAATATCCAGATTAAGGCCAGATAATGAAGCCTTTGGCAGCAAAAGGAACAAAAAAAATATACAGTCGCGTTAATATTAAGTGTCACCGTGTGCGAACACTAAATAATTTAGTGTACTGACCAATAGAATTTCTTCTATTATTACGAATAGTTGTACGTTTTAATAGATTGTAGAATAAAAGTAAATTCCACAATTGGATGTGTTAGAACAAAATGTTCCTGTCCCGAGATTTTCTTATAAATGTGTCCCTGTGTAATGTAGGTGTCCGACCATGTAGGAACAGGTTGGATATACCACAGCTCCTGGGCAGGGGAGGAAGTAAGAGGGTATACAGACATTACAGCCGGGGATCACAGAATATAAGAGTATACAGGCATTACAGCCAGAGGTCACAGAATATAAAGGTATACAGACATTACAGCCGGGGATCACAGAATATAAGTACACAGACACTGCAGCCAGGGATCACAGAATGTAAGAGTATACAGACATTACAGCCGGGGATCACAGAATATAAGAGTATACAGACATTACAGCCGGGGATCACAGAATATAAGAGTATACAGACATTACAGCCGGGGATCACAGAATATAAGAGTATACAGACATTACACCCAGGGATCACAGAATGTAAGAGTATACAAACATTTACAGCTGGGAATCACAGAATATAAGGGTATACAGACATTACAGCCAGGGATCACAGAGTACAACAATATACAGATGTTTACAGCCAGGGATCACAGAATATAAGGGTTTACAGACATTACAGCTGGGGATCACAGAATATAAGAATATACAGACATTACAGCCGGGGATCACAGAATATAAGAGCATACAGACATTACAGCTGGGGATCACAGAATATAAGAGAATACAGACATTACAGCCGGGAATCACAGAATATAGGAGTATACAGACATTACAGCCAGGGAATCACAGTATATAAGAGTATACAGACATTACAGCCGGGGATCACAGAATATAAGAGTATACAGACACTAGAGCCGGGGATCACAGAATATAAGAGTATACAGACATTACAGTCGGGGATCACAGAATATAAGAGTATACAGACATTACAGCCGGGGATCACATAATATAAGATTATACAGACATTACAGCCGGGGATCACAGAATATAAGAGTATACAGACATTACAGCCGGGGATCACAGAATATAAGAGTATACAGACATTACAGCCAGGGATCACAGAGTACAACAATATACAGATGTTTACAGCCAGGGATCACAGAATATAAGGGTTTACAGACATTACAGCTGGGGATCACAGAATACAAGAGCATACAGACATTACAGCTGGGGATCACAGAATATAAGAGAATACAGACATTACAGCCGGGAATCACAGCATATAAGAGTATACAGACATTACAGCCAGGGAATCACAGAATATAAGAATATACAGACATTACAGCCGGGGATCACAGAATATAAGAGCATACAGACATTACAGCTGGGGATCACAGAATATAAGAGAATACAGACATTACAGCCGGGAATCACAGCATATAAGAGTATACAGACATTACAGCCAGGGAATCACAGAATATAAGAGTATACAGACATTACAGCCGGGGATTACAGAATATAAGAGTATACAGACACTACAGCCGGGGATCACAGAATATAAGAGTATACAGACATTACAGTCGGGGATCACAGAATATAAGAGTATACAGACATTACAGCCGGGGATCACAGAATATATAAGAATATACAGACATTACAGCCGGGGATCACAGAATATAAGAGTATACAGACATTACAGCCGGGGATCACAGAATATAAAAGTATACCGACATTACAGCCGGGGATCACAGAATATAAGAGTATACAGACATTACAGCGGGGATCACAGATTATAAGAGTATACAGACATTACAGCGGGGGATCACAGAATATGAGTATTACAGACAGAGATCACAGAATATAAAAGTATATAGACATTTTAACCAGGGAAAGAGCATTGTTGAGCACACAGCAGATAGGGCTGTGGTCATTGTTTTGTGTTTATTAATAGCGATGGACAAACCCACTAATGTTTGGGTTCAGCAAACTCGCCCAGACTTTTTTTAAAGTTCTGGGCCGAAAGTAACTCGAACTTGAGTCCGAACCCCAAATTCAGACTGTTAGGTTATGGGATCGGGGCTAGGAGTCTGTATAAGAAAGAAGATAGTTATTAAACAACATTATACTTTTCGCCGTCCACTCACTTGTACTTCTGGGACCGCTCATTAACTTCCTTGATACCCACTGCAGAGGAACCCAACAGCCAATTACAGATGCTGTCACAGAGAACTTCTGGTTTATTCACTGCTCTGCCGGCGGTTGGCAATCTCCGGCGGCTGGCGGCAGAGTTCGGATTTGACAGCAGGGTTCACCTCAGGTCATAGCCTGAGCTATGACCTGAGGTGAACCCTGACTGTTGTAGTCATTTCTCAGACTGCACTTGCTCTGCATAGACATGTGTGTCTATGCAGAGCGATGTATCAGTGCTGAGATTGCGTTTATGGACTACGTCGGAAGAGGATTTTTTTTAATAAAGTTGGAGTCACTAAATGTCTTTTTTGTTTTATTTCTAATAAAAAAATATTTTCTCTGTGTTGTGTTTTTCTTTTACATAATTTACTAGAAATTCATGGCGGTCATGTCTACTATTGGCGTGACCGCCATGAATTTCGGGCTTAGGGCCAGCTGATAATACAAAGCTGGCCCTAACCCCTTTATTACCCAGTGAGCCACCGCACCAGGGCCCTGGAAGAGTTGGGTTCAGCGCCAGAATATGGCGCTTCAATAAACGCACCATTTTCTAGGGTGGCTGCGGGCTGCCATTCGCATTGGGGGGTGCCCAGGAAGGGGTAATAAAGGGGTTAGGGCCAAGTTTTTGTTATCAGCTGGCCCTAAGCCCGAAATTCATGGGGTCACGGTAATATTAGACATGACCGCCATGAACTTCTATTAAATTGGTTAAATAAAAACACAACACCAAGAAAAAACATTTTTATCTAAAAAAAAAAAAAAAAAAAAAAAAAAAAAACACGCTTAGGGACTCCATCTTTATTTAAAAAAAATCCTCTTCCATCCGACATAGTCCAGTTCAGAGTTCTTCTTTAGCTCTGCTACATCTCTGGTAGAGAACCTCCACCAGAGATGTAGCAGAGCTGTGCACCCATGGGAAAGTTCATGTGAGTTCATGCAGGCAAGCATGAACTCACATGAACCCTGCCAGCACTGCTACTTCAAATGAACAGCTGACCTGAGTCAGCTATTCATTTGAAAATCTAGGCAGGAAGTGTCAAAAAGAGAAAACCGGTTTGAAAACCGGATTCACCCGGATTGCCCCAGTCCGGAGCAATCCGGGACCATAGAGCCCCATGTTATGGGGCGCCGGATTGCACCGGACAAGTACAATCCGGGAGAATCCGGTTTTTAAACCGGTTTGAAAACGGATTCTCCCAGATTGTACCCGTCTGGTGCAATCCGGCGCCCCATAACATGGGGCTTTATGGTCCCAGATTGCTCTGGACCGGGGCAATCCGGGAGAATCTGGTTTTACCACAGTTCACGACCACGGACAGCTCCCTGCTGGCCGCGGTCGGTTCTGCGCTCCGCCGCTGCCTGACAGCAGGATCCTCCGCTCCCCCCGCAGCCTCCCAACCCGATCCTAGGTTAGGATAGGGTGAGGAGGTGGTAGGGGGAGCGGAGGATCCCGCTGTCAGGCGGCAAGGAAGCTGTCAGCGGCTGTCAGCATTGTTTAAAAGCCGGCGGCTTTTTACCGCTGGCTTTTAAACAATGAAGTGGGGAATTGCAGATTTTTCCTGTGCTGCCAGACCTCTTTATAGGGTCCAGCAGCAGAGGAATTACTCGCAATACTCGCTTCCCCATTGACTTACATTGGACTGGCTAGACTCGTAACGAGTACCCGAGTATCGAGACCTACTCGTTACGAGTCTAGCGAGTCCGAATATTTCAGTACGTGCTCATCCCTAGTGTGCACTAATATTCCCACCTCATTGAGTCAAACAAAACGTTTGCAGGACCTTGATCAGGAAGTCATGTTGGTAGCCCTGCAAACCATCCCCTACTTTCTGGCATCACCAAAGCCTTTTATAATTAGTTTTCCAAATGCAATGTTAACTGTGCATCATGCCACAATGATGACGTAGCACAAGGCTAAAGTGGACAAGTGGAATTGTAGAAGGATGGCAGTGATGAGTAAAGGCAATCTGGGTAGCTAGTCTGACCCTGTTGACTGGGAGTCTCTAGCTGACCTTGTTCCCAAAATTACCTCTAAAGATGAGGATGTCTGGGCCACCACCCTTGCTCTGCTCCTGATTAGTCCCGGGCTAACATTCCCACACTTCCACTCAGGGAATGGGATAGAAACAGCAACTCGCCACAAGATTACTCTCTCAAAGGAAAAGGCTTCTGGAAGGCTTCAGCACAACTGCACAGCATCCAAACAGCAAACGATCAGAATAGAAACTGAAGTCTTTCAATGACACCAGCTGATGGGTAATGGGATTATTTAGAGGCTACGGCATTGGACTACTGCATCACCTGACACACACAGTAGCAGCAGTTCACCTGGAGAGCTACAGCCAGGTAATGCTATGGACAGCTAATACTGCTACAGCTACTGATATTAACCCTAAATGCACCAACACAGATAAACACATGTAGCAGAGACTGCAGAGCAGACTACACGTGACACCAAGACTTACGGTAACTTTATGGTGGAATTTGTGGAGGGAGTAAATGACAGTTCTCTCATTTATAGCGTAAACTAATTTTATGGAGAAAAAAATATTTTAAAAATTAATGTATTATTTCACAATAAAATGTGACTCAAACAGAAGATTGATGGAAATTCTGATGTCACCTCTGATCCTACACGTTTTCAGACAAGATACTATGAGGCTTGCATGTTCTCCAGTTCATAAGTCTAACGGGAACATAAGGACCGGATTGAACATTAAAGTCTTAGTTTGATACATCCAAGTCTTCAGTGACACATACGTAAGATGAGAGGAGCGCCGCAGTGATTCTCTACCTGTCCATTCTCACCAAGATCTATTATAGTCACATGAACCATTACGATTTGAACTTGAGCTTTTTTCTGCAAACCCTTTTTCAAATAAAAATATGTTTCTTGTTTGGGGTCTGACAGCTGCTCACCACTGCATGGAGGGCTGACAGAGTTTTATGGTTCAGTGGTGCTAAAACTATGTTATTTTACCACCTTCTTGTCTCCAGAGATTTATGGTCCACATGTAAATCCACTTAGTGCAACAGGACTGCAGTAAAAAATAAACACCTGTTCATTGCGTCAATCAATTTAAAGTCCACTTTTCAATCCCTGACGTACGGCAGGCTTTTCTGAGTTAAGTCTCCTTTTTTCAGAGTTGTCTATGTGGTTTACAATAAAAATGTCCCAGACCACTGAGTAACTTCCAACTTGTGGAGCTATTGCATATTGCAAGTCTTTGTGCACACGGATCTTTTTGAAGAGGATGAAGTTGAGCAAAAACCCTGCAAGTCTCAAAAACTCCTCAAAATCTGAATTTCTGCTCAGTTTTTGCTCTGAAAACTCAGAAAGAAATACTGTGTGTACTTAGGACACAATCTGGGCCAAATCCCTAAGGGTGCGTGCACACGATCAGTGTACGCAGCGTTTTGGACGCAGCGTCTTGCCGCTGCGTCCAAAACGCTGCGTAGTACAGTGCTAGCATAGTGGATGAGAATTCAAGAAATCCCATCCTCACTATGCGTAACCCGCCCGCAGCGTGTTTGGAGCTGCGGTGCGGGTTGCCGGGAATCCGCTCCTCTGCAGCATGTTTGTTGCATGCTGCGGAGTCGGAAGCGGCTGCCATCAGGTGACTGCAGGGAGAAGCCGCCCTGCACACGCCACACACGGTGAGTACAGAGCGACTGCGGTCTCCCTGCGGCCACCCGCGTCTTCACTCAGATCCAGAGGAGCTGCGTCCAACACGCAGCTCCTCCAGACCGTGTGCAATACCCTTACTCCATTATCTGAAATGAGGGCTCCAAATTTGAAGGGACGCTCCACCATGCTTCACTTATCTGTAGACACTCATTATTGAACCAATCTCCAATTGTTCAGCAGACAAATTCCCTTCTGTTTCATCAACATATTTCACATTTTGACTCATCAGTTCAGAGCAACTACTGCTATTTTGTTTGCACCCCATTGGCTATGTTTTTGGTAATTATTGAGTTGTTTGACCTTCTTTCCATGTTGAAGGTATGTTTTTTGTCTGCAGTTCTTCTTAAAGACCTCTTCTAGCCTTTTCTGAACAGTGGATAGATGTAGTTGGGTCCCACCGGTCGCTGCCAGTTATGAGTTGATCATGAAGCAATGATTGCTTGCATTGGGCATTGCTTCCACCTAGCCACAATCCTACTCCACACTGATGAGGGGCAACACCTCGAAACAGCTGTCTGTGGATGGATACCTGGCCTTGGTATTCCCTTGTCATATCGTTAAACTCGTAAAGAGCTGGATATTGACTGAAAGGGCCACTTAATATGGTGGTTATGGTGGTCTCCTCAAAGAGCCACCCCATGGCTAGGTCCTTCCCTGGAGGGATATCTGGCTAGTCCTGTGTTTGAGACTCCTAAACGAGGCTCCACGTACTCTATTTGCATAGTTCTGAGTTGATGGCACTGCTGGACATCTTCCAATATCAACAGTAAGTAAGCATGATATGTATTTCATCCGCTGCACTAACTTTCCTTGCCTGACTACTACATCTACAGAACGTTGCTCTTATCTTGGTGACCTCAATGCTAACAAATACAGGTAGATAATTATCCATCAAGAAGCGTCTGATTATGCCAAATTTATTCTGCAGCAGAACAACGACCTCAAATTTACAGCAAATATCTTTAAGTAATATCTTCAGCGTAAGGAAGCACAAGGAGTCCTGGAAGTGATTAGGTGGCCCCTATAGAACCCTGATCTTATTACCAATGTGTCTGTCTCGGATGAAGAGAAAGAAGAATTTCCATAAACTTCATACGTAGAAGATCTGTGGTTAAGGATGAGCGAGTACCGCATTATTCGTGCTCGCTATACTCGCAACGAGTAGGCAGCGGTACTCGCTACTCGTTGCAAGTATAGCGAGTACGAATACTTTCACAGTGCATCTATAGATACACTGCGAAAGTAGCCTAATGTCACGTCCTACTGACGGACTACACACGTGGACCCACTGGACCGCGTAAAGCGGATGCTGACACCGGGTGATAGAGAGGCAGACACGTACCGTAGAGTTAACGGGTTTATTACAGACAACAAAAACACAGAACTACACGCCCCTGGAGAGGGCCACAAGGCCGCAACACTGGAGACCCAGCGAGGGAGACCCCGGAGCGCTTGACCCCTATACAGGGATACCGCCGGGATCAGCCTCGAAGGGGCCAATGCTACGGACACAAGTGTTCAACCGACCCCAGGCGACGTGGTAATGAAACAGCACCCGGGAATACAATACGAAACGAGAACCGTGAATACAGAGCACCAGGAGCACGGGGAACTAGGAACGCAGGGAGATCCAGGAACACGGAGAGATCCAAGAACCAGGGAGATCCAGGACCACGGGGAATCCGGATAAGCGGCAGAGGAGCTGCACGGAAACAGTACGGAGAATTGCGAGCACCACGGAGTCCGGTCCGGGGAAGTCCAGGGAAACCACACAAGGACGGTCCGGAGGAAAGGTAGTGACGCAGCACGGAGCAACACGAAGGCAGAACAGCGACACTGCAACAAGAACAAACAGATGTATGTTAAATACTGCAGAATCACAGCATACAATAGGACCAGGACCGGCAACTTCAGGATGAATGAAGAGGGCCGGCAAGGTCTAAGAGTAAATGCACACCTGCAACAAGAACAAACAGATGTATGTTAAATACTGCAGAATCACAGCATACAATAGGACCAGGACCGGCAACTTCAGGATGAATGAAGTTGCCCCGGCAAGGTCCAGAAGCAAGTGCACACTTTATATACCTGCTGCCCTACAGGGACTGGCCGAGAGGCGGGGCAGCCTAATTGGCAGCTGGCCCTATAAAGGTAGCAGAGAGAGCGGCCCCGCCCCCTAGTGAACACACTGAGGGGAAGCAGAGCAGGGCAGCAGTCAGGGAGCGACAGTCTGAGCAGCAGGTGTGCGATGGAGCACCCCGGAACCCCGGGATCGCCTGCGGACGACCTGTAACCTGGAACCCCGACCCCGGAACCGGGAAGGAAGGGTAACTGCACGGGAAGAGGGACGAGCAGGGTGCAGGGCGGAGGCGCTGGACCGCGGGGCAGTTACAGTACTCCCCCCGCCACGCCCCCCGGAACCAGGCCGGCATGAAACCTGCGCAAGAGGCGAGGAGCATTGATGTTCTCCTCCGGCTCCCAGGACCGTTCTTCAGGGCCGAACCCCTTCCAGTCAACCAGGTACCAAGTGGAACGGCCCCTCTTCTTCATGTCCAGGATGGCACTGACCTCGAAGACGTCCGAAGCCGAGACCGGCGGGGGCCGTGCTCCAGACTCTTGGGAGTACCGGTTGAGGACTAGAGGTTTGAGGAGAGACCGGTGGAAAGAATTATGGATACGCAGAGTAGGCGGCAATTTCAGCTGGTAGCATACCTCGTTTATCCTCCGGATGACGTCAAAAGGACCAATGTAGCGAGGGCCCAATTTGTAGGACGGCACCTTGAGACGGACATACTTGGAAGAAAGCCATACCTTATCCCTGGCTGAAACAGGGGGGCGTCCAAACGTCGTTTGTCGGCATGGTCTTTCATCCGTCTAGATGCTTTTTCCAGGGCAGACCGCGTCTCGGTCCAGATCCGGGGGAAGTCACGTGCTACCTGCTCCGCTGCTGGATTTGGGGTTGAGATGGCCACGGGTGTCGGTATCCTTGGATGGTGTCCGTAGACTATGAAAAAAGGAGAGTTATGCGAAGACTCACCGACATGGTTGTTATAGGCGAACTCTGCCCAGGGAAGCAGGGAGACCCAGTTGTCATGATGGGCGTTGATGTAGTGCCGTAAGTAGCCAGACAGCACCTGATTCACTCGTTCCACCTGCCCATTGGATTGCGGATGATAAGCAGATGAGAAATCCAATGTGACATCGAGTTTCTTGCAGAGCGACCGCCAGAATCGGGAGACGAATTGCACGCCTCTATCGGACACGATATGGGCTGGCAAACCATGTAAGCGGAGGATATGAAGGAAGAACAGCTCCGCTAACCGGGGTGCAGAGGGAAGGCCAGGCAATGGTATGAAGTGGGCCATTTTGGAAAACCTGTCCACGACTACCCATACCACTGTGTTACCGGAGGAGGCCGGGAGGTCGGTGACAAAGTCCATCGCGATGTGCCTCCAGGGCTCAGAGGGTACCGGTAGAGGGAGAAGAGGCCCGACGGGCAGTCGCTTGGGCGTCTTGTGACGTGCACAAGAGGAACATGCGGAAACGAAGTCCGTAACATCCTGTCGCATCTGAGGCCACCAGTAGTGTCGTCCTATCAACTGTAGGGTCTTCGTTATACCCACATGCCCTGCGACTCTAGAAGAATGACCCCAGGTCAGGACGTGTCCTCGATCCGCCTCGGCTACCAGTGTTTTACCTGGTGGGGGAAGAGACAGTCGGAGAGGAGCTACTATACCGAGACTGGATGGACTGATGATGGGGCGTGGCTCCTCCTCCTGGTCTTCGACGTGAAAGGACCGAGACAAGGCGTCTGCCTTGATATTCTTGTCTGCCGGGCGGAAATGAAGACGAAAGTTAAAACGAGCAAAGAACAGCGACCATCGTGCCTGCCGGGGGTTGAGCCTCTGAGCAGACTGCAGATAAGCCAGATTCTTGTGGTCGGTGTAGATCACCACTGGGTGTACTGCACCCTCAAGGAGGTGGCGCCATTCCTCCAGAGCCATCTTGATGGCCAGCAACTCCCGGTCCCCGATGGAGTAATTCCTTTCACAGGAGGTAAAAGCTTTGGAGAAAAAACCGCACGTCACCATGCGTCCCGTGGAGGTCTTCTGGGTGAGAACGGCTCCTGCTCCCGAGGAGGATGCGTCCACCTCCAGAAAGAACTGCTTATCCGCCATGGGCCTGTGGAGAGCAGGAGCAGAAGAAAACGCATTCTTGAGCGTTAAAAAGGCGGACTCGGCCTCGGGGGTCCAAGCCTTGGCGGGCGTCCCCTTCCGGGTTAATGTGGTGAGTGGTTTAACTACATCCGAGAACCGAGGAATAAACTGCCGATAGTAATTGGCGAAGCCCAGGAACCTTTGGATCGCCTTGAGTCCCACCGGTCTGGGCCACTTCAGGACGGCGGACAGCTTCTCTGGATCCATTTCGAGTCCGGTATCGGAGACGATGTAACCTAGAAAGGGCAAGGAAGTTTGTTCGAAGACACACTTTTCATATTTGGCGTACAGTCGGTTCTCCCGCAATCGGCGTAGGACCCGCCGGACATCTCGCCTGTGAGTGGGCAGATCGGGGGAAAAAACCAGGATATCGTCTAGGTAGACCACGACACATACATAGAGAAGATCCCGGAAGACATCGTTTACGAATTCTTGAAATACAGCAGGGGCATTGCTCAAGCCGAATGGCATTACCTTATATTCGTAGTGGCCATCACGCGTGTTGAAGGCGGTTTTCCATTCATCGCCTGCTCGGATTCGGACGAGATTGTACGCACCCCGTAGATCCAGCTTGGTGAAGATCCGAGATCCCCGCAGCCGATCGAAGAGCTCGGGAATCAGGGGCAGCGGGTACCTGTTCTTCACCGTTATGGCGTTGAGTCCCCGGTAATCGATACACGGTCGGAGAGACCCGTCCTTCTTCTTTACGAAGAAGAAACCCGCTCCGGCGGGTGAGGAAGACTTCTGAATGAATCCTCGTGCTAGGTTATCCCTAATATATTCTGCCATGGCCTGGGTCTCGGGCGGGTTCAGCGGGTAGATGCGCCCCTTGGGGAGTGAGACCCCGGGGACCAGATCGATGGGACAGTCGTACGGCCTATGAGGAGGTAACGTCTCGGCTTCTTTCTTGTCGAAGACGTCCGCATAGGACCAGTAGGCTGACGGCAGACCGGGTAAGGCTGCCGGAGAGGGAGGCATCCGAGCGGGGCTTACGGGACGAAGACATCGACTGTGGCAATTCGGGCCCCACCGCAAGACTTCACCGGTTCGCCAATCCAGCACGGGTTCATGTACGCGAAGCCATGGCAAGCCCAGCAGGAAGGGAGGGGAAAGGGACGGCAGAACATAGAAGGTGAGACGCTCCGTGTGCAGAGCTCCCACTTGTATTTCCACTTCACCTGTGATGCTTGTTACCGAATCCCGTAGAGGTCTTCCATCAACGGCAGTGATGGTGCGTGGATGCTGTAGAGGATGGATGGGTATACCCAGGCGCTGGGCCGTCTCCTGCTGTACGAAGTTGCCAGCCGACCCGGAATCCAGATATGCCGTCTCCGAATGGCGTAGACTGCCGACCTTCACCTGGATAGAGATTGTAAGAGGTTGAGAGGAATCACCCTCGCCTAGGTTGGCCTCTCTTACCTGACCTAGACGGAGGAGTTTTCCGGCCGCTTGGGGCACTGCCGACAGAAGTGACCGGATCCTCCGCAGTAAAGGCACAGACCCCGGGTAATCCTCTCCTCTCTCGTCTGGGTACTCAAACGGGTGCGATCAACCTCCATGGACTCGTGGCCCGCTTGGGATGCCGAGGGTGCAGGAAGAAGGGGTCGCTGGAATGTGGGAGCCAGACGGGGAGATCGCCTCTCCTGAGTCCTCTCCAGTGTCCGCTCCTTGGACCGCTCTTGAAGGCGGCGATCGATCCGGACAGCCAGGGTAATGAGCTCCTCCAGGGAGTTGGGTAAATCCCGAACAGCCAGTTCGTCCTTGATGCGACTGGATAATCCCCGGCGGAAGACACCGATCAGGGGCTCATCCGTCCAGCGGAGCTCGGAGGCTAGGGTACGAAACCGGATAGCGTACTGACCAACAGACAGGTTACCTTGCTGTAGGGTGAAGAGGGCCTCTGTGGCGGAGGCTACCCGTCCGGGCTCGTCAAAGGTCCTACGGAACGTATCCAGGAAGGCTTGTAGGTTCGACACAATGGGGTCCTCTCTCTCAAGCAAGGGGTTAAACCATGCCAGTGCCTCTCCCTCGAGGTGAGAGAAGCCAGAAATGCCACCCTTGCCTCATCCGTCAGGAATTGGTGGGGTAACAACCGGAAATGGAGTTGGCATTGGTTAATAAACCCCCGACAAGCCTTAGGGTCCCCGGAGTACCTGGTAGGCTGGCACAGCCGTGGATAAGATGCAGCACCAGCCGGGAGTCCGGAGGATGAGGCGGAGACGGAACCCGAGGCGTCTGTCGTTCTCTGTAAGCTGATGAGTCGGTCGTCAACGGAGGACATGAAGGACAGCAACCGGGTCTGCATCTCCCTCTGGTGGTCCAATTCCTGGTGGATACGAAACACCTGGGAGGAGAGAGAGGGGTCAGAGGCAGGGAGAGACCCTAAACGGGCCTCCAAGGACTGGACAAATGACGCGATTTGGTCATGACTCTGGCGGAGTCCGGCAAGCTCTCTCTGGGCATCAAACCTAGCGTCAGCGGGGTCCATGGCCGGGGCAAAGTCTGTCACGTCCTACTGACGGACTACACACGTGGACCCACTGGACCGCGTAAAGCGGATGCTGACACCGGGTGATAGAGAGGCAGACACGTACCGTAGAGTTAACGGGTTTATTACAGACAACAAAAACACAGAACTACACGCCCCTGGAGAGGGCCACAAGGCCGCAACACTGGAGACCCAGCGAGGGAGACCCCGGAGCGCTTGACCCCTATACAGGGATACCGCCGGGATCAGCCTCGAAGGGGCCAATGCTACGGACACAAGTGTTCAACCGACCCCAGGCGACGTGGTAATGAAACAGCACCCGGGAATACAATACGAAACGAGAACCGTGAATACAGAGCACCAGGAGCACGGGGAACTAGGAACGCAGGGAGATCCAGGAACACGGAGAGATCCAAGAAACCAGGGAGATCCAGGACCACGGGGAATCCGGATAAGCGGCAGAGGAGCTGCACGGAAACAGTACGGAGAATTGCGAGCACCACGGAGTCCGGTCCGGGGAAGTCCAGGGAAACCACACAAGGACGGTCCGGAGGAAAGGTAGTGACGCAGCACGGAGCAACACGAAGGCAGAACAGCGACACTGCAACAAGAACAAACAGATGTATGTTAAATACTGCAGAATCACAGCATACAATAGGACCAGGACCGGCAACTTCAGGATGAATGAAGAGGGCCGGCAAGGTCTAAGAGTAAATGCACACCTGCAACAAGAACAAACAGATGTATGTTAAATACTGCAGAATCACAGCATACAATAGGACCAGGACCGGCAACTTCAGGATGAATGAAGTTGCCCCGGCAAGGTCCAGAAGCAAGTGCACACTTTATATACCTGCTGCCCTACAGGGACTGGCCGAGAGGCGGGGCAGCCTAATTGGCAGCTGGCCCTATAAAGGTAGCAGAGAGAGCGGCCCCGCCCCCTAGTGAACACACTGAGGGGAAGCAGAGCAGGGCAGCAGTCAGGGAGCGACAGTCTGAGCAGCAGGTGTGCGATGGAGCACCCCGGAACCCCGGGATCGCCTGCGGACGACCTGTAACCTGGAACCCCGACCCCGGAACCGGGAAGGAAGGGTAACTGCACGGGAAGAGGGACGAGCAGGGTGCAGGGCGGAGGCGCTGGACCGCGGGGCAGTTACACCTAAAAGTTAATAAAAGTTGTTAAAAAATAATAAACTTACATACTCACCTTCCGACGCCGGCACCGGGACCACCAGAGAAGCCATCTGATTGCTGGAAAAGAACCTTTCACTACCAGCCAGTCAGATGGCTGGTAGCGATCTGGCCAATCAGATGGCGCCACGTCACAACTACGTCATTGCTAGCGGCCATCTGATTGGCCAGTTTGCAAGGTCCTGATAGTACATCTAGGACCTTGCAAATTGGCCAATCAGGTGGCCGCTAGTTGTGACGTGGCACCATCTGATTGGCCAGATCACTACTGGCCATCTGATTGGCTGGTAGTGACAGGTCCTTTTCCAGGTATCGGATGGCTTCTCTGGCGGTCCCGGTGCAGGCGTCGGAAGGTGCGTGTGTAAGTTTATTATTTTTTAACAACTTTTATTAACTTTTAGGCTACTTTTGCAGTGTATCTATAGATACACTGCGAAAGTATTAGGACTACTTGCTACTCCCGAGTACACATAATGTACTCGGAGAGTAGCGAGTAGCCCGAATACCGCTACTATTCGGTGAATACTGAATAGTAGCGAGTATACTAGCTCATCCCTATCTCTGGTTCATTCTCCAAAATATTTGGAACAACCTCCCTGCCGAATTTCTTCAATAACTTGAATGTAAGTGTATCTTGAAAAAGTCATGAAGACAGAGCGATCACCAAATATTGATTACATTTAGATTTCTCTTTTGTTCATTCACTTTCAATTTTGTTAATTTATGAAAATCAACTATTAATATTTCTATTTTTGCCACAATTTTTAATTTGAACCTTTTTTTTTCATCTATGCCTAAAACCTTTTTTTCAAAGCTGTACTTACATATACAGTGTTAGACTTTGAGCAATGCTTGCTATGTAGAGGTACCTGATTATACACGGACGGAGGTTTTCAGTTATGTATTTTGAATCAGCATAATCTATAACGATTGAGATGTTTTAATTTGATCACTCTGCTGTATTGAGTCTTAGACTGGGAGCATGGCGCTTGGGAAGCCCTGGGCAGATTACAATGCAAGGTGTTGCTAATAAGTCTGTTTGTCTAAAGTTTGGGATTTGATACCAGGCTGATGAGAGGAAAAGGCCAGTTGATTGATTTTAAAAAGCTGTTACACTTTCAGTAGAGTGGAAAACTTGGAGGTTGAGGAGAGTACTAGCCCATGAAATATCTCCCCTTCCTCTTCCTGTTCATGGAAAAGCAAGGCGTCCAGATCAAAGTAGATTGTCAGTGTCTGACCACAGCCGAGCGATTTACGAGCATCAAGGGCATGAACCCATTAACAGTCACGGTAATTCACTTGTAGGGCAGCAGGAGATGTAGAGTCTCCCTTTCTCAAACATCCTCATTTACCTAAACATCCCCAAATCAACATAAGTTAATGACAAGCCCACCTGAGGAAATGTGAGAAAGGATGTGATTAGCAATGGTGTCTAAGCAAAGGAAAGGTGAAAAATGGAAGAGAATTAACCAAGCAAGCACACCACACTCTCCAACCGGACTTCATGGTGAAGTCAATAATAAAATATGTGAGGTTGAAAAAATGCATTGATTCAATCTTGTTGGGATTAATAATTGAGGTTTCAAAGTTTCACTCTTGGAGAATTTTCATCATTAGGCCACCAACAAGAGATACCTTGGATCTTAGCTTCTTCTCTCAAGAAGATGTCAATTCAAGTTGCCTCAACCTGATGTCCTACAGCAAGGGAGAAGAGGAATTAGATTTCTAACAAATACCCATAACATCTCCATATTCTCACATTTTTCTATGAAGATCACATATTTCCAAAATGGCTTTCAACTAGGGATGGGCGAGTATACCCGCTACTATTCGGAACTCGCCGAATAGTAGCGGTATTCGTGTACTCGCTACTCGCCGAGTAAATTAGGATTACTCGGGAGTAGCAAGTACCGAGTACTTTTGCAGTGTATCAATAGATACACTGCAAAAGTCCTGTAAAAGAGAGGAAAAGTGGTTAAAAAAATAAAAAAATCAGATACTCACCTTAACCGACGGCTGTACCGGGACCGGCCGATGCACATCTATTCATGTTAAAGGACCTTTCACTCTCTCAGCCAATCAGATGGCTGGGAGAGATCTGGTCAATCAGATGCCACCACGTCACAATCACGTGATTGCTAGCAGCCACCTGATTGGCTAGATGGACCTTTCCATCTGGCCAATAAGGTGGCCGCTAGCGACACGTCATTGTGACGTGGTGGCATCTGATTGGCCAGATCTCTCCCAGCCATCTCTGATTGGCTGAGAGAGTGAAAGGTCCTTTAACATGAATAGATGTGCATCGGCCGGTCCCGGTACAGCCGTCAGTTAAGGTGAGTATCCGATTTTTTTATTTTTTAACCACTTTTTCTCTCTTTTACAGGACTTTTGCAGTGTATCTATTGATACACTGCAAAAGTACTCAGAATCGCTATACTTGCAACGAGTAGCGAGTACCGAGACCTACTCGTTGCGGGTATAGCGATTCCGAATAGTACGGTACTCGCTCATCTCTATTTTCAACATATTAAAAGATCTTCTTATACGTGGATGAAATCGAATGGATGGCACATCATAAGTCCGCATACAAGGTTGACACAAAGGATGTGCTTGAGTTGGAATAAATATAAAGAAAATCTATTATAATGTGGCATGGGAGGTATCCGGGGTCGAGGTAGTCATTTCTTATGCCCTGCCATCTTACATGACGGTGGAGGACCTGGCTGAGTGTGTGGACTTCTACTATGCAGGTGCTATGGCCTTGCAGACCGCATGATGGTGTGATGGTGTTGACTCTGGCTACCCACTACCAGATGATGGAAAGCTTAATGAGGGAGACCACCATTCAAAAATGAACTCTTTTCTGAGCCTTAGCTTGGTAGGTGTTATCTACAGTAGATAGCCAGTACACATCTTCTCCAATGTTTCCTCTATAAAACAGATCATTCACATACACAATCTCTTTACTTCCTTGTATTTACTTGTTTCTGCCTCAACAAATCTAGGTTACTTCACCACAACCCAGCTCAGTACTACAGTCCAGATTAGTGAGAATTGTATGCTCTACCCATGTCTCCTTCCCTTTAAAGGGAATCAGTCTGTCAATATGGCTGGTCCTTAACTTCTCTTCTCCTGACACTTTGAAACTCCTGACCTGGATACTCTCTTAAACTTACACCCTCTGTTTCATTCTGGCCTTTCTTAGTTATACAATTGGGGCTGTACTAACAGATGTCCTCTCACAGAACCTCTCTCTAGTTGGTCACTCTGCCCTTTGGTCAATTCAATTCACTCTCTTTCTCTGGATTCTGGATCACGCTACCCTTCTACCTTGGTCTTCTCTCTTGTTAGATACACCCATGTCACGCTTCTCTGCTCTCTAGTCAGAACGTAGGTCTATCTCTGTCATACACTGGGCCCTATCTGACTGGCTACCAGGAAGTCCTCTCTGATCTTGCTACAAAACTCTCCCTTTCTGGGATAGTCCCAGCTCTTAACTCTATCAAGGGCTACTCACTACCTTTTGCTGGGCAGGACATGGCTTCCTCATATGTCAGTGCAAAATATTACACAGGCAATCTTTATAATGCATCACATCATATCACAACACCATATGTGTTTTCAAGGGGGAACGTGGGCAGTATGTCCATCTTCTTACACTACAAAAGGGGCATGGATCTTGTTTTTAGTTATGAGAAAAGATCAGAATGATTACATTTATGTACTTTAAGGGTACATTTTCACTGATCATTCAAGTCCATTAAAGACCACTGATTGGCTACATGTGGGCCGATCAGCCCTTAAAAGCATGTTTTGAAAGGAGGACTGCACTTTCATGTACATAGTATGATCTTTTACATAGCACCATGTGCTGCCAAGAATGAAGATTTTTAGGCAAGGATTAACAATCATTTCACACAAACAATGAGTGTTTTGCTCATTCATTAGGTGACTATAAGAATCTGAAAGTCCTCAGTGGTTGATACCTTTTAATGGTTAACTGGAAAGATGGTAAATAATAGCAAGCTCTTGAGTCTCTAAGGCCCCTTCATCAGGCAATAATGACACAAATTTTAACACACACATATACACAAAAATAGATGACTGGATAATGCAGTAAATCCCAAAGAATCAGGAGAGTGTGGGAATATAAACCTATGATGACCTTTGACCATTCAGAGCAGGAATGAATGTGTCGCATGGATTATGTCTTTTTACATCAGTTGAGGAATTTTGAAATCTTGGACCAACCACTAATCAAAGGACAATAAAACTATCTGCTTCTTATCTCTGAGTGCTGATATTTACTGCCCCTGCTGCTTTTTCTCCCCCTCCCAATTCTGACCATTCTGTGTTCTACTTCACCTCACCTGACTTATGTACTGCATTATCCAGTCATCTATTTGTGTATGTGTCTGTTCAGAATTTGTGTCATTATGAGCCTGATGAAGAGTCCTTAGAGTCTCAAAAGCTTGGTATTATTTACCATCTTTTCAGGTAGCCATTAAAAGGTATCAACCACTGAGGACACTCAGATTCTAAGATATATTTTTCTGTCTACTGGCTAACATGGTACACACATTTTTTACCTTATCTTTAGGTGAATGGAGTCTTCTTATGACAGGCCGATAATATGGGAAATTCCTAAAAAAGAATAATTGGCCATAGTAAATGCATTGTAATGGCTCACTGATGCTACCATATTTTCAGTCCAAAGATCACACTTGGACAAATGTTATTCTATGGGGCCACGCACGTGTCTACTGTCTACTCAGCTCGATCTGAGGAAGAAATTCCAGTATGTCCAAGTTTGATCTGATCCTCCATGCAAGTTAATAAGCCCATGGAAAACATCGATCTGCACTCGGATGACATTTGAGTGCAGTCTAATTTTCATGGAATGACACAATGGAGAAGATGGAGAATTTTTCTTCTCCATCATTTCCTCTTCTGAGAGAATCGGATCACACATTGATTACTATCATCAAACTCTCTTCAGAGTTTAATTGTGAAGTCATTTGCATGGTTGGCCTGATTCACAGATAAAAAATACATGGCCGTCTGTCCCTAGCCACCGCGTGGTGTATGTATGTACATGTTGCATTGATGGTGCGGATGAGAATGTATTATTTGAACGCAAGCATCCGCATGCATACAAATCACACATGGGTAACAATGAATATGTACAGCCTTTCGCACCCAAGCTCATACACTGTGCGTCCCCATGTTAAACATAGGGATGGACGGTGCTTGCGCTCAGCTTGCGTTCGCCCGCTCCAATGCGCAGTGCAGGTGAACGCAAGTGTGAGGCCACTCTAAGGGAGTGTTTTGCTGAGTTTTTGGAATGGCAATTCTTCAAAACCTCAAAATTTCTCAAAACCTTGGAGTTTCTGCTCAGTTTGAGCTCCAAAAACTCCTCAAAGAGTCTCAGTGTGAACACATCCCCTCGTATTCCACTCCAAATACCACTTGAAAAATTCTCAATATGGATTCACCACTATATGATTGGGTCAAACTAACTCAACTCAACAGTAGAACACAAAAACAAGGCATGAACATAAGCCCAAAACATGAGTATATTGTGCCAAAAAGAAGAATAAGGCTAGGGTCACACGTCCGTTTTTTTTTGTTTTGTTTTTTTAAACCTGATCCGGTTTTGAGCTTTTAAAAAGCTCAAAACCAGATCAGGAAACGCTCCTCATAGGAGCCTATTATAAAAACCGGATTACTTCACAAGCAATCCAGTTTCCGCCTCCGACTCTGTAGCCTGCGTGAAAAATCAGGCAGGCTGCAGTTTTCGGAGCGGTTGTAACATCCGCAATGCGGGAACCGGATTGCTCAGGATGTGTAATCCTGAGCAATGCGGTTACCGTATATACTTTGCTTATTCCGGCTGCCGCCGGGATAAGCAAAGTGTTCTGTGTGTATAAAAGCTTTTTATTTTATTAATAAATGTTTACCGTATATAAAGCCTTATACAGTAAGATCTATGAGCAGCGCTGCCCATAGATCTATTGTAAATGGCTTTAGAACCTCGGACAGCGCACATACTATAGCTACAATACCTATAGTATGCGCCCTGCTCTCAGAGGAGTCCGGCCCCATCATTGATAAAACTGTACAGCTGCTGACAGGAGCCGGCTGCTGTACATAAGTGAATAAAGCATTATATGCCCACCTGAGTGAGTGGAGGGTCTCTAGGGGGAGTGGGCACCCCCTAGAGACATTATAGAAACATTTATTAATAAAATAAAAAGTTTTTACACACACAGAACAGTTTGCTCATCCCTGCTGATTGCTCAGGATTACACATCCGGTTCCCGGATTGCTGTCTGTCTGAAGCCAATTACGTTCACCGCATCTGGATCTGGATGCGGTGAACGCAATTCTATATTTAAGTGTGACCCTCGCCTAATACTTTAATACTAGGACAAAAATAAATAAGATATCATCATTATCAGTTAAAAGCATGGTGCTGTGCATAAACAGGGAACATATTGCAAGGGAACAATAATTCCGTAGAGAGCGTGATTGAACTTCCTTCCAGGCCTGGCTATCTGTGGTGAAGGAGCTATAAACAGAGTGGCACGGTGGCTCAGTGGTTAGCACTGCAGCCTTCCAGTGCTGAGGTCCTGGCTTCAAGTCCCACCAAGGACAACATCTGCAAGGAATTTGTGTGTTCTCCCTGTGTTTGCATGGGTTTCCTCTGGGCACTTCAGTTTGCTACCACATTGTAAAGACATACTGATAGATAATATTATATATGTTATGATATATATTATATTATAATTAGATATCATTAGATTGTGAGCCTCAATGGGGACAGCATTACTGATGTATGTAAAGTGCTATGGAATTAATAGTGCTATAAAAATGAATAATATTATTATTATTATTATTATGGAGAGCTGACTATTGCCAAGCCATCTGCTGCCAAGTAGCTTGACAGCATTTGTGAAGTTGTCTTGTTGTTTTTCATGTCTGTCTCCCCTTCCCATCTTGTTGGTTTTTAGTGCAGCGTTTGGGACTAGTGCTCCCATTAGCTATTTCCCTATTGAGGGCTAACATCAGGGCTAGCAAGGGACTAGGTATCCTGTTTGGCGATGGAGTAAAAGGACCTGTATAGGGACGGTAGGGAGATCAGGGCACAGACGCTGGTGAGTGCAGGAGGTCACCTCTTCCCCGTTCCCTCTAGCATGTTTCCTCTCTGCATGGGATTTACTATCACAGCTAAGTGTCTGCGGTCTCCATGACATCTCTGCCTACAGTTTCCAGTATTTTAGCAACCTGTCTGCAGTCTCAAGGATGTCTACTGTCTCCAGTTTCCAGTATCTCAGCTACCTGTCTGCAGTATCCAGAAGGACTCCTCCCTCGCGTGGTTTCACTATCTCAGCTACCTGTCTGTGGTCACCGGGATGTCTCCTGCCTTCAGTTTCCAGTATCTCAACTACCTGTCTATGGTCTCTAGGACATCTCCTGCCTGTCTGCATTATCCAGTGCTTCAGCTTCCTGTTTGTCTGTGGCCTCCAGTGCTTCTGCTAATGGTCTCCAGTCTGCCTGCAGTATCCAGTTCCTCATTTACCTATGTGCTGCATGCTTCACCCATCTGCTACACCAACGCCCATAGCCCTTGTGCCCACTCGGACCTTGGAATTGGAGGATTCACATCACCAGGTGGGCATAATACCTGTGATTGGCTGCAGCCGTCAATTGGCTAGAACGGATAGTCATCATTTGTGCTTTAGATAACGTCCCATTCCAAGCAGCTGACCGCTGCAGCCAATCACTAACCTCAGAGAACTGATTGATCAAAGGATAGGCAACATCCATTTCTCTCCTGCCAAAGAGGCCTGCGCTGGAGATGTTCAATAAGAATTGTTTTATTATTAACGCCCATCGGTTAGTAAAAAAAATAGAAATGAAAAACCGGACCGCTCTATCAATATCAATGTGTATATTTCAATGCTGAATCTGGAAAAAAATGGCCATTTATTTTAGAGCATCGATAGTTCTCATAGACCAAACTCTGGGTTAAGAAATGTCAAGAAGAGAACGTCTGGTCAAATTACACAGGTAGCGGCTAATGAGAATCCTATTAAACTTTTAAAGTTAAGTCAATTTGCAAATTGTCTGAATCCATTTTTTATGAATTCTGTCAAAGCGAGTTTAACAATACTTTTTCAGGTTACAAATCTCTGATAGCTAGTTACAATAATTAGCCATTTAGAAAGCACTATCCATGATTCCCTCTCATCAAACTAGGTTATTGTGTAACTGCCTCTATGAAGGAGCTGGTAATGAGGTGAGGCATTTGGTACCACTCTACTGCTTTTTTCAATCACCCTCTGAATTCATCTGTCTGGAACCTAGAGGACTGGTTAACCTTTAGCGGGCGAGCGGGGCTTCCCATGCTAGGCTTAAGACGCGGCTCTAACAGTCTTACCGCCTTCTGACGCAGGCATCAGTGCAGATCAGTGAAGTACTAGAGGTCATTTATCCTGACATTACAAAGTGTTCTGCAGGATCCTGCTTTTTATCCTGCTAATCGGAAAAATCAAAATCCGAGCTGATTGAAATCACAAGCGTACTGCCAAATGATTAGCTGTGTGATTAGCGAGTATCTCAGGTGTGTAATACATTTGCATTTCATGGGGTCAGCCATCCGAATGACATTGTTCTCATTAGAAACATTTGAAAATATTCTAATATTTGCCTTTCTTTCAGCTTCTGATGGCTCTTGGACATGTAAAATGGATAACACCCTGATTTTTTTTTTACTTGAGTATTTTTTGGTCTGAGGATTTCTGGTTTTGTATATTGTGCATGGAGGACCAAAGAGCAGGTGATTTCACTTTACTACATAATAAATGATTATTATTTATTTTTATAGCACCATTTATTCCATGGCGCTTTACATCTGAAGAGTGGTATACATAGACAAGTATGATATTTATGAGCAATACAAGGAACAAACAGGTACAGGAGGAGAGAGTACCCTGCCCACGAGGGCTCACAGTCTACAATGGATGAGTGAGGATACAGTAGGAGAGGAGAGAGGACAATGCCCGCAAGGGCTCACAGTTTACATGGGATGGGTGAGAATACAGTAGGTGAGGAGAGAGGACAATGCCCATGAGGGCTCACAATCTACATGGGATAGGTGAGGATACAGTAGGTGAGGAGAGAGGACAATGCTCATGAGGGCTCACAGTCTACAAGGGATAGGTGAGGATACAGCAGGTGAGGAGAGAGGACAATGCCTGTGAGGGCTCACAGTCTACAAGGGATGGGTGAGGATACAGTAGGTGAGGAGAGAGGACACTGCCCCACGAGGGCTCACAGTTTACAAGGGAGAGGTGAGGATACGGTAGGTGAGGAGAGAGGACCCTGCCCATCATGAGGGCTCACAGTCAACAAGGGATGGGTGAGGATACAGTAGGTGAGGAAAGAGGACCCTGCCCGCGAGGGCTCACAGTCTACTAGGGATGGGTGAGGATACAGTAGGTGAGGAGAGAGGGCCTTGCCCATGAGGGCTCACAGTCTACATGGGATGGGTGAGGATACAGTAGGTGAGGAGAGAGGACCCTGCCCATGAGGGTTCACAGTCAACAAGGGATGGGTGAGGATACAGTAGGTGAGGAAAGAGGACCCTGCCGCGAGGGCTCACAGTCTACTAGGGATGGGTGAGGATACAGTAGGTGAGGGGAGAGGACCTTGCCCATGAGGGCTCACAGTCTACATGGGATGGGTGAGGATACAGTAGGTGAGGAGAGAGGACCCTGCCCATGAGGGTTCACAGTCTACAAGGGATGGTGAGATACAGTAGGTGAGGGTAGAGGATCCTGCCAGAGAGGCTCACAGTCTACAAGGGATGGTGAGGACACAGTAGGTGAGGAGAGAGGACACTGCCCCACGAGGGCTCACAGTTTACAAGGGAGAGGTGAGGATACGGTAGGTGAGGAGAGAGGACACTGCCCCACGAGGGCTCACAGTTTACAAGGAGAAGTGAGGATACAGTAGGTGAGGAAAGAGGACCCTGCCCGCGAGGGCTCACAGTCTACTAGGGATGGGTGAGGATACAGTAGGTGAGGAGAGAGGGCCTTGCCCATGAGGGCTCACAGTCTACATGGGATGGGTGAGGATACAGTAGGTGAGGAGAGAGGACCCTGCCCATGAGGGTTCACAGTCTACAAGGGATGGGTGAGGATACAGTAGGTGAGGAGAGAGGACCCTGCCCATCATGAGGGCTCACAGTCAACAAGGGATGGGTGAGGATACAGTAGGTGAGGAAAGAGGACCCTGCCCGCGAGGGCTCACAGTCTACTAGGGATGGGTGAGGATACAGTAGGTGAGGGGAGAGGACCTTGCCCATGAGGGCTCACAGTCTACATGGGATGGGTGAGGATACAGTAGGTGAGGAGAGAGGACCCTGCCCATGAGGGTTCACAGTCTACAAGGGATGGGTGAGGATACAGTAGGTGAGGGTAGAGGATCCTGCCAGAGAGGGCTCACAGTCTACAAGAGATGGGTGAGGATACAGTAGGTGAGGAAAGAGGACTCTCTATATTTTATGTTGTGTATATGGAGTTGTGGGAACATCATACTATATGTGGGGGCCATCATACTGTTTGGGGGCCATCATATCACATATACGCTGTAAGTCCATCATTCTGTGTAGGGGCCGTCATACTGTGTTTAGGTAGGCAGTGGGGACATTAGCCGAGTAGGTAGCTGTTAGGGCCATCATTATGTGAGGGGGCTGTTAGGGCCATGATACTACGTGTGTGAAAACTATGGGGACATCATACTGTTTGGGGGGACACTTTAGTGACATCATGCTCAGAGGGGTATTATACAGTGTTGGGGGGTCACTTTCAGGACATCATGCTGTGTGTTGGCATCAAATTTTGCATGCAATGGGGACTACGGGATGAAACTGTGTGGGGGTCTGATTCAATGTGGGAATATCATACTATGTGGGTGGCATCTGACTCCCCTACCCAACTGATTATTTTGTTGAGAAGGTGGGCAAGTAGAGCTTCTGCTATGGAGCCCCGTGATCTCCATGTATGTCTCTAATGCCTTATACACCTTTTGATAAAAAAAAAGTTTTCTAAGTAGGTAATATTTTTCATGCTTGAGGTATAAGTCTGCAGTCACTATGTGATTGCAGACTGGTGAATCCTCACAGCATGCACAGTGCACACAATGTCAGGATTCTATTCTCTGGTGATGATGTCAGGTACAGGTGAGCATGTAACCGCAAGCATGTGATGAATACAGCAAAGTCGGAAACTCTTATTCGAATGGGGCTGGAAGCATGCATATTGCCTTACAGCTCACTCCCGACACTAGCACCAGAGAATCCATAGACTGGACAACCCCTTGACTTGTAGAATACTGACGTATTTAGTTAGTAAACATGAATGGCATGAGTGGCATGGGTCCTGTTCATGATTTAGCTGTGTAGCACAAGTCCTATGTGTGAGTGGAATGCGTGAGGCTGTATCCTTATGTGGAATTGCTGTAATAATTATAATGGATACCTCAGGAGTCTTTTGGGTGGAGCAAAAACACAACAGAACACAGTTTATAGGTGAAAAAGTCTATATTAGAATGCACAATGATTCACAACAAAATACAGAGGAAAACTCAAAGTCCATAAACACACAGTGTAGATATTGAATTATAACAAAGAGTCTGTTGAAAACCTCACAGTAAAACGCAATCAGCTGAGAAGTCTATAAAGCGCAGTTTATATTGGAGATGCTGTAAAAGTAAAGTCTATGGCAAGTCCAAACAAGGAGATGTTTTAAGCAAGTGTATATAATACATGAAATCATCCAGGGAGGCCTGGGAAGGAAGTCTTTTAGAAAGTCCAGAAACAGATGCAGTGCAAATCACTAAGGGTACCGCTACACCTGGAGACATCGCTGGTGATTTCGCAGGCGATACAGGGGCGTGGCTTGTCGGCAGCGACATCGCCTGCGAGATCCCCGTGTGACACCGGAATTTTTCGCTGAAAAATCGGCTGAGAGTGGTCGCTTGGTTTCACAGCACTGCTGCAAATCCGGGTGACCACTCTCAGGCGATGTATAATCATCGCCCCGTGTAACATCGCGATTGGCGATGTTACAGGCAATGGGAGCCATAGGCTCCCATGTTACAGGATCGCTGATCTGGGTTTCTAGACATCCCAACAGCGATGTCACCTGAAACATCGCCACAGCATCACCAGAGATATCGCCGCATGTAAACACGTGACGGCGATGCTGGTGGGGTGCCAAAAACATGCGCGCTCCCGTGCGTCGCCTGCGATATCTCCGGCAATGTCTCCAGGTGTAACGGTACCCTTAGTCAAGAACAGGCTCATGCTCTACATCTATTTGAATGTAGGAAGTGACGAAGCACTTATCAAGCAACCAACTTACATGTCAGCAAGGCAGGTGAGGCAAGAGCCACAGCAGAGAGAGTAAGACGAACAGCCAGAGCAGAAGGAACGCTGGCAATAGGTGTAAGTAGTTGAACCTCTGATTAGCAGCAGCAAGAGTTTCACACAGAACTTGCAGGAGTAGGCAGAAAACTTGAGTAGCCACTAGAAGCAGGAAACCAGGCAGAGGAAACCAAAGCAGAATACTCTAGAAATGTCTAGAGGCTGGGATAGGGTTTATTAAGGCAGGAAGACAAAAGGCACATTAAACGAAGGACGCCATCTTGGACAAGTCCTGACAGTTGCATGTCCAGTATGTGTTCTGCATATAGTGATGCATATGAGGCGTGCATGCAGTGTTTGTGTAGGGTGTGTGCTGTATCTCTTTTGGATGAGTTAACCATATGAGTATGTGTTTGTTGTGTGACTGTCCATGTGTGTCATGTTGCTTACAGTTGTGGCCAAAAGTATTGACACCCCTGCAATTCTGTCGGATAATACTCGTTTCTTCCTGAAAATGATTGCAATCACAAATTCTTTCGTATTATTATCTTCATTTAATTTGTCTTCAATGAAAAAACACAAAAGAGAATGAAGCAAAATGCAAAACATTGATCATTTTACACAAAACTCTAAAAATGGTCTGGACAAAAGTATTGGCACCCTCAGCCTAATACTTGGCTGCACCTTTAGCCAAAATAACTGTGATCAACCGCTTCCGGTAACCATCAATGAGTTTCTTACAATGCTCTGCTGGAATTTGAGACCATTCTTCTTTGGCAAACTGCTCCAGGTCCCTGATATTTGAAGGGTGCCTTCTCCAAACTGCCATTTTTAGATCTCTCCACAGGTGTTCTATGGGATTCAGGTCTGGACTCATGCTGGCCACCTTAAAAGTCTCCAGTGCTTTCTCTCAAACCATTTTCTAGTGCTTTTTGAAGTGTGTTTTAGGTCATTGTCCTGCTGGAAGACCCATGACCTCTGAGGGAGACCCAGCTTTCTCACACTGGGCCCTACATTATGCTGCAAAATTTGTTGGTAGTCTTCAGACTTCATAATGCATGCTCATGGTCAAGCAATCCAGTGCCAGAGGCAGCAAAGCAACCCCAAAACATCAGGGAACCTCCGCCATGTTTGACTGTAGGGACCGTGTTCTTTTCTTTGAATGCCTCTTTTTTTCTCCTGTAAACTCTATGTTGATGCCTTTGCCCAAAAATCTCTACTTTTGACTCATCTGACCAGAGAGCATTCTTCCAAAACGTTTTAGGCTTTCTCAGGTAAGTTTTGGCAAACTCCAGCCTGGCTTTTTTATGTCTCATGTTAAGAAGTGGGGTCTTCCTGGGTCTCCTACCATACAGTCCCTTTTCTTTCAGACGCCGACGGAGAGCACTGGTTGACACTGTTGTACCCTCGGACTGCAGGGCAGCTTGAACTTGTTTGGATGTTAGTCGAGGTTCTTTATCCACCATCTGCACAATCTTGCGTTGAAGTATCTCGTCAATTTTTCTTTTCCGTCCACATCTAGGGAGGTTAGCCACAGTGCCATGGGCTTTAAACATCTTGATGACACTGCGCACGGTAGACACAGGAACATTCAGGTCTTTGGAGATGGACTTGTAGCCTTGAGATTGCTCATGCTTCCTCACAATTTGGTTTCTCAAGTCCTCAGATAGTTCTTTGGTCTTCTTTCTTTTCTCCATGCTCAATGTGGTACACACAAGGACACAGGACAGAGGTTGAGTCAACTTTAATCCATGTCAACTGGCTGCAAGTGTGATTTAGTTATTGCCAACACCTGTTAGGTGCCACAGGTAAGTTGCAGGTGCTGTTAATTACACAAATTAGAGAAGCATCACATGATTTTTCTAACAGTGCCAATACTTTTGTCCACCCCCTTTTTTATGTTTGGTGTGGAATTATATCCAATTTGGCTTTAGGACAATTCTCTTTTGTATTTTTTCATTGAAGACAAATTAAATGAGGATAATAATACCAAAGAATTTGTGATTGCAATCATTTTCAGGAGGAAACTGAGTATTATCTGACAGAATTGCAGGGGTGTCAATACTTTTGGCCACAACTGTATATGTGGGATATGCTTGGAGGTGTAGTTTTCTGACAGATTAGCTTACACACACATGCAGCAGAAAACATCTCTGAAATGCAGCCTTGCCGCAAATTGTATGAATTGTAAATTGACTGTTAATGGCCATGAAGTATTTGCAGATAAAACTTCTGTTTACCAGCAAAACAAAGCAGTCATTATTAACAAATCTGAAAACCGCAACATTGTGGTGTAAAAAACACAAAAAAGCTAGGTGACTGCTAGATGTAAACTCACCCTTCTTAGGATTGGTCATCAGGGGCAATATGACTGTGGCCGCAGAGGGTGCAACTACGATCGGGTCCATGGAGTCAGGGGCCGGTTGATGCCAGCACTGTTAGCTTAAGGTCTATCCTGAAACGTACATTCGGTTTTAATGTATTCTGGTGCAGAAAACCACTGGCTCAGGATGAGGGACATTACTAAATGAAGGGACCTAGACAGAGGGCATTATTAAATAATGGGGGCCAGGATGGGTGATATTAATAAATAAAAGGGTCAGGAAGGAAGACATTATTAAATAATAGGGGTCAGGATTGGTAAAATTATTAAATAAGAGGGTCAGGATGAAGGACATTACAAAATAATGGAGGCCAGGAATGGTGAAATTATTAAGAAAAGGGTTGGGATGGGGATATTATTACATAAAGTGGTTCAGCATGGGCGACATTCTGAAATAAAAAGGCCAGGATGAGGATATTGTTACAGTATGAGGGGCAGAATGGGGGACATTATTACAGAAAAGGGACCTAGATTGGGCGACTTTATTATAGGAAAGGACCAGTAAGAAGGTGCATTATTACAGGATGGAGGAAAGGATGGGTGACATCATTACTGTATGGGGTCCAGAATGAGAAAAATACATTATTTGTTTATGGTGGCAAGTGGAGGAACTGATTACTGGAGGAGCAAATTGGGGAACATTATTACTGCTGTTATTTATTGTTCTTTTGAGCATAGTGAAATTGGTTCCTGTTGCTGAGCAATGCACCAGGGGGGTACTACTGCCCTTTTCTTCTGGTACAGTGTAGAAGTGAGGCAAAAAGTGTGAATGGTGCTGTAGAAGCACTCAATCATAGATGCTTGTGTGTTCATTTCTGTGGTTGAATCCTGGCTTGAAGAAGTGATAAGGTACCTTTACACGCCACCACTGCAGGCTGGATACATCCCGCTACTTCACGTGCACGAGCACGCTCAAACGGTTACAAACGGTGAACGCATCACCTTTACATGCCGCGACAAGATGCGCTACGCCACGCTACATCTATAGCTAGCTACATCGCCGGGTGTCTCAAGTAGCCAGCTGTAGCTCATTTACACACCGCTACAACCAGCTACTATGGGCGTACCTGGTGCAGCAGGGACAGCACATAGGCGTGCTACAATTGTGGATTACGAGACGTCCGTATGCTGATAGGACAAAGCAATAATACCATGATTGGACAGGCATCGCAGGAGGCTGATTAATATTTGACACTTGAGCAATTGTGTAGTGTGACTCGTCGGCTCCTTAAATATGCCGCCCTGTGCGCCGACAACCAATCGGACCGCACCATCTTCCACCAATGATCGCACATGGGGCGCGGTAACACGGAGCATAGGTGACGCCTTAGCTACATTGCAGCTACATCGCAGGCTGTCCCGAGTTCCCTTCCGTTGCTTCTTTACACGCCGATACAGCTCGCTACCATCGGCGTTGTAGCCATCAGTTTTCGAGCAGAGCTAGGAAACAGATGTATCTGTTGCCGGCTGTATCGTCACGTCTTCAGACGCCGCTACGACGGGCTACATTGGCGCTACAAGCTACATTTGTAGCCTGTAGCGGGATGTATCCAGCCTGCCGTCGCGGCGTGTAAAGGGCCCCTTAGTGTTCTCTACCGGACGAAAAGTTAAGGTGACTGACTTCATGTGGATACATTACCAGTAAGGCACTATATAATCTGTGCTATATAGACTTATAAAATCTACAGATCCCCTGTGTATAATGTCACCTGTGGTAACATTATTGTTAGTAATGTGGGTTTTGGTAATGTGCAGTATTGTGGTATTATTAGTTCAGTATGTGGTGGTAATATGTGGTCTGGACATGGTATGGTGGTATTTATCCCTTGTATTTGGTATTATTAGTATATTGGTCTTGGTATAGTAGATTTTATTTAGGAACAGGATGGTGGTTATACTTGGACACTTTGTGTTGATAATATAGGGTCATTGTGTGTCTTCATTATGCAGTTTATTTTTGGTATATTAGTTTTGTGATATTTGTTATTTGGCAAGTAAATGACTAATATTTAGAAGTATTACTTAGAAAATTGTGTTTTCTATCAGATTCAATCTGCAGTTTTTTATTATTGGAGTGGTGGGCACATACAGTATATCTTAATAGGATCTAGATGGATGGATAGAAAGAAACATGGATGGATAGATAATTGATAGATGGATAGGAAAAGAGAAAGATGGGTAAAAATAGACTTTTATTTTTCTTTTCACCTCTATTTCTTAAGCCCCTCTACATGTGTATAGTATAACTTGGGCTGGTACAGATGCTTCCCTACATTTTCGAGTAACATGCTGTATAGGCTCTATATGCTACAGATAATACTTTTACATTATACATAAGCAATGAGAATCACTGTCATAAAAAGCTAAATTACACACTTAAACCATATTGAAAAATAGATTTTTTTTCCCATGTAATGAAATCTGCAGAGGTCATAGGAGAAGATTATTGACATTTGCTTCTATCATATCACATTAACTGCAAACGTTCTTTCCACCATCAAATACAGTGAGTCTCATATTCCTAAGCACACAATATTGAAATGATGGCAGTGAGGTTTTTAATAAAAATCCAGACTATTCACTGCAGTTTTATGGTTGTTTAATCAGCCATGCAGAACCCAGAACAGGCCATTTTTTCCGAATATCACAGTCAACGTAAATGATTGTGACAAGCATCAAAGTGGACGTCAAGCGGCAATGAGGAGCTGATTTGCACTCATATGAATTTTAATGGGAAGTCCACTTTTGCTCACCATATTGATGGCGCTCCATTGATAAAATGGATTATTCTTTAAAGCATGTTTTTTTCACCCTTGGAGTGGCGCTTTAAATTTATGTGCCCTGCCCCCTATCATGTAATCACCTGCCATCTTCTGCCCATAACTTCTGAGTGATCGGAAGTCAGAAATTATATCACAAAAGCCCAATGCATCTCCGTGAGAGCCAGATCAAGATTAGAACAAGGTCAGAACAAGGCTCTCAGAGATCTCCATGAATGTCACGAGTGTGTCCTGCCCGCTGTGACCTCTGGGGTATCTGGAATTAGAATGTCATGGCATTTGGTTGAATGCAGGTCCTCTTTAGACCCCATTTGGCAATTTTTAGGAGTAGAGCGGAATTTTTTCCTTTCAGTACTGGAGGGGTTAACAGTTCCTTTTTTATCATGCTGAAAATCCTTGTGCTTTAAAACTCAGCTGCTGGACTTATGACCACTCCCCTCCTCTATTCAAGCTCACTCCTAACTCTCTTCTATGCCGGTCATATATCTTCTATACTGACCACTCTGGTGAAGTTGTTCGGGTTGATGGTGTGGAGCTCTTTCCAGTAGAACCTGTGAAATCCCTTTCTGGAGAAGCCTTGGAGTCCTTTGTTTGTGTTTTTTGAATTTGTTTATCTCTCTCCCTGTGTTGTCTTATTGCAGTAGTAAGACTAGTGTCTTGCTGCTCCACACCTTAGTCTGGGCAAACCCAGGGTCAGCCAGGGCCTAGCCATGTGATCGCACATGGGGGTAGGAGGACCTGTCTAGGGACGATAGGGAGCACAGGGTTCAGACTAAGGTGAAAGTTAAGGGGTGACTCATCTTCCCTATCATCAGGGCTTCTCTTTTACCTGTTCCCTGGGATTGCTCTCCTGTTACACCACACGGCAAGTATTTTCTCGCTGCATCTTCTGCGTGGCAATGAAACACTGGAGTGCACTGGCAGGTCACTGTTCGCCAAGCCTGATGGAGTGACGATAGCGGGTGAACTCACTGGAAGGTTAGTATCAGACATGGAGCAGGAAACTTGCATGTTAAACACCACTCCAGTAGGTTAATCAATAAAAGTTGTTGGAGTGTTGTTTTAACTAATAAAACATAAAAAACTACAGATTGTTGGTATCACCATAACTGTAGTGACTAGAGATGAGCAAATCGATTTTATGCAAATATAATTTGTGTCAAATTTATAGAAATTAGCTTGTCCCAGCTATTGAAGACAATTTGCGATTTCTATTCATGTCAATCACCAAAAAAAGTAGTCTGAGGGAACTTTTCCCATCATCATTGCAAAGTATGAGATCTGATCTGGCTGTATGAAAGGCATTGACATCAACTGGAACAACTTCACCAGAGTGGTTAGTATAGAAGATCCGTAAGCGGCATAGAAGAGAGCTAGGAGTGAGTTTAAATAGAGGAGGGGAGTGGTCATAAGGTTCTAATTCTACAAAGATTCTCAGCATGATAAAAAAGGAACTGTTAACCCCTCCAGTACTGAAAGGAACAAATTCCGCTCTATCCCAAAACACCGTGTCTGCAGATTGAGGTTCTGATCTTGTGTGAATCTGAAGTCATATGACAAGGCTCGTTTTTAACTTTTATGATTGCTACTTTCAATAGGTGGCGCTAGAGTTCATCTACCTCCTTCCTAAAGAGACAAGTTGTAAAAAAAAATGTACACATTGAAGAATATTCTATCAGCCACATAATGCCCAGGAGACCTCAGACATATCCATATAGTCTTCTCCATGATGCCTTACACATTTTCCGTAATCCCGTGCAATCACATGATGGCTTAGATAACTCACTGTAAATTGTATGATGGATGTGACTGCTGCAGCCAATATGTCACCGCACAAAGACTATTTATTTAAAGTGTTATTGCAGCATATTAGTATGAGCAGGGTAATTGTGACAACGGAGTCATTAATTGTAGCTACGTGCCCAGTGAATGATTTATGTGTTACATTTATCAAGACTCACCATTTGGCAATAGCTCGGAAATACAGTCAAGTGTCCACTACATTGATTTTGTAATATTACAGGTTTCTAATCTAAGTGTCTGGATAAAAGTTTCTAAAATTTTGGGAAAAAAACATAGTCTGCCGTTAACCTTATGGGCACGGGGAATTGAATAAATGTGGAGAGTCCAAGATCCAAGCCACATTAAAGGGAATATATTGCTGAAAATCACATCCCATTAATAGGTATATGTTCTATCCAGATAAAACTTTCACTTGAAAAGCTGATGTCTGAATGATCCCTGAAGGTACCTTTACACGCCGCCACAACAGGATGGATACAACGGCTACTTCACGTGCACGAGCACGCCCAAACGGTTACCAACGGAAAACGCACCCTCTTTACACGCCGCCACAAGGTGCGCTACGCTACGCTACATTTACAGCTACCTACATCGCCGGGTGTCTCAAGTAGCCATCTGTAGCTCAGCGTACCTCATTTACACACCGCTACAACAAGCTAATATGGGCGGACCTGGTGCAGCAGGGACAGCACATAGGCGTGCCACAATTGTGGATTACAAGACGTCCGTACGGTGATAGGACAAAGCAATAACATCATGATTGGGCAGGCATCGCAGGAGGCTGATTAATACATGACGCTCGAGCAATTGTGTAGTGTGACTCGTCAGCTCCTTAAATATGCCGCCCTATGCAGCGACTACCAATCGTCATGCAGGAGCTTCCACCAATGATCGCAGATGGGGCGCGGTAACTTGGAGCCTGGGTCACGCCTTAGCTACATTGCAGCTACATCGCCGGGTGTCCAGTGTTCCCTTCTGTGGGTTCTTTACACGCCGATACAGCTTGCTACAATCGGCGATGTAGCCATCTGTTTATGGGCAGTGCACGGATACAGATGTATCTGTAGCCGGCTGTGTCGTCCCGTCTTCAGACGCCGCTACTACGGGCGATATTGGCGCGACAAGCTACATTTGTAGCCTGTAGCGGGTTGTATCCATCCTGCAGTGGCGGCGTGTAAAGGTACCATGAGGGTACCTTTACACACGGCTACATTTGTAGCTTGTCACCAGGTAACTTACTGGTTGCAGTGAAATCATGGATACATGGTTCTATCTTGTTGCTGTGTACAAATGGAATCATGTATCCATGATTTCACTGCAACTAGTAAGTTACCTGGTGACAAGCTACAAATGTAGCCGTGTGTAAAGGTACTCTTAGGGTACCTTTACACACGGCTACATTTGTAGCTTGTCACCAGGTAACTTACTGGTTGCAGTGAAATCATGGAGAGATTATTCCATTTGTACACAGCAACAAGATAGAACCTTGTCTCCATGATTTCACTGCAACCAGTAAGTTACCTGTAGCCACCCTAGAAATGTAGCCGCGTGTAAAGGTACCCTTAGGGCTGGTTTACACATAACAATATCCCAGCGACCCCACCAACGATGGACATCACTGGGACATCGTTATCTGATCGCTGGTGAGCTGTCAAACAGGCAGACTCACCAGCGATCAGCGACCAGCAAGAACGCTGGTATCCTGGTTAAACAGCGGGTAACTAAGCAAAGCGTGGTGCTTAGTTACCCACTGTTTACCCTGGTTACCAGCTCCCAGTGCCTCACAGCACACGCTGGGAGCTAGTAACCAGGGTAAACAGTGGGTAACTAAGTGCAGCGCTCTGCTTAGTTGCCTGCTGTTTACCCTTGTTACCAGCCTCCCATCATGTGCTGTGCGACACTGGGAAGACGATGATCATTGGTCTACCGCTGTAACACACGGCGATGCCAACGATCGAAAAATGGTCCTGGCCATTATATCAACAACCAGCGAGCTGATCGCTGATCGTGGCAGTACGAAGTCGCTGCAACGTCACAAGTTGGAGTGACATCATCAACGATGTCGCTACATGTAAACTGGCCTTTAGAAGAGGAAAAAGAACATGAAATATTTAAAGTCTTCTTTTACGCTGGCCAAAAGCGTTGACATCTATTATTATCAGCTTTCTTGTTAACTTTACAGTGTAGACTTGGACATTATACAAACAAACTGGCATTTTGTATTGTTCTTTTCTTACATGGGAAAGCCAGAAATAGACTGCAGGTCAGTGTGCACTGAAAAGGAGAGAATGTGCAGGGAGAGCAGAGACCAGCCCGGCTCTTAAGATAGATATCACCATCCTGGAACAGAGGATCGTCACTGATGAATATTTCTGGGTCTGGGCTGGTCTCTATTCTCTCATTCTCCCATTTTCAATGCACACTGACAGTGCACTCACCTACCAGCTTGTCACTTCTCTTTAGACCAGGAGAGCTAGTGCAATTTCAGTATGAAATGAAAGCAATATAGAGCAGTGACTGCATACTGAGCATGAGTCAGAATTGACAACCATACGTGCTCAGTAGAGAGAATAGCCCAGCCCCATCACTGATGGCATCCCATGTCATTGTTTCTTCAGCACCCGGGGTAGCGATCATAGCCTTAGCCTCCTGATTTCATAAGTCTGTCACATCCTGATGTTACCTCTGGGGGATCTGGGCTCAAGAGGTTACAATGCTTAATTGGTTGCAGGTCCTCTGTGGAGCCCCCTTGACTGTTATCTTGTAGTGGAGTAAATTTGCTTTTATCATATGCTAAAAGTGTTAAAGACCCGTACCCTTCTAGTTGAGATTAGTCATTGCCATAATTCCAGCTGTAGCATTTTTCATCATTCCCTTCTGCCATGTTTCCCACTCCTGGCTTCAATCCTTGCTGGTTATACAGGTGCGCCATTTACAGGGATACACCTAAATAAAATGGGAATGGTTGGTGATATCAACTTCCTGTTTGTGGCACATTAGTATATGGAGGGGGAAAACTTTTCCAGATGGGTGGTGACCATAGCGGCCATTTTGAAGTCGGACATTTTAGATTCAATTTTATTTAGGTGTATCCATATAAATGGCCCCACCCTGTAGATCCTCTATACTGACTGCATTGAAAGAGCTTGTCTCTGGAAGAGCTGAGGTATTTCTTGCAGTTGCAGCTGTGAGGTTTCCCGCTGGAGAAGATTAGGAGTGTTTGCATCTGTGTCCTTGTCTGTTCTGTCATTGTGTTCCCTTACTCTCCTACCCTTTCACTACTTGAGGCGGGGAACAAAAAAGAAAAATGGTATCTAGGAGTATAACAAGGTCCAAAACCCAGGCGTCTCCACCATCAAGGGTAATCTTGAGGACAGGGATAGCCTAGGGACCTCTAGCGTGAGGGACAGTAAAGGAGCCCTTTGTCCTTGCTTTCCTCCAGTCACATCGTGACACCTGATGGTTCATTTAAGTATCTTCAATGCATTCTAAAATGCTTAAACGAAACTTTATAGAAAGTAAAAAGAAAAACACAGTCAGGAAGTTGGAAAGAAGAGGAAACGATAAGGAATTTTTGATTGATGTATATTAGAAAAGTGGTTAGATTGCTACTCTAAACATTTAGACATTTAGTATTAAATTGACTGTTGGCTTTGGACAACCCCTTTAAGCCACCATTGAACTTCTATTCATTCTAGTTGCCATATTGACAAATCAGAAGTTATGGAACCTGGCGAACTTTGGCTTCTTTTGCTTATGAATATACAGTATTGGTGTACTACCTAGTCAGTCGTGATAGACATTTTTGAAGCAATCGGATGTACAGACAAAGTGGTTATTACCTCTATATTAGCTCTAAAAGACAGATATTAAAGAAACATAAATAAAGCACAACCAAAAATTTGTTATCAATAGAACAAGCTAAAAGAATATAACGTTATCAGTTTTCTAGACGTTGAGTCACCGATACGGCTGCACTTCCGGTTGTCGCTATTATCAACATGGCTGATCAAACAAAGAAGAAAAAATCCAATTTCTCTATATGTAAATAAGAATTAAAAAATAAGACAGAAGTACCAAATTTTTACACTAGTTTTAAATTATTTACCACTTTTTTTGCAATTTTTGCATAGAATAAAAATCGCCTGTAATTATTTTTTTATGTAGACTTTTCTGCATTCTTCTTTCTATAGCATAGATCATATATGATAAAAAAGAAGGTAAACACCGCCTAACATTCATCAAAACTGATGGAATTAGAGTCTATCAATAATATCTACGCAAAACAAAACTCTCCAGTAATATACTATTTAGATAATTAATACCCGGTTGCCGCATTTTTCGATTGTGTTGTTAAATAAAGCCTCTGTCTATGGAGCCATAACCATAACTCACGATATAATAATGCTCGGAGAGTTAGGGAAGCAGGAGGGAGGACATAACAGAATACAAATATGCATTTTATTCAAATTATTGGGAATGATAAAATAATACACAGGATATGGAGTGAGAGGTTGCCGAATCAAAATGAATCTGTGAATTTAATATGGCATCGCTTACATAGAGAGCTCATTGCTGATGTTATTGAGGTTTTCTTACGTCTCTGGTGATCAAGGGAAATGTACAGGGCTTGAAACGAATTATAACTCTAATTATAAGTTCCATTTATTTTCCCTCTAAGAGGTCATTAAAACATATGGTAACTATTTATATCGCCTCGAAGAGGCAATGCATATTGTGGACTGTGCTATATAATAGTAGGGGGCTGCCATTTTATTCTCCGGTTCTTATTAACAGAATAATTCAATTAGCAAGTCAAATATTTAGATATACACCACGGCGGAGGTAGAGAAGGCTTCTTAAAGGAAACCTGTCTGACGATTCCTGCAGTATATAACTCAGAGCAATGGCTGCACACTCCGGGTTTAGAGGTTATATACTTTGAGGATCCGGCTGGGGACCATTGCCGGTGTCGCAACCCCTTTCCTGAGAAAGCTAATTTGGGGTGAGATAGAAGGGATCTCCAGATCTGTCCAATTAATAGCAATGCATCAGAAACAAGAACACACAGCCTGTATTTGTGAGTGTACAAGGCTTGTCTGGTCTCAGATGCCAAGACACAAGTGTTTATTACAACTACAGAAGAATAGGGGATGGCTTTGGACTTTGTCTAAACAGACTATAAAACATGGACTGTGCTGAATTACTTTAAACAAGATAAAAGCTAGCTAAAACCAGCCCTCAATGTAGCAACACATTTAAAGCAAACGTGTCAGCTGTTTTTTCACATATAAGCTGCGGCAAACCACCACAAAGGTCTTAAATATAGCATTCTGGAATACTGTATATAAGTCCCCAGGCCCGGCTGTATAACATAGAAAAACAGCTTTTATTATAGTTACCTGGAGCGTGTTCTGGTCCCATGGGTGTCACTGTACTTGGTAAGACGCCTCCTATCTACCTGTGAATGCCATCCTCTTCCCTGCTTCTTGTGGATGATGTGTCCTATGTCATCTACTCACTGACCTTCAAAGCGCCCCTGTGCATATGTTCTTCTCTGTGTCATGCTGATTGCGAAGCAAAGTACTGTGGTGGGCAGGGACAGGAAAAAGTAATTGAATGCCCACACATGCGCACTGCGTGGGCATTTTTGACTTTTCCCCGCACCTGCGCATTACAATACACTGCTCTGCCCTCAGCAGAGCAGAGAGAGGTGTGTCAGCTCAGGAGCACAATGGAGGACACTGTATGGATGACGTAGATTATGTCAGCTACTAGAACCAGAGAAGAGGATAGCATTCACAGAAAGAAAAGAGGCGTCGGACCCAGACCAGTGATACCCATTGTAGCGGACCTCCCCTCAGGTAAGTATAATTAAAGCTGTTTTTTTTACATTACACCAATCAGTGTGGGACTTATATACAGTATTCCAGAATGCTATATATAAGGCCTTTCTGGTGGTGGCTGCAGCTTATATGTGAAAAAAATGCTAACACTATAAACCAATTTGGAGACAAAAAGCTAAATGCGACCAAAAACAACAGTACACTGCAGTAAAAGTATTAAATGCAAGTGCAGTATAAAAAATAGTATAACAAATACAGGGTACTTAGTCCATCCGTTTTTTTGCGCAAAAAAAGTTATATCAAGCCACGTCACTAACTTCAAAGTGTACCCATCTCTGACGCGGTCCTAACTGTTGTATTAAAAACCTGACTAGTGTGTATACTTACCAGTGAGCAGGAGCCAGCAAGACCAGTGTCTGAGATGGACTGAAGGCGACGAGGCTATATGTGTGCAGGGCCCAGAGGGGGGCGGGAAACTCCATCTCTTGCAAAGCAAGAGGCAACTTAATTAGAAACAGATGAGTCTTGCTGGCTCCTGCTCACTGGTAAGTATACACACTAGTCAGGTTCTTAATACAACAGTTAGGACCGCGTCAGAGATGGGTACACTTTGAAGTTAGTGACGTGGCTTGATATAACTTTTTTTGCGCAAAAAAACGGATGGACTAAGTACCCTGTATTTGTTATACTATTTTTTATACTGCACTTGCATTTAATACTTTTACTGCAGTGTACTGTTGTTTTTGGTCGCATTTAGCTTTTTGTCTCCAAATATGTTGGCGGTGTGAACATGTTCCTACAGACTTGTTCGCTGTGTGCAGGACTCATCTGTTTCTAATTAAGTTGCCTCTTGCTTTGCAAGAGATGGAGTTTCCCGCCCCCCTCTGGGCCCTGCACACATATAGCCTCGTCGCCTTCAGTCCATCTCAGACACTGGTCTTGCTGGCTCCTGCTCACTGGTAAGTATACACACTAGTCAGGTTTTTAATACAACAGTTAGGACCGCGTCAGAGATGGGTACACTTTGAAGTTAGTGACGTGGCTTGATATAACTTTTTTTGCGCAAAAAAACGGATGGACTAAGTACCCTGTATTTGTTATACTATTTTTTATACTGCACTTGCATTTAATACTTTTACTGCAGTGTACTGTTGTTTTTGGTCGCATTTAGCTTTTTGTCTCCAAATATGTTGGCGGTGTGTGAACATGTTCCTACAGACTTGTTCGCTGTGTGCAGGACTCATCTGTTTCTAACACTATAAACCAAGCCAATACATTGCTATTGGTTTTATGAATAACAATAACACTTACAAACCTAATACAAAACACAAAGCTATCAAAGATATATGGATATATCAATTGCTTAAATTATATCAACACAAGAGCTAAAATATTAACCATAGCACCGGAAATCAGACTAGTCTGGCACTGGCTCTTCCCAGCAATGCTGCAGCTGATTGACAGGACTCTCCCTATGTATTTGTAAGAGAAAGATCTGATAATCACCCTATACACACATATGCATCTGTACATACACACACATACTGTATATATATGGAAATCCTGAAGTTTGTTGCCCATTGCTTATCTTACTGGCCACCGGTGCATTCTATGAGCAGTGGCCAGTTCCCTGGGCAAGGAACTCATGCTGGAAAGATCTTCACTAGAGATGAGCGAGTCCGAAAAGACTCGGAATCGCAAGACCCCAACGAGTCCGAGTCAAGGACTCGGGACTCGTTGCGAGTCCAGCGAGTCCAATGTTAATGAATAGGGACCCGAGTAATAGCGAATAATGACATTTACAACTCGCTGATGTGTCTCTGAAAGTGTGCGAGTCCAAACTCGCTGGTTTTTCTCTTATTTTGAGGCTTGTAGCCGATGATGCGAGGGAAGGGATTCTCATGGACACACCATGCTTTAAGGAAACAGGAAGCGAGTCGCGCTGACAGGCGCACACACAGAGCAATCCATTCATCAGTGCAATCATGGCAGCAGGACGTGGCACGGTGAACACACTGCGTCTTATTGCACTTGTGGAGGCTCGTCCATTTCTATGGCTCCCTACAGATCCTGACTATGGGGATACGACCCAAATTAATACAGCCTGGAGAGAGATCGCCCAAGAGATGTTCCCTGCGTTCCATCGGAGTGACCATGAGGAACAGAGCAATCTAAGTAAGTTAAATGAGTTTACACGTTATATATTGCATTTACTGTATATATACTCGTGTATAAGCCGACCCGTGTATAAGCCGCCCCCCCTATTTTTGCCCCGAAAAACTATGAAAACATATTCACCGCCATCCTGGTATACAGCGGCTATCACTGGTAGACAGCCCCCCAGCAGAGTATACACCTCCCCCTGCAGAGTATACAGGCCCCCAGATGGGTATACATCCCCCCATATTGTGGTATACAGGCAGGGGCGGACTGGCCCAGGTGCCACGGGTCATGCGGCTGCAGGAGCATGAATAATCCGCATGTCCCTGAAGCAGCAGGCGGAAACGGAAGCTCCTGGGCGCGCGATGACGTCATCAGCACGCGGCTGCGTCCGGGAGTGAGCGTCTGTGAGTGGCGTGCGGCTGCGACTGTTAGCGAGCGGCTGTGAGGAGCGCGAGGCTGCGGCTGGGAGCGAGCCATAGGAGAATGCGGGAGCTGCGGTGACTGTGAGGCGGCCGCCAGTCATCACCCCCCCCACCACCCGTCCTCACCTGTGTCGGGCCGGTGAGGGAGGGTTGCGACCCAAACTGTAGGGTGCCAGTCAGTCCCTGTATACAGGGCCCTCAGTGTGTGTACAGGCCCCCCCAGCAGTGGGTATACAGGGCCCCCAGCAGTGGGTAGACAGTGGCCCAGTGGGTTTACAGGGCCCCCAGCAGTGGGAATACAGGGCCCCCATAGCAGGGTATACAGGACCCTGAATGTGTTATCATGCTCCACCGCATAGTTGCCTATATTTGGATGGGGTCACAACAGTACAATGAGTTTAATGTCTGATCCTCCTGGCTCTTTCGGCCAAGGGGTTGGGTGTATATAAATACCACTAATGACCAGAGTCTGGTGCCCGCACTATTACATTCTCTATGCGTTGACATGTGTCCTGCCTCATTTGTGATTGTGGCCACGTGAGCTCAATGTCCGTAATGCTGTTGATGATGTTCCACACTGTCGTGTCACTGTGCCTTGTATACACATTACACACACAAAATGAATAAAATGTTATTGTTGATTTGTACACATACTTTTGTTGTTTCAAATATTACACATCTCTAAACCCGGTTTCAAATCATTTCACAGTTGACCATCTTAAAAAACGGTGGAGGAGCTGCCGGGACCAGCATAAGAAGCAGTATCGGCAGTACTCAGAGAGACAACCGGGAGCCGCTCCATTGCTCAACCACTACCACTTTTATGACCGGCTGTCCTTCCTTCACCCGGTGGCCCGTATGCCAAGGTATGTGTCTGCAGCACTGTTGTGTACATTTAGTATTATTTATTAATATATACATTAGGTTCCATTTCGGCTCTGTGGGTAGCAGAGTATACACGTGGCTCTGTGGGTAGCAGAGTATACAGGCGGGTCTGTGGGTAGCAGAGTATACAGGCGGGTCTGTGGGTACCAGAGTATACAGGCGGGTCTGAGGTAGCAGAGTATACAGGCGGGTCTGAGGTAGCAGAGTATACAGGCGGGTCTGTGGGTAGCAGAGTATACAGGCGGGTCTGAGGTAGCAGAGTATACAGGCGTCTCTGTGGGTAGCAGAGTATACAGGCGGGTCTGAGGTAGCAGAGTATAAAGACGGCTCTGTGGGTAGCAGAGTATACAGGCGGGTCTGTGGGTAGCAGAGTATACAGGCGGGTCTGAGGTAGCAGAGTATAAAGACGGCTCTGTGGGTAGCAGAGTATACAGGCGGGTCTGTGGGTAGCAGAGTATACAGGCGGGTCTGTGGGTAGCAGAGTATACAGGCGGGTCTGTGGGTAGCAGAGTATACAGGCGGGTCTGAGGTAGCAGAGTATACAGGCGGGTCTGTGGGTAGCAGAGTATACAGGCGGGTCTGTGGGTAGCAGAGTATACAGGCGGCTCAGTGGGTAGCAGAGTATATAGGTGATGAGAATAGGGTTAATAGATGGTGCTACAGTGTTGGGGCGTGCTAGAGGGAGCAGAGATCCGATTACTGCCATCATTACTGACCTTATTAAAGATAGCGGCCGCAGCTAAATGACATCATGGCAAAGGTAAACATGGGGTGTGGTTAGCTGCAGGAGGTTAGTGAGAGGTGTGGGTTGTTTGGCAGAGGGCGTGGTGTGGGCGTGGTGAGCGCGGCTCCCGCGTCAGATACGCTGCGAGCGCGGAACCGCGGCACATCTCCAGGAGCAGAGGATGTGTCCGGTACGTCCGTAGCCCCCGGCCTACCCGTTGTCCGCACACACAGCCCCGCTGTGACCTCTGCAGTGTCACAGGCCCCGGCGGGCGGCTGTCATCTCCTCCTGACACTGACCTCCTCCTGATTTGATTGTCTGTGTTGTCCCCCCCCCGCTGTCAGCATCAGTGATCTGCTAAGACCTGTGGGTGCACAGACGGGGGAAGTACAAATGCCAGCATGCCGGGGCGGATTGGGCGCTGTGAGGGGCGCAGGTCTTGCTGTGAGCGGAGGGCGCGAGGCCGCTCGAGAAAACGCTATAGCGGCTGTGTGAGTTAAGCGTCTGCGGCTCGCGAAGGCGCATACGCGTCTCCGCTCGCAGTGACGCTAAGGAGTTTGGGATTCGGCTACAGTGCCGGAATTTCAAACTCCCGATTATATAAATATATTATATATATATATATTGTATACCTTTCAACCCCTTCCCTGCTTTATATAGATGATATAAGCTAAAAGTTTTTTGAATTAAGTATGTCAAGTTAAAAGTGAAGTCAGGGGGACTTTTTTTTTCATGTGAACCATTGGTGTTATTGATCGCCTAGATTAGATGGGATGGGGGGGGGGGGGGGGGTAATCAGGGGGTGAAAAATTATGTATTAGTATGGAATTAGCAAAGAAAGTCACGTATTCCTTTATGTTATGTACAGTTGGTTATTATTTCATAATAATAACAAATATCTGATTAAGAATACACAGATACACAGAGTCTAAAAAGCGTGCAACTTAATGTTTGACCTATGTTTTTGTTTCCAAATGCAATGCATTCACCAAATTTTTTTTTACTTTACCCACAGAGAAGCTTACTACAGAAGGCGGCGTGCTGCTAATCCTCCACCTCCAAACAGAAGGCGGCGTGGAGTAAACCCACCACCACCACCACGGCCGGCGCCACCACCACCACCGCCGTCGCCGCCGCCACCACCACCACCAGCATCGCCGCCAGCAGCGCCAGGGCCAGCACCACCACCGCCGCCACCAGCGGCCGTGCCAGCACCACCACCGCCGGCACCAGCGGCAGGGCCATCAACACCACCACCGCCGTCCCCGCCACCACCACCACCACCACCGCCACCAGCGGCAGGGTCCGCACCACCACCGCCCCCACCAGCGGCAGGGCCAGCACCACCACCGCCACCACCAGCGGCATGGCCAGCACCACCACCGCCACCACCAGCGGCAGGGCCAGCAACCACCACCGACGCCACCAGCGGCAGGCCCAGCTTATGGTCCGATCCCGGGGTCAGCACATTTAAGTGTGCAACAGAGTAATGCTGACTTTGCCCGCAGTATTATACCATTCATGGATAATATTCCATTTGACAGGCTACTGCGGGCAAGGTCAGCATTACAGATAGTGCTGGAAGCCTGTCAGCCAAATAACGACCCCGGTGATGTGTTCCAATATTTGGATGGGTGGAAAATAAACTCTAACAGGCTAGGCAGGCCCACAACACGGGACAGCCATGTCCCACCCCACAGGGCTTTGCCTCACTGCCAGTGGCCAGCTAACAGGGACCTACCACCGTTCCCTACACCTGTTCAGAGGATCCACCCTGAAGGGTTCGGCCAGGCCATACGTGGGGCCCTTGACCTTTTGCAGGACGGACAGCCCACCTACCAGGACCTGTAGGGCTCCATTTGTTGTTGTTCTTGTTGTTACTACAATTTTAAAAGGTAGTATTTTTTGGAATGTCCAAACAGTGCTGCCATTTTTTTTTTTTAAACACAGTTTTAAAAACCAGCTTTGTGTCTGTATTTTTTCAAGGAATGAATGTGGAGTTATTTTTGTGGTTGGGCTTCAAGTCATCATAATTATTATAATTATTTATTTATATAGCGCCCATAGGTTCCATGGCGCTTTACATGAGGAAAAGGTAGAGAAGGACAAGTACAATAAACATAGACAATAAGGTCATATAGGTACAATAGTAGAGGACCCTGTACGCGTGGGCTCACATTCTACGAGGGGTGGGTGGGGATACAATAGGGTGGGGAAGGTGTCGGTCGTGGGGCGTGTAGCGGGGTCTCATGGCAGGTTGTAGGCCTGTCGGAAGAGGTGAGTCTTTAGAAGTATCTTTAAGGTTCAGAGGGTAGGCGACTGACTGATGAGGTGGGGCAGAGAGTTCCATAGCATGGCGGATTACCGGGAGAAATCCTGTATGCGGTTGTGGGAAGAGGAGATGAGGGTGGACTGTAGGACAAGTTCTTGGGATGAACGCAGGTTGCGTGAGGGATGGTATCGGGAGATCAGGTCGGAGATGTATGGTGGGGATAGGTTGTGTAAGGCTTTGAATGTCATGGTCAGTGTTTTAAAGTGAGCTCTCTGTGGGCCGGAGGGGCCAGTGAACGGCTTGGCAGAGGGGGTAGGCAGGGGAGTAGCGTGAGGACAGATGTATTAGTCGGGCAGCAGAGTTTAGTATAGATTGGAGAGGTGCAAGAGAGTTGGCAGGGAGACCTATGCGAAGGAGGTTGCAGTAGTCAAGGCGGAAGATGATGAGGGCATTTATGAGTGTTTCAGCAGTGTCAGGATTGAGGAACGACCGAATTGGTTAAATATTTTTGAGTTGGAGTCACAGGGACTTGGTTAGGGACTACAGGTGGGGCTTGAAGGAGAGGGAGGAGTCAAGGATTACCCCGAGACATTTGGCGTGGGGGACAGGGGAGAGAGCATCATTAGCAAGTACTTTACGGCCCGCATGGCGCATGAAGTCACCTTGGTTACTAAGTGTCAAATCATGACTCCACATGCAACTGTTGCTGACAAACAGTGCCTGTGTTTGGGGGGTTACTTTCTGCCTCGCTATGGCAACAAGACTATGAACACACATGTGAGAGGCTGGGACGTCTACATGCTACACATCGCGTCTACGCGTTTTGTATGGAGCGTACAGTGGGACCCTTCAACAGGCTCCAGCAGGATGATAGTCCAAGCAACGCCCACGATGCAGGCATAGGATTGGTGCCTGGAAAAATTAGCCCAATGGGCTGTTTCCCATTTTTGGTATAAATGTAGGCCTAAGGGCCATAAAAAGCTTGTTAGCCAGTGTGTCTCCCAAACCATGATAAGCTTGTTAGCCTGGGTGGCTCCAAAAATTAGCCCAAGGGGCTGTATCCCATTTTTGGTATAAATGTAGGTCTAAGGGCCATAAAAAGCTTGTTAGCCAGGGTGTCTCCCAAAGCATGATAAGCTTGTTAGCCTGGGTGGCTCCAAAAATTAGCCCAAGGGGCTGTTTGGCATTTTGAGTGTAAATGCAGGCCTAAGGGCCATGATAAGCCTCTTAGGCTGGGTGTCTCCAAAAATTAGCCCAAGGGGCTGTTTTGCATTTTGGGTATAAATGCAGGCCTAAGGGCCATGATCAGCTTGTTAGCCATGGTGGCTCTAAAAATTTGCCCAAGGGGGCTGTTTGGCAATTTGGGTATAAGTGCAGGCCTAAGGGCCATGATAAGCCTCTTAGGCTGGGTGTCTCCAAAAATTAGCCCAAGGGGCTGTTTGACATTTTTAGTGTAAATGCAGGCCTAAGGGCCATGATAAGCCTCTTAGGCTGGGTGTTTCCAAAAATTAGCCCAAGGGGCTGTTTTGCATTTTGGGTATAAATGCAGGCCTAAGGGCCATGATAAGCTTGTTAGCCTGGGTGGCTCCAAAAATTAGCCCAAGGGGCTGTTTGGCATTTTGAGTGTAAATGCAGGCCTAAGGGCCATGATAAGCTTGTTAGCCTGGGTGGCTCCAAAAATTAGCCCAAGGGGCTGTTTGGCATTTTGAGTGTAAATGCAGGCCTAAGGGCCATGATAAGCTTGTTAGCCTGGGTGGCTCCAAAAATTAGCCCAAGGGGCTGTTTGGCATTTTGAGTGTAAATGCAGGCCTAAGGGCCATGATAAGCTTGTTAGCCTGGGTGGCTCCAAAAATTAGCCCAAGGGGCTGTTTGGCATTTTGAGTGTAAATGCAGGCCTAAGGGCCATGATAAGCTTGTTAGCCTGGGTGGCTCCAAAAATTAGCCCAAGGGGCTGTTTGGCATTTTTAGTGTAAATGCAGGCCTAAGGGCCATGATCAGCTTGTTAGGCTGGGTGTTTCCAAAAATTAGCCCAAGGGGCTGTTTAGCATTTTTAGTGTAAATGCAGGCCTAAGGGCCATGATAAGCCTCTTAGGCTGGGTGTTTCCAAAAATTAGCCCAAGGGGCTGTTTTGCATTTTGGGTATAAATGCAGGCCTAAGGGCCACGATCAGCTTGTTAGCCATGGTGGCTCTAAAAATTTGCCCAAGGGGGCTGTTTGGCAATTTGGGTATAAGTGCAGGCCTAAGGGCCATGATAAGCCTCTTAGGCTGGGTGTCTCCAAAAATTAGCCCAAGGGGCTGTTTTGCATTTTGGGTATAAATGCAGGCCTAAGGGCCATGATCAGCTTGTTAGCCATGGTGGCTCTAAAAATTTGCCCAAGGGGGCTGTTTGGCAATTTGGGTATAAGTGCAGGCCTAAGGGCCATGATAAGCCTCTTAGGCTGGGTGTCTCCAAAAATTAGCCCAAGGGGCTGTTTTGCATTTTGGGTATAAATGCAGGCCTAAGGGCCATGATCAGCTTGTTAGCCAGGGTGGCTCAAAAAATTAGCCCAAGGGGCTTTTAAATGTTTGCTAACAGAAAATAAAGGTTGATTCCTTGTGAAAAGGTGTTGTGATGGTTAATGAAACCGAAGTTAAGGTGTAGTGTTGGTTTAAGATGAAGCAGCCTCATTACCAGGTTGCAGGAACATGGTTACGCAAATCGTTACTGGTCTTGTACATACTGCTTGTACCAAAAAGACACAATATAATACAATGATTAATTATATCATATTGATGTTGAACGTGGCACTTCAGCTCTGAGTACTGTCGTCTTCAGGGCTCAAGAAGTCTTGTGAAATCCAGTTCCTATTAAACTTAATTAGAGTAAGCCTGTCTGCATTCTCTGGAGTAAGACGTGTCCTGGTATCAGTTATGATACCCCCAGCGGCACTGAAAACCCGCTCTGATGTCACACTAGCTGCAGGGCATGCCAGCACCTCCAAGGCATACAACGAGAGCTCGGTCCAAGTGTGGAGCTTGGAGACCCAGTAATTAAACGGGACTGCGGCATCATTCAGGAAGCAGGTACTGTCACTTAAGTATTCTTGTACCATGTTGGTAAGTTTCTGTCTCCGAGAGATGGTTACTGGAGCAACATGGCGCTGCAGGTTCGATGGCTTATTGAACATTGCCCACTTTGCGGACATCTTTCCAGCATCTCTTCTGGACAGCGTGGATGATTGTGCCCCGACCAAAGGCTGCTGTTGCACAGAGTTGCTAACTATGGGCAGAGTGTTGTCTGACGGTGATATTCGAAGCATATTATCCACAAGAACCCTCTTGAAATAGTCAATTGTCAAGCCACGTGGTGACTGAAACAGCAGCGAGGTGAATTTATCTTTATAACGTGGGTCCAGAAAGGTGGCCAACCAGTAGAGGTCGTTGTGCAATATGTTAATCACTCGTGGGTCTTCTAGCAGACAAGTCAACATGAAGTGAGCCATGTGTCCTAAGCTGCATAGACTCATGTCTTCAGTGTCCTCAGAACGATGTTCAATACCCATTGTATCCGGAAAGTCTGTCTCCGCCTCCTCCTCTCCAGGCCACCCATGGTGGACAGACACAAAGCTGGGGTTGTGAGTACCATCTGAGTTGACATCGGCACCAACAAAAAATAAATCCTCTTCATCGTCTTGCTCCTGTTCCTCCTCAGGAGCCATTGTGGCCTGGTCATACTGGCTTTGCTGGCTAGGTACTGCGCTGTTTAAATCTGGCTCCATAGCCATCTGCTGGGCTCTCAATGCTTCATTTTTCTGATTAATGAGGGATTCTTTCAGCAGACACAGCATGGGTACAGTGACACTGATGATGGACTGATCACCGCTCACCAGTTTTGTGCAGTAGTCAAAATTATCAAGAACCTCAGATGTGTCAGCGATCCACACCCACTCCATTGTACTAATATGTCGTGGCTGACTGCCGGTCTGACGGGCATGTTGCAACTGATACTCGGATATTGCCCTCTGCTGCTCATTGATCCTCGATAACATATGGAATGTAGAGTTCCATCGTGTCGGCATGTCACAAATGAGTCTGTGGTTGGGCAAATTCAATTGCTTTTGAAGCAATGAAAGTTTTCCAACCGCTGTTGACGAATGACGAAAATGTGCACAAACTCGACGCACCTTCTCCAGTAGGTCACATAGCTCTGGGTATGTACGCAGGAATTTCTGCACTACTAGATTCAGCACGTGAGCCATGCAAGGCACGTGCACAAGGTTTCCGAGCTTAAGTGCAGCCACTAGGTTACGACCATTGTCGCTCACCACGAGACCGGTCTGGAGTTGGAGTGGGGATAGCCACTCATCTGTCTGTTGCTTCAGACCTTTCAACAGCTCTACTGCAGTGTGCGGTGTGTGACCTAAACAGATCAGCTTCAGCAGAGCCTGTTGGCGTCTTGCTGAAGCACTGCAGCAAACCTCCCAACTTGGCCGTGATGTTGAGGGCAATTGAGGATTGGTCGAGGAAGCGGAAGATGGGGTAGTGGACATATAGGATGATGCAGAGACCCTGAATGAGGTTGTGCCAGCTATCCGTGGCGTGGGTAGGATGTTTGATGTAACACTAACATCGTTTGGCACACTCTCCACAACGTTGATCCAATGCGCGGTGAGCGAGATGTACTGGCCCTGTCCTGAAATGCTTGTCCACGTGTCCGTAGTAAGGTGTACTTTCCCGGTTACAGCGTTGGTGAGGGCACGCTTGAGGTTGTTAATGACATGCTCATGTAACGCGGGGGACGGCACAACGTGAAAAGTAGTGGCGGCTTGGAACCGAGTAGCGTGGTACTGCCACAGCCAAAAGCTCACGGAAAGAGTCGGTACCCACAAGCCTAAACGGCAACATCTCGACTGCTAACAACTTAGCTATCTGGGCATTTATTTTTTTGGCTAATGGGTGGGAAGAGTGGTATTTCTGCTTCCTTTCGTACAGCTGTGTCACTGATAACTGTAAGGATGTTGCTGACCGAGAACTGTCTGCACTCGTGTTCAGTCTCTCTGCAACCGCTGCTTGTGATGAGTACATATCAGCTGGACCAGCTTCAGCAACACTTGATTGTGACGGACGTATCTGAGTTACCGTCGCAGTCTTTGGGTCAGATGACACTGTTGTGGAAGGCTGCACTTTTGACCACTGAATAGGGTGCTGACCAGCCATGTGCTTCCGCATACTGCTGGTGCTCTGGTTTCCTTTCCCGTGGCCTCTGCTTAGCCTTGCATGGCAGATGGTACAGATGACCACATTTTCTTGAGAAGGCCCATCTTTAAAAAATTTCCACACAGTGGCTGACCGACCTGAGGGATTACTGAGGCCCACATTTGAGACATTTTGTCCAACAGTTGACAAATTTTGAGCCACAGTGGACACATTTTGGGCAACAGTGGTGACTCTTTCAGTTCTGGTGGGAGGAGTAGGCCTTGGTGCCTTTGTTGGTGGGACATACACACTTTCTTCCTCCGTGCTGCTCTGCTGGCTCTGCATCGCAACATTCCACGTGGGATCAGTTGTCTCATCATCAACCCCTTCCTCTTCTAAATCTTCCCGATAACAAGATAGATTTTGCTCCCCAGATGACAAGTGTGTCACTGTCTCATCATCATCATCCTCCAACTCCTGAGACGGTCTAAGACTTTGCTGAAAGACACGTTCATGTGGCCGGGGTGTCTCTAAAACTTGTCCATGATTGGACAATTCTTCATCAAGTATCTCATCTACTACGGAGTCTGGCAAACCGGATTCATGTAAAGGATTATATGTACCAAATAAGTCATCTGAGTGACCCATGTCTGTGTCAACATTTTCATGGGGCTGCTGTTGGTCTGAGGAACTGTGAAGAGGTTGTGGATTAGATGACCCAGCATGGTATGTACCAACAGTAGACACAGTGCTCAAGGAACCTTGAGTGCTGCAAGAACCTGTTGTTGAGGTCTTGTCTGCCAGCCAAGACGTTAGATGCTGTTCGTCTTCCGGCCTCAATACTCGTTTACTTTCCTGACGGGGAAAGTTAGACAGGAGGAACGATCGATCAATCCTCGTCTGTCTGCCCGAACTGGTGGATAGTTGGCCACGACTACCAATGCCTGTACCTCGTCCCTGTCCCTTAGCAAGACTTTTTTTGGGATTTGGTTTTTTGTGTGACATTTTATAATTTCTGGTGGCTTTCTGGGGGCTTGTAAAACAAGTAGCAGGTACTATTTCGTGAAAGGTACACACTAGAGGCTAAGATATTTTAAGACAGATGGAAGGTACCGTGCGAGCTGCAGGCAGGACACCGTACAGCAACGCACTGGCACAGGAAAAAATTGTTTAGTACGCAGAACCAGGCACTGTTAGGCTGCGGTGCTGGCTGCGTGCAAGTTTACAAGTACCGTGCGAGCTGCAGGCAGGACACCGTACAGCAACGCACTGGCACAGGAAAAAATTGTTTAGTACGCAGAACCAGGCACTGTTAGGCTGCGGTGCTGGCTGCGTGCAAGTTTACAAGTACCGTGCGAGCTGCAGGCAGGACACCGTACAGCAACGCACTGGCACAGGAAAAAATTGTTTAGTACGCAGAACCAGGCACTGTTAGGCTGCGGTGCTGGCTGCGTGCAAGTTTACAAGTACCGTGCGAGCTGCAGGCAGGACACCGTACAGCAACGCACTGGCACAGGAAAAAATTGTTTAGTACGCAGAACCAGGCACTGTTAGGCTGCGGTGCTGGCTGCGTGCAAGTTTACAAGTACCGTGCGAGCTGCAGGCAGGACACCGTACAGCAACGCACTGGCACAGGAAAAAATTGTTTAGTACGCAGAACCAGGCACTGTTAGGCTGCGGTGCTGGCTGCGTGCAAGTTTACAAGTACCGTGCGAGCTGCAGGCAGGACACCGTACAGCAACGCACTGGCACAGGAAATTTTTTGTGGAAAAATGGCACCAAAATTATCTGGTAGACTAGTGCCAAAAATAAGAAAAAGCTTAGGATTACAGCTCTGCGGAAAGCTGGGTGAACTAAGCTCTGAGGATGGTGCTGGATTCACTGTAAGGCTGCTCCTATCTCCCCTTCCTTACAGTCCTGTACAGCAATCCTCCGTCCTGGTAGTTCTGAAAAGAACTTTTGGGTTATGTGTGAGGAATCTTGACTCCCACACTCCGTCCTGTTAGTTCTGAAAAGAACTTTTGGGTTATATGTGACTCCTACACTGCCTAACTGTCCCTAGATCTGCTCCAAGTCTCCCTGCACTAGGTCAGCTCTTCTCAGGAATGTGCCCAAAATGGCGGGGGCAAGCCTTATATACTGCCTTGCCTGTCATACATCACGATGGACAGCAGCCAATCATAGTCCTGACACAACCAAAGCTGCTATGGCATTACTGACTATGATTGGCTAAGATGCTTGTCCTTCTTCACAAGTTTTCTGACCTAACACGCAATGCTGACTAGTAACATAAAAGATTCTGGATTCGCGAGTCCCGAATAGAGAATACAGGACTCGGAATCGCAGACTCGCTAGGATTCGGACTCGTAGACTCGCTCAGACTCGCTGCTGTTTGGGGAGATTCAAGCTATATAGCGATGTGATAGAGCGAGTCTAGCGAGTCTAGCGAGTGAGATAAAGTAAACTCTGACAAAACTAAGATTGCCATTGACTTGCATTGGACTCGTTACTGAGCGAGTATTCGCTAAAAGACTCGCCGATTACCGAGTCCAGCGAGTCCCTTAAGAATCGCCGAGTAACGAGTCCTAGCGAGTAGACTCGCTCATCCCTAATCTTCACTACACAGCTTGAAACTGATTCTCTGAAAATGAATAGATCACTGGATCTTGCCTTTGCTTCAAAGCTTTTCTCTGCTTGATGCATCAAAGAAACTTACAGTTTGCACCAGCAGTGCTACAATGCTGCTTGTCTGAACTGTCAATCATCCAGAACTGCCCCGCCCTCTTGTGCAAGCAGGAGGCAGAGAAATGGTGCCATCATGAACAGCTATAATGAGAACAACCTTTTTTAAACGTTGTTTTAGCAAATGGGTATCATGTAAGTATGGTGTCAGGTTATATGTGAGCTCACATTGGGTTTGGGGTCACTTACACTCGGATACATCCATAGACAAATTTACTATGAAGAGTTTTAGACCTATATTTAGTTAGAATAAGACCGGGTTCACATCTAAGGAGGGTTGCATTTGGCTTGCATTGCTCTTACATTACGTTAGCACATGCAAACGCAATTTCAAACGCATGAGCTAACACACCCATTATTCCCTATGGGTGAACGCATGCAAACGCAATACCAAATGCAAGTGCAAAGTGCGGTTGCGTTTGAGCGCATGCGTTTGCTGTAGCGCACAGAAAATGTTGCCAGCAAAGTATTCTGTGTGCTACAGCAACGCATGCGCTCAAATGCAACTGCACTTTGCAGTAGCCTTAGGAATTGTGTTTGCATGCGTTCGCCAATAGGGAATAATGGGTGTGTTAGCGCATGCACTTTCAATTGCGTATGCACTGCGTTTGCATGTGCTAACACAATGGAACCAAATGCAGCCAAGCATAGTTGTGAAAAGGGCCTCGGTCTAAAGATACCCTATACTTCATCTGAATTCTTTAACATAGTTGACCATGACTGTAACTGTTGATCATCAAGAGGTATCAATGGCAGATGTAAGTAATTATATAACATACAGTCGCATACATCTTGTGCAAACACTTGGCAAAATGTTTCATAATGTCCTAATGAAAGTAATGTCCAAACACAGCCCTAAAGAGGTATTCCCATCTCCAACATCTTATCCCAATTTGTAGTAGGTGTAATAATATTAATATTAGCAAATCCTTCCAATTAGAAATGTCGTAAAGTTCTGATTAGTCACGTCTTTATCTCATGTGCAGGCCTTTGCAGCTTAGGTATCCATAGTTACGGCCACGCATATTAGGGAAAGTCAGTTAGTAGCTCGTGGTTGTAACCATGGATACCTAAGCTGCTAAGGCCTTCACATGAGGAAAAGACATGACTAATCAGGAGAACTATACTACATTTCTAATTGGAGGGATTTGCTAATATTAATATTATTACACCTACTACATATTGGAATCGGATCTTAAAGATGGGAATACCCCTTTAAATTTACCTTCTACCGGTAAAGTATTCATATTTAATATCTTAGTGATAAAAAATAGACCCACTAGTGATAGAGTTTGTATGCGAGTCCCTGGCCTTCATATTACAGCATAACGCTTTTACTTTTTTAGGTCAGTGGTTTGCACAGCTGACCGGAACAGCCATGGGCACGCCGGTCGCGTGCACATTCGCTAACCTATTCTTAGCGGCTTTCGAGGAGGACTGCATCACTTCCTCTACCAATCCCTACCTGAGATACATCCGACACTACGTGCGTTACGTAGATGATGTGCTGATGGTATGGGATGGAGATGAGGAAACATTCTATGGGTTTATTGCATACTTAAATGAAACTAACACTTATAACATGCTATTTACGGCTGTATTTGGAGGTACTGAATTAGAGTTTCTGGATGTGAAACTGAAGATTGATGAAGGATTCTTAGTGAGATCTGTCCATAGAAAAGAGACTGTGACCAACTCCCTGCTTCACTACAGGAGTGCGCATCCTCTGCATACAAAGGTAGGATTGCCTTATAGCCAATTCTCGAGACTTTTTAGGATCAATAACACCGAGACGGGATGGCAAACTCAGGCAGATGAACTGGAGCAGAATCTGCTCCATCGTGGTTACCCAGAACGAATCTTAAAACAAGCTAGATATAGAGCGGCTGCTCTTGAACCACAAGATAGGGGTGAGACGAGTACCATGACAGCTAATCCTGGCAAAAAAAAATTATTTTAATTTCCGGCATGGCCCAATGTTTAAAACAATTTCGGCTGCCATTAAACGTCACTGGCATGTGATAGCAACGGATAGAGATCTGGCCAAAACGGGTGCTCCCAGGTCTGTAGTGACGTATAGACGCTGCAAGAACCTGAGGGATATGCTAGTAAAAAAGCGCCTAAAAACACTCCCTATCAGAAATACCTGGCTACCTTCCATCCCGGTGAAAGGTAACTTTAAATGTCTTCATTGTAATTGGTGTAAGTACTATTTGGTGGGTCAATGCATGAGGATTGGGGGCACCAATCATGTGGTGCCTTCTTTCCTCAATTGTAGGAATAGCTGGGTTGTATACGTGATCTTTTGTCCTTGTAATAGGTTCTATTTGGGGAAGACCATACGTCCCTTGTTTCATCGGTTCCGTGAGCACTATAAGACTGATTGAGCACATGGGAGAATCGCATGGGGGAAACCCCGAGTTGTTGCGTTTTGCTTGCGTTCAGAAGGTCAGTGTGAATGAAAGAGGGGGCAACGTCCATAAGGAACTGCTAAGAGAGGAAGCAAGATGGATCCTAAATTCAGATGCCCAAGGAGCTTTGGGTCTTAATGATAAACTGGATCTTGCAGTATTCTTGTAATGTTTTAGTCTAATTGACTGATACACAAAAGATGGGGTGATTACTCTTTATTGATTAATAGAGATGTACGTAGATATTGAAGTTACCTCCTGGCCTGCCCACCTCTTATTTCTTATTATCTTATTTTGTATGTAATTTTGTCCTTCTCCCCGTGTCTTACACCTCTCTCTCCGTGTGTGTGTGTGTGTGCACGCTCGCCCTCTGATATGGTTTAGAGGGGAGCGAGCGTGTATAGCTCACAGGTGCCTTACTTATTTATGTATTATTACACACAATCATGGCCCATGATATTTTGTGCATCTCCGTGTCATAAGACTCTTGAATCTCTTTTATATATTGCGGTTTAAATTGTTATGGGTATCCGCCGGTTTTGTCGTTCCGGTATTGCAGCTGTCAGTTTAGTCAGTTTGTACTAAATACTAGAGGCATGAAGAGGAGGAATTTTGTTTTTTAAAAAAACCTTTGTTGATATGTACTTTAATTTTTTATCTCTTCATTCGTCAGGTGTTTTGTCTCTCGGGGCGGGCACCATGCTTGGAGCATTGTTGCGACTGTCGCATGGTGCTCTCTTTTCTATTATGGTTAACCGGGAGCGATAATCTGCTGAATCGGTATTCCTTTGCTTTGGTCTGGGATGTTGAGAGCACTGTCGATTGGCTCTGAGGCTAGTGTCTCGCCATCGTCACGTCTCCATCCAGCCAGGATGAGTGGAGTGTCGTAGCTCAGACACTGACTTTTAATGTCGCAGAAGGAGCGGTAGCAGGGGGAGTGCTCGTTATTAGTCCTTATGTGGACTTTGCTGTAAGTGTCTATGAATTTTCTCTATACAGGTGTATTTGTTTTCTATCTGTTTTGTCTAGTTGTATATGGTGTCTTGACATTTGTTATTAAAGTTGGCTGATTCAAATATGGAGCCGGCCGGCGGAAGTGATGCATGCGGTCACATGTATTTAACATGGAGACCCGCTCACTTCCGCATACCTGGACCCGTAGAAGCAACACCGGTTGCGAAACGGCGTCGTAGTCCGCTGGCCCCCCGTGGCCCCCTCCCTGTACCTTGTCCATTCCTAAAGCCATGGAATAAAAGACCATCTTGCACAATTCGGTGGGTGCCACCTTTTCTTCAATTTTGTTTACTTTTCTGGTGCATTGGCTGTGCACCACTGAAGGGGAACTTGCCTTAACGGGAGGACATCTCGGACTTGACATCTGGTACCGCTTAGTGCCCTGACTACATTTTACATAAAAAAAAATTTATTTATAAAATTGTTAGTGTAAATAAATTGTCTCTAAACATACAGAAAAAGGCTCATTGAAATAAATAAACATTTAATATTTCATTCAACGCATAACTAAATGGGTTTTATTAAAAAGGAATTACCGTAGCTTATTGTTTTTTATTTGGTTTATTGATTAATATTTAATGGCACCATATCAGTGAATAATAATAATAATAATAATAATAATAATAATAATAATTAAAAATTACCTCTTATTTTACAACTAAATTATTTCCACACTCGGGTTCTTGTATTCTTGCCCCTGCTGATGTATGTTTCGCTCATTGGCATAGATTTGTCATTGTCTTCATTAATAAATCAATAACAGGAATATAGACTCGTGTGTGTATTTTTTTTCCTTGTTTTTTTTTTGCCCAGACAGCTGTGTTATTGGAAATCAATTTAGAGGAGACATTTAATTTTTCACTTTTTGTTTCTATTTTTTAACAATATTTTTAGATTTTACACTTAATAACCTATCATCTGTCCGTACACGCCTAGAGCTCGTGTTTAAATAAACTAAAAAAAAGTGAAATTATGCAAAATTGAAATTAATACAAAATTCTACAAAACACATTTCGGTTGCAGTTTATGCGTACTTTTATGTTTTTGCTATAAAATAACACATATAATGTAATTGAATTATAGGATTAGAATTATGTCGCTGCACGCGATTGTGACAATAATTTTGCTGAATAAAATGTTTTGTACAACACCGTTGTTCTCTTGTTGTTTCCACTGGTAAAAGCGACAAAGGGAATCATAGAACAATGCAGAATTGCAATAATTGTGCTTAGGCGGCATAAATAGATGAAGGTATTGAGATCTTGAAGAGTTGTAGGCTCCGAGTTTTGTGGGGCCAACAATGCGGGACCATAAATCAATGTGAGCGATTTCACTTATATATAATGAATAATATGATGTATAATATATAAGACAATTACTCTGGTCTCAGCATAATGGGACTCGGGCTTCCCTAAATGTAGCCGGTGCTAGGCTGTAAAATGCAATCGAAACAATAGCTATGGAGATGGATGAGATATCGGAAATGAACGTATGTTGCAATAATATTTGAAGGGTAATTCACCTTTGTGGACTTTTTGAGGGTTAACTCATGGTAAGAGGGCTCAGAGGGCCTAATTTTAACTAACATATAAGGCCTTTTTGATGGCAAATCTGACTATTGGCTAGATAAAGCCAGACGGTATCAGTAAAAATAGAAAAGGTCGGGCACTACCTTATAGCACACTCTTAATCCTCGGGATCGATAGTATCAACGGATACCGCCAGATTCAACCTCTAGAAGTCACTCTTAAAGCGAACCTGTCACCCCCCCGGGCATCAAAAGCTCTAATAGCCACCTTCTGCAGCACTAAGGCTGCATTCTGAGAAGGTGCCTATAGGCTTTTGATGCCCTTTCTAGTATGAAATATTAAGTTAGGTAAATGCTCACTCTTCTGCAGATTAAAGACCGGGAGGCGGGGTTTCACGCTCCTCCGGCCCGCCCCCTCTTGTCAATCATTGTGCGCGCCTGCTGCGGTCTCCCCTCAGTGTGGAAAATGAACGCGCGTCTCCGTTCTCATGCACGGAGCCGCGCATGCGCTGTGCGCCCGGTGTCGACTTCCTGGACACCGGGCGCACAGCGCATGCGCGGCTCCGTGCATGAGAACGGAGACGCGCGTTCATTTTCCACACTGAGGGGAGACAGCAGCAGGCGCGCACAATGATTGACAAGAGGGGGCGGGCCGGAGGAGCGTGAAACCCCACCTCCCGGTCTTTAATCTGCAGAAGAGTGAGCATTTACCTAACTTAATATTTCATACTAGAAAGGGCATCAAAAGCCTATAGGCACCTTCTCAGAATGCAGCCTTAGTGCTGCAGAAGGTGGCTATTAGAGCTTTTGATGCCCAGGGGGGTGACAGGTTCGCTTTAAATCTCCAGGCCACTTAAGGAAATGGACAGCACTCACCGGATGACAGGCAGAACTACATTTATTAGACACAGATAAAACCACATGGATACGGGAACAGGAAGAAGGATGACAGCAAAATGAGCAATGGTCATTTCACACTAAAATGTGCTTCAACGCGTGAAACGGCCATTGTTCCTTTTGCTGTCATCCTCCCTCATGTTCCTGTGTCCATGTGGTTTTGTTCGTGTCTAATAAATGAAGTTCTGCCTGTCATCCGGTTAGAGTTATTCGTTTTCTTAAGTGGCTTGATTTGACTAAAGCAAGACAATATCAAAGACGTGTTTCAGTTGGCCAAGAACCCTTATGAATTGATAGGGTGATGAGCAAATATGTTATAGTAGAATTAAAGTCTACTAAAATATTACAATAAAATTAAAGAACTGGAAGAGATAAAGGTGCAAATAGGGACTTATCTTTGTAGTAATGGAATACAAATATAGTTGGAGGCAGTGGCATAACTTGAAGCTCATGTGCCCCCAATTATTGTAAATCTTTAATGGCATTAGTCTTTTTCTATAGGCCAAATGGACTTTTGGGGTCCCCAGGCTCCAGGTCCCAAGTGTGATCGCAACCCTTGCACCTGTTGTAGTTACGCCCCCAGTTGGAGTCTCACCTGTAGTGGTTGTGATAGCCACGACCAGCTATATTAGCGTGTACCCATGACTGCTGCAGCCACCACGAGGAGAGAAAAGATGAATCGGTAGTAGAAAATGGTGTGGGTGCACACCGTCAGGGGTTAGTCATAAAATTTGGATAAAATATCATGGTGATTTATTAATAATCACCAGTAATAAATCACCATCACATTTTATCCAAGTGTTATGACTAAACCCTGACGGCGCGGCACGCACACCATTTTCTACTACCGGTTCAACTAAAATATTACAAAACTACACCTTTGTCAAAATGGTGGGGGTTTTATTTGTAATTCGCTTCCATTCGGATTCAGGAAAATCGACCATAATGTGCCATTGGTGGGTTAAAAAATCATAATACTTGTACTCACCATAACTTTCTCCAAATCCAAGAGCATAATAAATGGAAGATGTAGAAAATAAAAACAAAATACTTATATTCAACTTATTGCTCATCTCTCCGACCTCCCAGCTTTTCAACTTCCCTAGGTCCATTTCTCCGTGCATTTTCTTACCACTGCTGCCGAGCTCTGAAACCCCAGACCTCTTCACCCTAGCACAGGACTTCCTTCTTTTATGAAGTTGGGAACATTTCCACGCAAGGTCACAGTAAATGTAATGATGTCATGATCACTCATGACCCATGAAACGAACCTCATCAAAGCCAAAAGTGATGGTCTAGCATGAAGAAACCCATGGTTTCAGTTATCGATGGTGGTGATAAGAAAATGAGTAGAGGATGAGAGGGGCGGGAGAGGTGAGCAGTAAGGTAAGTATAACTATTTTTTAAATTGCTATGGGAGCTTAGCGGTTCCGGGCCAGGGAGCGTCACCAACTAGCTGCATCATCATCACGCCAGAGGTCTGCAAGCAGCTCTGGTATCATTACCGGGAACTGTATGTGGCGTCACAAAACACTTTTTATTTTTATTTTTCCCCTTTTTCAGCGACCACCAGGGCCACTGGACCGGGCAACAGGCCCCGTGACATCCCCAGTAAAACAACACCCGGAACCGGGTACTCCACGGCCCTGGGGCGGGTCAGCTTTTGGCGTCACAAACAGGATCCCGTGCTCGGTAAAACTTAAACTGTGTTAAAAAGACTTTCTTTGATGCACCCCAAGATGGCGGGGTCAGAGACTTAATGCCATGTGCAGGCCCAGGGGCGTGCCTCAGCCCCTCATCGTGGGGGGCCATTCCGAAGGTGTGAAACTGCAAGCCCGCTCCAATTGCCAGCGGAAAACCAAGCGGATGGGCAAGAGATCAAAGTGCCCCTGCTGGAAGCTACAAGGACGCAGCAGTAGACAGACAATGAAGCACGGATGCAGTCGAAGGGTCCAGTAAGTGATGGCAGCGATACGGCTGATCGATGTGATCTGCAAGGTTGAAGAGGAGCACTGTGCTGAGGCCAAAGAGCAGGGTGCGGCTTCCCTCCTGTGCCATGAGGGGGATTCCGCATTCTGGGAGGCCACCCTAAGAGACTTGCGATCCCAATTAAACAAGACTCTTGATTGGACTTTCAGGCACTGGAGCGCCAACATCTAGGCTGAGCTAACCAGGTTGGCGGAGCGAAGGGAGCTTAGCGGTTCTGGGCCAGAGGCACGGGCAACAGCCTCGACACTGGGTGAGCCTGTGCTTGCCAACGAGGCCCAGCGACCAGACCCACAGCCAGTTCTCCCAGAGGAGAGATCAGAGCCTGCAGTAGCCAAGCCAGTGACCCCCGTGATGCCCGTCCAAGAAGAAGAATCCGACGCTGAGCCCGAGGAGGACGTCTCGGAGACCCCTGCGGAGGTGCAAGATGCAATCGTTGAGATCGAAGTCGAGGAACCAGCCCACGGTGTGGACCCCGAGGAGGCGGATGACCTGGAGGAGGAGGGTGAGATCAGCAGCGCTGAGGAAGTCAGGGAATTTGAGCCCCGCACGGAATGGTGGCAGCTCCAATCTCACTGACCGGTGGGACAAGTCAGTGTAGCCGCCATATCCGGAGGTTCTGACTACGCTCCAGTTCCAGCCCCGGAGCAGCCCGCCTTTGTTCGACAGTGGCTCCTGGCTGACCAGGTGGAGAGGCAGTGCCGCCATGAAAGATGGTGGGCCCAGAAGCAGGAGAACTTGTCGGCAAGGAACCGGGCCTGAGGACAAACACCTGAGGAAAGGAAGACAGGTACTATGGATGACTTTAATATGGACAACAGGTGGGGTTTAATCCATTAACCGGACCTGTATGAGGATATATTTGTGGGCCGTAGGGATGTGGAGGCTCACCTCCCCAAGGGCCACCCATATAGAGACCTCTTCCGCCATGACCGGGTAACCTACAAAAGGCACATTGGCCTAAGGGGGTGGTATGCTGTACGGGTGTATAAATGTATAGATTAGAGCATTGAACGCGGTTTGTAGATTGAGCCTTTGGACTGTACCCGGTTAAGCCAATGGACGTTAAAAGTAAAGTGCCTCCAAGATGGGAAGATAAGTGTTGAATAAAAATGTTATGTTATTGTTTGAAATGCATATAAAAATTTAACTCTGTGTTGGGTATGAGTCAGGTCACTCACGGACGAGTGAGTTTAACCAAGAGGAATTTGGCGCCCCACTGGTCGGGATGCCACATAGGGGTACTGCACTCACAAGAGAGTGTGTGGCATCCCTGTGGCCAGGGGAGATGGAATGTGACCCTCATTACACCCATCCACACACCTTAGACCAGGGGACCAATAGGTTAGCTTAAGTGGGTAGTGGAAAAGCGGGAAGAAGAATTGGAGAGAAGAGGGTTAGTGAGAACCCTGCGAGGAGCACACCAGTGGGCACCTCAGGAGAGGTGGCCTAGACAGAAGGGGGATCCTAGGGTGTTGTGGTGCACCCGAATTCTGGCCAGTCCGACCACTGGTTGAAGGGACCCAGTCCAGGAACGGAGAACCAGCTCTGAGAGCGTTTATCCGGCCAAACCGGAGGGCCACAAGCTTCTTAGGGGATTTGTGGCTGACACCCGGCACATCCTGGAAAAGGCCCATATAGGATCCCAAGAGCTTGGAGAGAAAACCCTCAGCTAGAGAGGATCTGAGGAACTGGCTTTGGGCTCTGTGTGCGGAGACACTGAGGAAACCAGTAAAGGAAAAGCGCTAGTAGGGACAAGAAAAGGAACGGCAGGCACACCACCGAGGGTCCCAAGTGAGATATCCCGGTCCCTTGGCGACTACCCAGGTCAGCAGTACCCGTGAACTGTGAGAACTAATTGCTGCCTGAAGTTGTCAGTAAAACCTGTGCAGTGTTTAAAACTGTGTGACGTGTCTCATTTGCCTGCACCGGAGGAGCCATACACTTGATCCATCAATACAGACTGTCTGCCAGCATCTCCACCTGACAAGCCGCCTCCCTGGGTGAATCCCTATTCATCCAAAGCTGCCCCGGGGATCCCGCTCCCCCTACTGGGAGCATCACCAACTAGCTGCATCATCATCACCCCGGAGGTCTGCAAGCAACGCATGTATCATTACTGGGAACCGTAGGTGGCGTCACAAAACACTTTTTATTTCTATTTTTCCCCTTTTTCAGTGACCACCAGGGCGACGGGACCGGGCAACAGGCCCCGTGACACCCCACTAAACCAACATCCGGGACCGGGTACCCCACGGCCCTGGGGTGGGTCAAGTGATCCTCACTTCAAGAGTTATCTTGATTTGATTTGGCTTTATTTGTTCCAAAATGTTTGTTGAGCATATTAAAGGACATTCAATTCACAGATAATGACTTTACTATCAAACAAGTTTTCTGGGAAAATCCACTTGATCTGATTCATTTGAATTTTGTCTGATCTACTAATCTTCAGTAATAGAGCATTTAGAATCAGTTGATCCTGGCACCTTAACAAGTCAATCAGGGCTCGTTTTGTGGCTTGCTTACACTGGGCGATGAAAACTGATGGAAACATTCATCATTCTGTCTCCATTCAGCATCAATTATTGGCCACAAATTGACCATTTACACAAGGTGTTGTGCTGCTGATAGTAATGATTTTTTTGTTTGCCAGCAAAAATGATCTGATCACCTTATGAATGTGCATTCTTTGCCTATCTCAACCTAAAAGACAGCCTTTCAGGTACTCCATGTCCTCAGAAGCTTCAACAATTGTGGGCACGTATCAAAATTCCCTGCCTAACCATTTCCTTCATGTATTTGCATGCATAAACAGATCTTTAGAAAACTTATTTCTAAAGTCCATGAATGATATGCAAATTAGGGCTTTGACTAGTTGAGGGTCATTAGTTCCCAAATTAGCATGTTATCACATCCCTGTGAGCATGATAACATGCTTTACAAAAGCTTGAGTATTTTAAAGGGCAAACAAAGCCATGTGCATGCGCGTGGCTTTGTTCTCCTAGCAGTATTGAGTTTCTTTGAATTCGGGTATACACCCAGTATGAAGAAGGCTTGGTGCACATGATCAGAAGTGCAGACAAATTTCAATCATGCGTTATGCGCATTGAGCTTGTCTGAAAGCAGAATGCATGGATCCTCGCTTCAGAGAAGCTCACTGCACATGATTGGAGTCATCCACAATTCCGGTCAGGGGCGTAACTACAATAGGTGCAGGGGTTGCAATCGTACCAAGCCAGGCCCTGGAGCCTAGGGGGTCCTAAAAGTCCCTTTGGCTTATAGAAAAAGATTAATTCTATTAAAGGGATCCTGTCACCTCCAGAACGCCTCCTAAGCTACCAAAACATATCCCTGCACCATCCTATCACTAATCTCACACTTCTTTGGTCTCCTAAAAGCATCCTGCGAAAGTGCATAAAAACATTTCAATACTTACTCATTAGTGATTATAATTAGCAGTGGCTATATTCTTTAGCCCTTAGGGCATGTTGTTTTGCAGCTCCAGGATCCACCCTCTCTCTGTCTGTGTGCTCTGCTTGTGCAGGCTTTGCCCTCCCCCTCTCTGTCACTCACAGAATGTAAATCATTAGTCCTGCCTTCAGCTCCACATCACAGCAGCACAGACGGAGAGAGGCTGGATCATTCGGGGCGTGAAAATGAGCACCTAGGGAAGTCTTAGAGTCTCACAGGGGACGCCCTGTGAGACTTATTCAGGGACAAGAAGTCTCAGATTTGTAAGTGTATATTGTTGATTATTCCAATGTTACAAAGCGCTTTTTTTTTATAGAAAAGTACCACTAATACTGATATGTTAGGGTGCAGGGACAGGTATTAATAGGGTTGGGGGTGATTTGGAGGGTCAGGTTCCCTTTAAAGATTTGTAATAATTGGGGTCCCTATTGGAGCTTTTGCATCAGGGCTTCCAGTTAAGTCACTGCTTCCGGTCATGCGCACTACTCTGAAGTCAAGTGTGTGCAAACCGCCTTCAAAGAGGCATAGTGCACATGATTGGGAGTATGGATGACATCCGATCATGCCCAGTGAGCTCCTTTGAAGGCAGGACATAGGCCTAGTTCACATCTAATGCAGGTCTGCGTTTTGCTGCATTTGGATTTCTATGCATTTTTACCGCTAAAAACGCATCCAAACGCATGTATTTTGGCCCAATTGATTTCAATGAAAAACTCATAGAAAACGTATGCAAAAATGCATGTTCAAGTGTTTGCAAAAACGCAAAATGCATGTGTTTTTGCAAACGCGGCCAAAAACGTGGGCCGTTGGGTCTAAGGCTGTGTTTGCAAAAACGCGTGCGTTTTGCGTTTTTGCAAACACACATGCATTTTTGCATGTGTTTTCTATGCGTTTTCCATTGAAATCAATGGGACCAAAAACGCATGCGTTTTGGATGCATTTTTAGCGGTTAAAAAACACATAGAAACGGAAATGCAGCATAACGCAGACCTGCATTAGATGTGAAAAGGGCCATATACATCCAGATTCCGAGATCCTCAATGCTGTGAGTGTGACGGAAACAAAGTCATGTGCATGCCCGGCTTTGTCTAGCACTTGCAAAGACGCCGCTTCTGTAAAGTGTGTTAACACGCCCACAGGGTCATTATAAAATGCTAAGTGGGCTGACTAGTTGGTGAACTAACACCCCCTCAACTAGTCAAAGACTAAATACTTATATACTAAATACAAAGAGGAATACTTTTTCCAAAGATCTGTTTATGTGCAAATCAATGAAGCAATAAAGCAGAAAATGTTGATATGTGCCCACATCTCTTGGTGGTTCTGGGGGCGCGGAGGACCTGACAGGTTCCCTTTAAATCTTTTTCACAGGTTCAATATTTAGGAGCTCCTGAAAATTGTCAGTGGTTGAACTCTGTGAGCTTTACCCTCTATGATGTTGCTGGAATAGTGGAGGAACCCAGTGGCCCTAAAGTTGGCTGGATTGTGTGCTCCAGTGATCCTAAAAAAACTTTTAATAAAATTAAAATTGCAAAGTTAAGTTTTCTTAAAAAGCATTTTGCAATTTTAACTTTTTGATGGAGAAACAACCCCTTTAAGTTGGTAGCTGTGTTTGTAGGAATAAGCTTAGGGCAGGACTCAAGTTATTTTTTCTAAGGAAAGCTGCGTGTCTTCAATTGTGAAATACATCACTAATTTCATTGTGTGCATTACATTACACATCTAAAAAGACAAAGTCTGGTTAGAAAATATTTGATGGTGCAAAGTTGGGAAAAAGCACCAAATCTAAGAACCTTCATGTCCTAATAATATGGACTTCCTTGTCATCCAAAGGTTTATATTATGTGAAGTATTTACCAATGTTGCATCTTCTATCCATGCCTAATGATTGACAACTATTTTTACATAACCTGATAACTAAATTTCTAAATTTTCAACCCAAGGATCAGTTTTCTTTAAGGCCTTTTTTCACACTGGCGTTTGTGTCTGCATGCGTATGGCATGCAGACGCAAATGCAGTGCAAACGCAGCCCATAATAATGTGAACGCAGGGGAGAATCTCCGCATGCGTTCACATTAATATGCACCCCGGGCAGCCAATCAGCTGCCTCTGGGGGCGGCCGGAAGAGGAGATAAGCGGCAGAGATCTCCTCCTCCCAGCCACAGCTGATCTCCCGCCGGTGTCGGCGCGGGAGATTTGAGCAAACAGCTGATCTGACAGCTGTTTAAATCTCCTGCGCCGACACTGAATCGGTGATATCAGCGTGGGAGATAAGAAACAGCTGATCGCTGCTTCAAATCTCCCGCGCCGACACCGAATAGATTTAAACAGCTGTCAGATCAGCTGTTTCTCCCCGCTGACACTGGCGGGAGAGCAGCGGCGACTTTAGCTAATCTCCCGGTGGCCACCAGGAGATATTTCAATGAGATCCGCAGCGTTCTCCTGCGGTGTCATGTGGAGGACACTGCGGATCCTTTGACTTCTATGCGTCGTTTGTGCGCTTGCTGGCGCTTGCTGATAAATCAAGCGCCCACGACCGCACAAAAAAATGCAACATGCTGTGTCCAGAGTGCACTCGGAGGGTGCACAAATTGTGCGCATCCGAGCGCAAACGCAACCGAACGCAACCAAACGCAGGCACATGCGTTCCCATGTTAAACATAGGAACGCATGTGCGCAAGCGTTTGGCTGCGTTCGGTGCGCGGCGTTTGCAAACGCAAATGTGAAACCACCCTAAGATCTACGGTAGTCTACTTTCTAGAAATGACACAAAATACATTGCAAAATGTACAAAATACAGATGTAATGAAGACTTCATATTCACAATTCTCAGTTTTTACTTTTTATCTTAGATGAAGTTTTGGAAACACCATCAGTGGTGATCAGTGGCGTAAATAACTTTCTCCAGCTTGACCCATCCTAGATAATCTATTGCTGTAAAACAATTAGCCTGTAAGGAGTGCCAGGCACTGATGCACATCCACAGAGGATATAGAGATCTCCTGTCTTATTCACTTCTGTTAAGTTTGGGAAACAAGGCCATGAACTTGTTGACTTCTTCACCTCCTGGTGACTTGGAAGACTGGGTCAACATCAATTTCCGGCACAGATGGTTGAGGATAGTGATGAAGAAAAGGGAGCGTCTACAACAGGTAAGTAAACATCCTTGACCACCCAGCTGTAAGGAAATTATTTCTGTTCCACCGAGTGTGAAATCTTACTTCATTAATAAAGTTTTAATTAATGAGCTGAAGGTGAATGCATCCTGACTTGTGCCATATTGGAATGTAGATTAGGTCATGTAAGGCAATACTGTACTTATTATATCTTGTATAGTGTAGGGGCGTATTTATAGAGGTCCCGACATGGAAGTCATACCCAGTCCTGTTGCATGATAGGGCTTAATGACCACTATTGCACATACGAAGACATGAGTTTTATTTATAAATGGTGCCTAGTGTTGGCACTAGGACATAAAGTGAAACCCTTCTTAAGGCGGATTGAACAGGAGCCTTTGAAACATCGTCCAAGTGTCAAGGGGCCTACGGTCAGGGGGCTGGGAATTCTGGCTGGAGTCTGGATCCAGACTGAAAAGCAGCCCCATCAGGCCTGCAGCATAGCGCTCCGCGGCCGGCTCCTCAATTGAAAAGTTCAGTTTGTTGTTGCCCTCAATGGGGGTCAAATTATACAAAGAGACAATCATATCAAACAAGAGTTCTTTACTGAAATGGTCTCGTAAAACCCAGGCACAATCTTTAAACATTACAGTCTTGGGAATATTTAGTGCAGATTGCTCCCCTTGGAAGCATGGACAGCAGTGTGAGCAGCCTCTTCTTCCTTTAACACCTCTGTTATCTCCAGTATTATATCAGATAGACAGGGTGGAAGGCAGTGTGAGCAGCCTCTTCTTCCTTTAGCACCCCTGTTATTTCCAGCATTATATCAGATAGACAGGGTGGAAGGCATTGTGAGCAGCCTCTTCTTCCTTTAGCACCCCTGTTATCTCCAGCATTATATCAGATAGACATGGTGGAAGGCAGTGTGAGCAGCCTCTTCTTACTTTAGCACCCCTGTTATCTCCAGCATTATATCAGATAGATAGGGTGGAAGGCAGTGTGAGCTGTCTCTTCTTACTTTAGCACTCCTGATGTCTCCAGTATTAGATCACCTAGACAGGGTGGATAGCAGTGTAAGCAGCCTCTTCTTCCTTTAGCACCCCTGTTATCTCCAGCATTATATCAGATAGACAGGGTGGAAGGCAGTGTGAGTAGCCTCTTCTTCCTTTAGCACCCCTGTTATCTCCAGCATTATATCAGATAGACAGGGTGGAAGGCAGTGTGAGCTGTCTCTTCTTACTTTAGCACCCCTGTTATCTCCAGCATTATATCAGATAGATAGGGTGGAAGGCAGTGTGAGCTGTCTCTTCTTACTTTAGCACTCCTGATGTCTCCAGTATTAGATCACCTAGACAGGGTGGACAGCAGTGTAAGCAGCCTCTTCTTCCTTTAGCACCCCTGTTATCTCCAGCATTATATCAGATAGACAGGGTGGAAGGCAGTGTGAGCAGCCTCTTCTTCCTTTAGCACCCCTGTTATCTCCAGCATTATATCAGATAGACAGGGTGGAAGGCAGTGTGAGCAGCCTCTTCTTCCTTTAGCACCCCTGTTATCTCCAGCATTATATCAGATAGACAGGGTGGAAGGCAGTGTGAGCTGTCTCTTCTTACTTTAGCACCCCTGTTATCTCCAGCATTATATCAGATAGATAGGGTGGAAGGCAGTGTGAGCTGTCTCTTCTTACTTTAGCACTCCTGATGTCTCCAGTATTAGATCACCTAGACAGGGTGGACAGCAGTGTAAGCAGCCTCTTCTTCCTTTAGCACCCCTGTTATCTCCAGCATTATATCAGATAGATAGGGTGGAAGGCAGTGTGAGCTGTCTCTTCTTACTTTAGCACTCCTGATGTCTCCAGTATTAGATCACTTAGACAGGGTGGACAGCAATGTGAGCAGCCTCTTCTTACCTCGAAACCCTTGGTATGTCCAGTATTAGATCAAATAGTGTGGACAGAGAGATCAATTCATTTTATAGTACTACATCCTTGGACAAAACAAGTGATATTTTCTAAGTAAAGGTGTTTACAAACATACATGTATTTAGATTTCCTTTTGTTAATTAGTTTGTTTAATTAAATTCCTTTAAAATTGTGAAAGATCTTTGCAGAGATACCATAGAGAAATGCTGGATATTTCAGGAATGCTATCATTTTAGCAGTCATATTGGTAAGATTTTGGCACATGCATGTTGGACGTCGGTCACAGCCTCCTAATTCTTTATTGGAGAATATCTCTGGTATGAAGCAGTGAATGTGACTTCACAAAGAAAAATCCATGTTATGTAATTAAATTTCAAACACCTTAGTAAATCATTTGAAGTTTCCATAGTAACCTTGAATGTCTTACAAATTGGCTTTCACGCAGCTAAGTGTCATGAGCCCTCAGCTAAACATATCACATGTATTGAAACAATGTTACCCTGTCACTGCTGTTATATATTGCACTTTTCCTTCGGAGGCTTACAAATGATCAGAGGAGACGTTACTTGCTAAATTTTTCTAAGTACCCAAACATGCAAAGGCAAAACACACAGAGGACTGTATGTAACATTCAGGTCTTGCTTTTATATAGAAAACTGTCCATTGTTTCTTCTCTTTAGCTCAATATAGAAAATGGGTTTTCCACCTTTGGACACAATTTCTTTTTTTTACTTAAATGTACGTATTAGTGCCTAAAAATTACTTTTGCAATTAAGTATTATTACAAATTTTGCACTATTTGGCTTTTACAGGCCCTTTGTTGCCCAGGACATTCAACTTTGATGTGGTCTATGGTCATAAATTAGCTGAGAAAAGCTCAGAAAAACACATATGAAGGAGTCATAGGCTGGGGTCACATTTAAAACAAGAATTGCATTCACCGCATCCAGATCCGGATGCGGTGAACGCAATGCCGGGCACACACATTTTTTTACAAAAATGTGTGCAGAATACCGGACTGCAGTAACCGGATGGCTCAGGATGTGTAATCCTGAGCCATCCGGCAACTGCATAGTTTGCTGATCCCGGCTATTGCCAGGATAAGCAAACTGTCCTATGACTATTAAAGAGTTAAATTTACTAACTAAAGTAATGTTTGAGGTCTCTAGGGGGGCTTAGACCCCCCCCTACAGACCGGCCGCCCACTCCGGTGGGCTTCTACTATAATTTCCCCCAAGGCACGGGCTCTTCCGAGCTCCGTACAAGTCCCCAAAACTCCCGCCCCCCGTATCACTATACAGGGGTGCCTGCACCCCTCTTGTATAGTGATTCCTGCATATGTGCCCATAACGATTTAATACAGTATACATGTAAGCTCATACTTACATGTTCTCGTAGGCAGTGTTCTTGTAAATCCATGGGCGGGGCTGTTTGCTGCAGCCTCCGCCCCCTCATTCATTATGGCCGCCCCCTCTGGGCTTCATCCAGTGTTGTGAGGGCGGCCGTGTCATGAAAGGGGCGGGGCTAACGGTGTGACGTGCAACAACTTCCTCAGGCGAGAACCTGCGGTGACGTGGAGCCCAGCTGACAGGTCACGTGATCGGGGGAAACCCCGGAACGGAGGACTACGGCGGCTGCACCTACGCAGCAAGCCACTGATCTGTGGTTATGCCAGCAGCATAACCACATTAGGTGAGCAGCAAAAGATCACAAACCCTCCCTCCCCTTAATAACACCTGATCCTACACAAGGAGCGCCCCCCCCTTTTTTTCTTCATTTCTTCATTGATTTGTCCTAAGGAAGAGGCCAGGGAGCCCTGAAACGTGTTGACTAATAAATCAACCCTTTGATGTCTGTGGAATACGGCAGCATGGTTTTAACCCTTCATCCTCTCCAACTCTATATGCACCACGCTAGGGACTGCAGTAACCATGATATGCTTTTATAGTGGTTGTGACTCTCACAACCACACAAGGTGAAGCTTCTGATACCTATTTAGGTCATATTTTATTTCTCAGACCCTTCATCCTCCCTACTTTAATTTTCTGAGATAATGATCTTTGGGCTGTCACTGGCTGTAAGTCATAATCATCAACATTAACAGAACAAAACACTTGAAATTGATCACTCTG